>JACDJE010000004.1:5389524-5529128 GCA_016647715.1 Pavo muticus
ATTCCCACAGGTGGAAGTGGATGAGAACGGCCGCATTGTTGATGCTCGCTTCAAAACCTTTGGCTGTGGCTCTGCTATCGCCTCCAGCTCGCTGGCGACGGAGTGGGTGAAAGGGAAGACGGTAAGGGCTTGGTTTGAGGGGCACAGTGGGGAGCAGTTATGTATTCACACCTACTGCTGGGATCAGGGAAGGAAACAGGTCTAGGGAGGTGCATTCCAGGTATTATGCACACATAGAAGCTCAGAATGCAGTTTCATCCTTCCTGGCCTGACTTCTAAAGCAGTATTTGCCTTTTCTGGAAACCTCCAGTAACCTGTGAAGAAGCTTTCTGTGCTATGCAGCAATCAGAAATAGGTAATGAGCACTGATTCTGAAAGCACTTGTACAGTGGAATGTCTTTTGATGACTGATCTCCATGTTTTTGGCATTTTGACAAGCAGAATGCGTCTGTATTATGACGGGAGGTAAACAGACCTAGAACAGTCCCTGCAGTTGGTCAGTGACAGTAGAGTGCTTTGGTTTATTAACGACCACTGCTTACTCTGAGACATTCCTTATATTTCACAGAATCATAGGGGTTGAAAGGGATCTCTGAGTATCAACTAGTCCAACTCCCCTGCTAAAGGAGGTTCCCTCTAGTAGGTTGCAGATTTGTTGCTTGGCAGGAGCAGAGTAAAAGAGGTATTGTTGAAAGGCTTTTCTCATGCTAGAACACTGTCAGCATCCTTTATTGCCTTCTCAGAGTGTTGGTTGGTTCTAGAGCTTTGAAGCACATCTGTAGCAAATACCTTTGTGGTGTGTGTATGCATCATATGTATACGTGTATGCAAAGTGACTGATGACTGTACCCTACCCATACATTTCAGGTTGATGAAGCATTGAAAATCAAGAACACAGATATTGCAAAAGAACTTTGCCTTCCTCCAGTCAAGCTGCACTGCTCTAGTAAGTAAAAGTCAAACACATTGTTATTTGAGAGCAAAGATGCTTTTGTATGTTCTCCAAATAAAGCTTCTGCACACATAGCAGCTAAGGCTGACCCATGGTGGTGGGTATTGCTAGTTGCTTCTGCTTGTACCATCCTTTGTTCTGGGTGACTTGTCACTGTTCTTGAAGTGCTTGTAAACGATACTGTTTTGTGCTTCTTTTTTCCCTAGTGCTGGCTGAGGATGCAATCAAGGCTGCCTTGGCTGACTACAAGTTGAAACAGGATCCAAAGAAAGGAGAGTCAGAGCAGAAAGCAAACTAATTCCTAAACGGACTGTAGAGGTTGTCCTCAATCCAGTTAAATTTGCAGTGCAATTATTCCAGCTATTAATAGAGTCCTGTGCACTACTCGAGAAGCTGTAAGATACGCACAACTCAACGCACAATGTGTCACTGCTCGTGTGTGCACAGCCACCCTGGTAGTGCTTAAATGACTGGAACGTGGGTATTTCAGCAGCTTGTGTCCTGTTGGGACTGGTTTTGATATGTTAAGAGTGAAGGACTGCTCCACTGTAAGGCACCCCAGTAGTTTCTCAAGAGAAAAAGAATCCTGCTGTTCCAGCATTGGAAGGGCTGCACTTTTTTCTTCTGGAAATGTATAGTTTTGCCTAATGTTTTGCAGAGTTTGGTGGGAAACGTTGCCTTGGTCTTTATGTAAGATCTGCAGGTCACTTTGTAAATCAGTACAGTATATAAATTTCGGGTGGTTTATCTGCAGCTGTGTTGGAGTTTGGTTTCACAATCTGTGACCTCTCACATGCTGTCTATCCCCTGTGTCATGCTGCTCTCTGGGAGGAGCTGGGGTGCCTCACCAGGCACTAGAGGGCACTGACTGAGAGATGAGCAAATAGCAGCTGCAGCTGAGTGCCAGGAAGCACAGACCCAGCAGCATTAGCAGGACTTGTTTGTGCTCATATCCTCCAATAGCAGGAGGGTTAACGCTTGAGCATCTTTTAAAAGCGTTCAACCCTTGGATTTGCCAAATACTGTTAAAAGAGATTAAACACACGCCGAGGATTCAAACCCAGAAAACAAATAGCTTAACTGGGATGTAACACTGAGGGGAATCTCCCTGGAAGAGCAGGAGTCAGTCTGTGCCCTCTGGGGGTGCCTTCTGAACTTCCCTCATCCCCTCCAGAGCAGAGCTAGCAGCCAGTGTTCTTGTTACTAAGCCAGGGGCAAAAGGAGATCCTTACCTGTTGCAGGAGCTGATTTCAGATGCTATTTCTGACAGCCCTGTTGCCTTTAGTAGTTTTAGGGCTGGATTCTCCTAAGCTGTAGAAGGAAGTTCAAAAACATGAACTTCCTAGCAGATACCTCCCCTGAGCATCTTTCTGTGCACAGCTATAACTGCTCAAACTGCTTTGCTGGAGGGGTGAGTTGTGGAGACAGCAGGGGTAATGCTCACCAAGTGGGGGATTTGCACACCCACCACATGAGCTGGCTTCCTGGGAGCGTGGGGCACAGCATTGTTTCAAAACATGAGTGTTTTATGGCCACACAGCATGGCTTACCCTTTGTTCTTCAGGCCACTGTGCTCCACTGTGCCTCATGGTGATGGCTGTTTTCCAAGGGAGTATTGCCACAGATTTTCAAATCAAAAGAAAATACACTTGAAAACCTTCCCTACTCTTACAGATATTAACATCCTCACCCCGCACCCCGCCCTGTCTTCCTTTCCAGTTTTCATACCTATGATGTTTCACAGCTGCATTAAAAACAATGTGTTTGAAAGACAAATAAGTGGCTCATTCTGGTTTCTGTCTATAATGTAATTATTTTTTCAGTGCCCTCATCTGCCAAGCAGGACATGTGTTCTTGCTGCTGTGGTTTGTGGTTGTCACAAGACAGCTTTCGTGGTCCCTCAGCTCAGCACTACCCTGTGCCATCTTCTCCACGCACTGCTGAGCTGCAGGCTGGACTCCAGCCCTCGGTGTTGCCCCTCCTGTAACAAGGAATGTGCATCGCTCCCTGGGAGCAGCTGTGTGGTTTGCCAGTCAAAAAGAAAAATATCAGGGAAACTTCAGCCACCCACGTGCACTTTGGGGCAGAATGGGCTCATTGTGCTCACATGAGCCCCTCGCGCAAAGAGCAGGAGGGAGATAAAAGCACTCACTTTGTGCTGGGAAGGCATCTGCATGGCCACGTTCCCACTTGCTCTGTGGTTGTTGCAGGGAACTGGTGGGGGCTCTGCTGACCTCTCCACTGCCCCGCAGAGCACTGAGGAGTGAGGTGGGAGTCTCATCGAGTTGTTGTCATGCCCCTGTTTGGGGGAATCCTTCAGTTTCCCTACAAAATGCTGTCAGCTGGAGAAATGGGGATACACAAGCATGGGGTTACATTGGTAAAAGGATGCAGGGATGGTGAAATACAAAGATACAGGCACATGGGGATGTGAGGTGTAAGGATAGGTGTCAGCAAATACAGATGCTTTAAGCCCAAGAAAGGCAGTGGTCAGAATCCAGTAATAAAGAAAGAATTTCTTATCCCTTCCCGAGGATCAGGGCTCATCAAACACAACAAAGGAGGCAATCCCCAGGTAGAGATGCTTCCCTTACAGCTGACAGCCCTTAAATGAGGTTAGGGAGGGGTGGACCCAGGGTCACACAGGTGAATTGCTTCCACCTGGGCTCCCAGGGCTGGCTACACTCCTTTACCAGGTGCTCAACCACTGGTTCAGCCCATGACCTAACAGTTCCCATACCTGAGGGTACAGGGATGTGCTGCCTTCCAGGCACAGCAGTCTCTTGCCTTCCATCAGCACGCCCTGCTGCAGGACAAAGCACGTGGCTGAGTTATCAAAGCAAACCAGTGTGAGATCAGGAAACAAGCCTGTGTGCATATCCCCGAAGAGGATCTCAGGCCAGAGCTCTGCACCCTGGCGAGGCAGCGCCATGCCCTCCACACTCGCGCTGCTGTGTGACGCCAGATAACGATTTCTGAGAATTGCATGCAGATTGTGCAAGTGATAACTGTGTCCCCTGGCCCTGAGAGTGTCACCAGCAGCAAGCACGCAGCTGTAGGGAGCATAACTCTGGGAAGGATGCTGTTATTATTTTCTAAACAAAATATTTTGCTGCCTGCTGCGGTGCAGAGCCTCCCCTTCCCATCCTTATGTCCCCAAGCACTGCCAGGGAAGGATGGCACCGAGCCCATAGCTTGCCTACTCTGACAGCTCCAGAAACACACAAGAGAGGAAGAAATGTGCATAGTAGATGTCTTTATTCATAGCAGAGGGGGTTAAGAAAATAAGGCAAAACTCCAGCTCCTCTCTGAGCTCCGTTCACTATGCTTTCCGAGGACTCTGTGACATTCAGGGCATACAGACAAAAGGACAGGGGCTTTGTCACTGCATCCTCTTCCCTCCTGCTAACGTTGGCTAAGGTTTTCCCTTCTTTTTCTCACCAAAACATGTCCAAAACGCCTCCAATCTCCACCAGGCACTGCGGGGGGGAAGGGGGGGGCGTTGGAAAAGGGGGATGGGAGCAGCACATCCCCCTCCTCGATCCAAGGGGTCTGCAATGTCTTCTCCAGGCCACCACTGAAGGTCTGAACTACCAGTAGAGGTCATGAAGTCATGGGTCATGGTTCCTCCATGCCCCATTGCCTGGGTGGGGGCCAAGATGCAATAATGAGCAAAAATAACATCTGCGAGAAAGCTGTGCAAGGACAGTGGGGAGAACCAGCCTGAGCTTTTCCCTTTATTTCTGGGGGGGATCCAAGGAAAGCACCCATGGAGAGATCACAAGCGATGGGTTTGGCTGCACTGAGCACCACAACAGCCCAAAGCGCGGTTCAAAAATGGCCTCCCATGGCTGCATGGGGTCGGGGGGAGGCGGAGAAGGGGGAGTGGGGCTTCATCGGGGCTTCCTCGAGCCTCCACGTTCGGGTGGGCGGTGAGCAGGGCTGCCAGGAGCCCAGCTCCAAGTCCATGGTCAGCACTAGGTGCTGGGAGAGCCATCTTGGGCCTCCTTGCCCTCTGCGCTTGTTGCCTCCGGCCCCGCTCCTTCAGCATCTTGATTCAGGGGAGGGGGCTCTAAGGGGTACTCGCTGCCTTCCTCCTCCCTGCCCTCGCGCTCTCCCTGGGGATCGGCCCCGTTGGCCAACGGTGCTTTATTGGGAGATTTGAGGTTCTGGGCCGCGGCCAAGATGTCAGCCTGCAGCTGTCGGCCACAGTCCAGGGGCTCCTCAGCGTCGGGATCTGGAGCCTTCTCCGGCACCTCGCTGAAGTCCCGAGGCCCTCCGGTTTTGTCCCGTTGGTCCACGTACTTCTTTTTGGGGAAGGAGGATGGGTAGTAGGCTGAGGCCTTGTGTTTCTGCCGCACGATGAAGGCGGCGCAGATGATGAAGAGCAAGACGAAGGCCAACGAGCCCACCACCACCACCAGCAGCATGTACTCCTTGAAGAAATCCACCAACCCATCCAAGATATTGCCCGGCGCCGAGCTGTTGGTGACGGCTGTCCCCACTGTGTCCCCCACTGTGGGGCCGCTTCCCGGTGTCACGGGTTGGGCGGGGGGCACAGCAGAGGCCTCCTCTCCATCCCCACTGCCACCACCGGGCTCGTGGAACACGGCCACGTGCCGTGGGGCTGCCAAGTGCACTGGGGCCACCAGAAACACCAACAGAAGGCACGCAGGCAGCTGCACCGCCATCGCCCTGCAGAGAGCAGGGGGACAGCAAAACGTTAGGGCTTGCTAGGGGAAAAACCCAAACCCTGCTCCAAGCAAAGACCGCATCACATTGACCCCAACCCAAGCAGAGCATTGACCCGCCGCCACACACAGCCAAAATTCTTCAAGAAAAGCAAAAATCAGCTTTGGTTTGCTCGCTGCAATGGTGGTGAGGATAAGCAAAGTTTGTGTTTGTTTTGCAACGAGGCGCTGTAAAAATAGATGGAAAGCAGCCCAACGCGATTGCTCAAGCCGTGGGGACGCTGCATGCACGACGAGGTGACCAGGGTGAGAGCCAAGAGCTGGCTGCAGGCTGCCTTCGTCTGGTTTGAAAATTCCTGAAAATTGAGGTTTCCAAGTGGAAACTCTGACACAGACGGAGCCGCCGCATTTCCCAACGCTTGTCCCGGCAGGAGCGCTCCCAACGGTTCCCAGCCTGAGCTCAGCTATAAATAGGCTGGCAGGAGCTCAACCGGTACTGGACACAGCACATCCCCCCAGGCCCATCTCCCATCCTTACACCCCCAAATCCCAACCGGCTTGGGGTTTTCTCCCCCCAGTCTCAGCCTCCAGCTGGAGCTCTTGGCATTCCAGCTCTCTCCGGCTGCAGAAATCTGGTTTGCATTAAAGCAGCGCGTGCACGGGGTGGGAGGTGGCCCTGCAATCCCTGCTGGGAGTTTGGGGGACGCAGTTTCAGGATTGGGGCATGCTCCCGTGTCCCAGGAAGGTGACTTTGTTTTCAAAACGAACCAGCAGCTGCAGAGTCAATACATGAAACCCAAGTGGGTGACCACTGCCATCCCACTGTCCCCATCCCCACCATGTGGCCCCATTCCTGACTTAGCCACACGAACGCAGACCCAACTCTGCTTTCTGCAGCTCAAGAATTTGGAGATTTTGGTGCTGCACAGACATAGCATCTTCCAAAGCATACAGAGAGCTGCAGCCCCATCTTACACCCCAAAAGCCATTGAGCCACCCAAAAGTTGGAGTTTGAGCAGAAAAGAGCACAAAGCATTAGAAAGTGGGAGCTTCGGGGAGCGCAGACTCCATGCAACAGACTTGGGGTTCAGGGGCTCACCTCACTGGCACCGTGTGTCTGTCCCACGCTTATCTGCCTGTCCGCACTGAGCCCTAGTCCTGCTCCCTCCTCCTCCTCCTCCTTCTCTTCCTCCTCCTCCTCCTCCTTCTCTTCCTCCTCCTCCTCCACCCGCCACAGCCCTGAGCTCACTGGCTGTGAGCACAGCGGACCAGCTTGTTCTCATTAGGGCGGTGTTGGGGAGGGAGCAGGGGGAGGCTGGAGAGGGACAGGCGGCCCCCGGCCCACCATGGTCCCCTCCCAGTGGGGCAGCCGTGGGCTGGGGGCTGCTCAATGAAGGGGGTGACCATCCCTGCAATCCTTTTTGGGGTGCAAGTGGGAAAAGGGGGTGTGAGGAGGGGGTTGTTGCAAGGGATGGAGGTAACAGCATGGTTCCTTCAGGGCTACGTGCAGCCCCAAAATGTAGGCTTTGCCCCCACGCAGTTCCCTTTGGCTGCAGCCCAACCTGGGGCTGGATCCCCTCCCTGTAAACCCAAGCCTTGCCAAGATGGGGGCTCAGGACACATGGTCCTGCAAAGCATGATCATGCATCTGCCCTGGGACAAGGGGGACCAAAACTGCACATGGGGCTCTGCTCACCTGCCCCATCCATCCTATCCATTCCATCCACCCCATCGTTCCCATCAGTCTCTTCCATCCCATTCATCCACCCATCCCATCCATCTCATTCATCCATCCATCCCCTCCAACCCATTCACCCGTACACCCCATCCACCCTGTCTGCCACCAGGCACACCAAAGTTGTCCCTTCTGCCACCCCCTTTCAGCTTTGGCCTTTCCCTAGGGGCCAGACTCTCACATAGCTCCCATCATCCCATGGCAGAGCAATGTCCCCAGGGTAGGGAGAGCTGGGAGGTGTCACCCTGAGATCCATAGGGGTAAGGACAGGGATGGGGACGAAGACAGGGACAGGGGAGGGTTTGGGGCTTGGTTCCCTGACACTTTTGGTGGCTCACAGCATGGCCTTGAGGAGCAGAAACAGCTCCAGAATGGGGGCATCACCCCCATCCCACCCTTCTCAGCCCCTCATCCCCTCCACTGCAGCTGAAGTAACTCAAGCAGTGACCTCATCCCCTTGCTATTCGCATCCCGCCTCCCTGGGGACCCTGCCAGAATCCCCCTAAGAAGCCACCGCTTTGGGACTGTGGGGTGGGGGATGAGGGCGAGTGTCCCCATTCCTGTCCCCGTCCCCATTTCCATTCCTGACGCAGTTCAGGTTTCACCCGGCGTCACCCCCTCGCTCCCAGAAATAACGAATCAGTCCGTCTGCCTGCAGCCCGCCGGCTGCTCGCAGCTGCTGCTTATCCCAGCCTTAAATTATCTGAAAATCCTAAAAGGGAGCGGAGAGGCCGGGATGGGGCCAGGGCCCCACTGGCCCATGTGTCCCCGTTCCTTGTCTCAAGGACCACGGGGCCACAATGAGATTTGGGGTAAAGCAGCACCGGGGAGCACCAAACCACCCTCCCTAGCTGCAAAGCGCACAGTTTGGGGTGGCCCCGCTGCCAGCACCCACCAACCATTACGATGCTGTTTTTGGGGATTGGGCAGGGCAGCACCGCCCGGGCTGTGCTGTATAATTTGGGGCAGATGAAAGGTGGGGGCCCACAGGGCTCGGCTCAGCACAGCCTGGAGCCCAACCAGCAATTTGGGAAATTTCGGCCTTGCTCTGCTTGTAATTTGCTCCGCTGGGTTTGCGCTTTGCTGTGGCAGCAAAATAGCTGGGGGGGGGGGAAACCTCGTCCTTCAGGGCTGCACTGCAGCGTGCGTGGCCGTGTGGGCAGCACAGCAGTGAGCCACACAGCAGCCTGCACAACACAGCACTGTGCTCTGCCCAGTGTTGTGCACAGCTACCGGACCCCAAGCACGGATCTGCCCTGGGAGCCAACCTGGCCATGCCCTGTGCTGTGGCTCAAGGCATGGGGACATCCCATCCTACACCGTGTCCCCAGCAAGGAGCGTGGCTCCACGTCCTTCTGACGGCAGATGGCCGTCATTATGGAAGAGCAGCTGTGGGGTGGCCCCACCACACCGCCCCTGCTGCACCGGCCCTGCAGCCTCACCATAAACATTTACATTGAGCGAGGTGGAAAATATTCAAAGCAGAGCGTGAATGTAAACACATGGGGGCCAGGGCGGGAGCGGGACGGCCACCCCGCTGCTTTCGAGGCATGGATGCATCGGGGCACAGCACTTGGGGAGGGGCTTTGCTGCCCAAATGCAGCTGCAAACGGTGTGAGCAGGGTGATGGGGACATGGGGACAGGATGCGGGGACAGGGCTGGGGATGGAGGGAGCAGGATACTGAGCTGGGGCAGGGATGAGGACACTGGGGATGGGGACACTGGGGATGGTGATGTTGAGCCTGGAAGGGCAGGGATGGGGATGTAGCGANCCCCCCCCACAGCAGATTGTACAAGAAAGCATCCCGGTGGATACTGAGCATCTCCAGAGAAAGAGACTCCACCACCTCCCTGAGCAGCTCGTGTCAGGGCTCTGTCAGCTTCACAGTGAAGAAGTTCTTTCTCATGTTCAGATAGAACTTCCTGGGTTCCAGTTTGTGCCCACTACCCCTTGTCCTGTCACTGGGAATGGCTGAGAAGAGCCTGGCCCCATTCTCCTGACTCCCTCAGCCTTCCCTTCTGCAGGAAGGGCAACCCCAGGGCTCCTCAAAGAGATACTGCAGGCCCCGACCACCTCTGCAGCCCTCCCTATAAGATCCCTTTTATAAAAGCTAAGCTTTAAAGTTCTGCAGAAAACTGAACTCGCAGCCCCAAGAGGCCCTGGGTACAAACACAGCGCTGAGTAACACCCACAGAGCCCTCCTCAGCAAAGGCGTTTTAATTCCTTCAAAATCAAGAAAGAGACCACCATATGAGTTTATTTTCAACGTGCAAGAGCTCTCACGGAGGCTCTCTCGCCCTCAAGCGAGGAATAAAAAGCTAATTAAAAGGGACAGCTCGCACTGCCGACGCCCAAAGGTGACCGCATCACCTCCGGAGGCGTTTCCAGGGGTTGATAACCAAAGCAGGGCACGGCCGGGCCCCACCTGCTCCTCCAGCCGTTGGATCTCCGCCTCGTTCTCCTTCTCCTCATCCTCCCCGTCGCCCGACGAATCCGAGTCGCCCTCATCCTCCGAATCGCCCCCCGACTCGGGGTCGCCCTCTGCCATGCGCTTCTCCTCCTCCGCCGCCGCCGCCTCGGCTCCAGCCGCCGCCATCTTGTTGCAGCTCGCCTCGCTGCCGGCCGCGCTCCGCCAGCCGCCGGGGTTGGCCACAGCGCGCCTGTCCCAATACTGCACACTCCCCCCAGCCAAGCGCAGTGAGAAGAAGGACGAGAAACTCTCCCGGCAAGGTTCGGCACTACTCCGCGCTTCGCAGCCACAAAGAGCCGAGCAGCTCCGCGCGCTGCCCCTTGTACTCTCGGCTGCGGCGGAGGCGGCGCCACGGACACCTCAGGGCCTTGGCCGCCAGGGGTCCTTCGGGAGGGCTGGGGGTGCGCGCCGCTGCCAGGTGCAGGCAGACGCAAGATGGCGGCGCTGAGGGCGGCGGAGCAGCAATTTGTCAGCACCTTGCATGTGCGCCAGCAAAGAGGCATCAAGTGGCACACATTTCCCTCTACTTTACAAGAAGCAGCAAACAGCTTTAGNCTGATGTGACAGGGATGGGGATGCTGAGACTGGAAGAACAGGGATGGGGATGCTATGCCCAAATGGCACATGGACGGGGATGCAAGGATGTGCCCATGTAGGACAGGATGGTGACACAGGGGCACACCCCTGTGGTGGGGCAGGGACGTAAGCCATTTCTGCTCCCTTGGGTGGCTCCTCCAGGGCTGGGCGCAGAGAAGAGGTTGGGTTGGTGACTCTAGGGGTGCCTGACACCTACCCACTGGGACAAGGTGGGACCAGCAGGTCCCAGAGTCCCCTTCTCCCCCTGGACACAAGGCCAAGAGCCCACAACCACCACCTGTGGGTGGGACCCAGGCCAGCAGCACCCACCAGCCCCAGTGCCATCCCCTCGCCCCATTGCATTTGACCACAGGCAGGAATACGTTAAGCCACAAACACACCCACTGCAGCACCACCGCCCTTTCCACTCCCAGCATGAGCTTGGGAACCCTGGGGTCACCATCTCCATGTGCTCTGCACCCCGGGAGGGTTTCATTTCTGCTGCTGCCAGCAGAGGAGGAGGATGGAGAAGCGAAATTTCAGGATGGGGATGTGGGTAGGCACCAAGAAATCACCGCATCTGTGTAGCACAGGCATTTCAATGGGGTGGATAAGTCTTTTCTATACAGTTCCAAGGGGGACACTGGTGGCACCAGGGGTGCCATGCTGCTCCATCACCATGAAGCTTCAGGAATGCTCTGGCAGAAAGCTGCTGAGTGTCAGGTTGTCACCATCAGCTTCAGAGCTGGCATCAACCAGCAGCCTGTGACGCACGGGGATGCCACGCCGGGGGCCATTGGCAGCACGCTCGCTGTCGGGCAGCAGGGAGGAGATGCAAATCATCTCAGTGGGGCCGAGCTGCCGACGTGCCGTCCTCACCCGCCGCCAAAGCAAGGTGCCCAGCACTGCCGTGCACACCATGAAGAGCCCGGCCACCAGTGCCAGCAGCAGGATGGCCAGCAGGCACTTGTTCATCAGCGAGCTGTTCTCCCACAGGTCATCGGAGGGGTCCGGCGCTGTGGTCCCCCGTGGTTCCATGGAGAAAGGTGTTGTGTTCACCTCCCACGGAGGGTGAGAGCCAGATTTTTTGGAAAATGTGGTGGTGGGGAGAAGAGCTGAGAGTGGCTCCGTGGAGATGTCCATGCCACTGGTCACGGTCCCATCCGTGCCATGCCCTGTGGATTCCATGAGTTTGTTGGGCACGACGCTGCTGCCACTTTGGGGTGCTGTGCCGGGCACTGTCTCGGGAGAGTCACTCTCATCCAGAGGATCCATTGTGGTGACCACCAAAGCCTTGGCCTGGCTGGTGCTGTCGCCCATCTTTGGTGGCAGCTCCGTGCCCAATGGCGCGATGGTCTCAGGGGTGCTGGTCTCATCCGATGGATCCGCTGTGGTGACCGGTGAGGCCTTGGCTTGCCTGGAGGTGTTGCCTGGCTGCGTTGGTGGCTCTGTGCCCACAAGCACGAGGGTCTGGAGGGAATTGGACTCATACAAGGAGCCGACCGTGGTCAGCACTAAGGCCTGGCTAGAGGTATTGTCCACCTCTGTGCCCAGCAGTGCATGATGCTCAGGGGAGTCACCCAATGGACCCGTTGTGGTGACCACCACAGGTTTGGGCTGCCCGGTGGTGTTGCCCGGCTCTGTGACCATCAGCATGTCATGCCCAGGGGATGTGGTTTCATTGCTAACAGGTGTCACAGTGGTGCTGTGCGGTCCAGCATCAGCTCTTCTCCTGCGGGAGGGCAGTGGGTGCTCAGCCAAGGTCTGCTCCGCTGCCCCCCAGACCCACTGCAGGCCTGGCTCCGTGGGCCGGGGGCTGCAGTCCGGTAGGGTGCTGAGCAGCAGTGCCAGCAGCATGGTGTGGCCCAGTGCCATGTGACCTGGGGAGGACACAGGGGGTGGGTGAAACAAGGCCCCTCTGCCCGAGCAAAGAGAGTTTGCAAAGGGAAGTGGATAGGTTGGAAATAGGAAACGAGCCGTGATGGAGACGGCCGCTGCGAGAAGAGTGGTGCAGGAGGGCTGCCTGAGTGGAAATGAAAGAGTGGGGATGGTACGGGCTGCAGATTGAGAACACCCAGTGCCTTCCTCCCCCTCCGTGCTGCCAACGTAATGCCGGGAGCATACACTCAGAGCAGGATTAAAGCCACCCAAACCCACCTGGCACTCAGCAGTCCCCAAACAGCTCCCATGCCCAGCCCCAAAACTGCCCCACATCCGCCCTCCTCACACTCCAGTGAGCAGCATGGGGCAGAGGGTGGCAGCTTCTGTGGACCCCAAGCATCCCGCGGGCAGCCTGCTCCATCCCCATGGGTTTTGAGGCTCACCTGTGCCAGGGGATGCTGTGGGACCCCGAGCTGCAGCGCCGGTGGCCGTCACTGCTGAGGTCCCAACCACAGGGGCGTCGTGGGCTGCGCTCCGCCTGCAGCTCCTCACTGAGGCAGGCAGGAAATGTGGCTGCGGTTTTGGAGCCCTGCAAGGGGAGGACGTGACGCTGACACAGGAGGCCAGGGGGCTGTGCGCGCCCCAGAAGGCAGCCTCCTGCTCCTCTACCAGGATGGTGGTCCTGTGGGTATTCCACTGCCCTGCTCCTCCAAGCCCGCAGGCTGGGGCTTGTGCTGAAAGCACGAGTGAAAGCAGAAGCGATGGGAAAGGCGGTCCTAAAGCTGGCAGCGCCCATGGCACAGTGCAGGCACAGACCCTTGAAAGGTGACCCCATGAGAGGACACAAGGGACCCCAGTGTGGAAAGGAGGAGGGCAGGTGCTTGGCTCTACGCATTCACAGAGCCCCCACGCCCAAACGCTTCTTCCTTGCACCCACCCAGGGCAGCACTCAGGCTCACGGAGCACAGGGACGCTGGGGAGGAACCCGCCCTCACCGCAAGCACCGGCACAGCAGTGCGCAGGAGCTGCACCCGCAGGAAGGGTGCTGCAAGAGCACATCCGCAGCGCACACCCTGCATCCATAAACAACCCCTCCGCAGCCCACGGCCCCGGAACAGGGTGCAGTGCTCGGCTGCATCCACCCCAAAGCTTCTGGGGAACCCATGGGGCAGAGGTAGAGCATCAAGGGGACAGAGCCAGGGCATGCACAGGCTGCGAGGCTCTCTCCTGCAGAGAGCATCCCCATTTTGCCCTCTCAGCAGCCCCCAGCTGTGCTTGAAGGGGAACCACTATCCCTTGGGGCCAGGCTGGGCAGAACACAGAGTCCCAGAGGATGGGTGGCTCAACCACCATCTGACACCACTGGGTTTCTGTTGGTGTGGTTACCCTGTGGTGCCATCACTCATCAGAACCCGCACCCCAACCCCACAGCCCCCACACCTGCCTGGAACCAGCTCCAAGAGGGGAACTGGGCAAGGCTGATGACATTCCCCACCCCCACGCCTTCCTGGGCGCCCAGGCCCGGCAAGAACACAAAGAACAAACCAAGAGAAGGAAGTTTGTAATCAATGACTTTTTATCTCTTGAAAATGGAAGCAAATATTTGGACAGATAACTATGGCCGCTCTATAAGAGCGCATCTTTCAGGACGTCGCTGGTTCTCTTCTGGGATATCGCGGCTACAAAAAGCTTCAGGCACTGACTCTGGCTGAGCCTGGCGAGGCATCATCAGTTCATTTAAATAAAGTACAAGCTATAAGCTCACAGCCACGGCGGCCATTCCTCAAACCTCCACCGCACACCAACCCCATCCGGGCACCTCCATCCAGCGGTTCGGAAACTTGTTTCCCTCCAATTAGAAAAAAACTAAAACAAAAGGTCTCCCCAAGCACACAACCACCCTGGAGTCACACAAATCAACACAGAGATCACCATTTCGGGGGGAGCGGAACGTTGGGTTTTGACTTCCCAAAAGTAAAGATACATCAGCTCAGCCATATACTGCGGCACAGAAACGTCACCAAGCGGCCCCAGGGCCGGGAGGGCTGTGACACGGCACCAGCGGTCACCCACACCCCCACCTAAAAGGAAAAACACTTTGAGGAAGCTTTCATGCTATGGGATCATAACACATTCTCTGCCTTTCGCATCCCATCCTCGTGCCTCTCTGCTACTTCTCCTAGTTGTCCCCGCGCTCACCAACACAGACATCCCTCCAGCAGAGAGAATCCTTAATGGGTAAGGAGTGAACATGCAAACACTGAAAAAAGAAAAACCCCAAAAACCAACCCAATGGGGGATGTGAGGCTTTCTAGCTAACCTACTGGAAAAAAAGGATCAGCCTGGATGAAGGGACGCACCCTGCCGCTGCTCTGAGGCCGGCTCCAAGCACACACATGGGCACACACGCTGCAGCCGTGCTGGATTAAGGACCAGTGCACAGCTGGGAGGGGACTGGGGGCTCATCAGCTGCTGACTGCTTCCAGGATGTCGCTCTGACCCCAATAGTTTTGCTCACGTTGGGTTTGACAAGGGATACTGGGCACTGCATATAGGCTGCACCAACACAGCAAAGCCTGAGGGCTGGAATAGTTTGGCTGGGCAGCATCATCCTGGGCGCACCTATGGGAACTCCTATGGCCAGATACAGAGCCAAGAACATGCCTGTCCCATGCCCAGGCACCCCCCTGGCAGTGCAGACCCCAAGTGAGCAGCAGAAACCCAGCAAGGAGCTTGGCATTTCCTGCACCTTTCAGCTGAGGACCTCAAAGAGGATGAGGGTTGCTGATCTCATCCAGGAGCAAACCATTTCCTGCAAAGTTTTAAGGCAGGGATGATAGAAGGGGGGGAAAAAAAAGATCAACAACAGTCGGAGGCGTTTTGTTTCTGGAGACCCATCATGGAAGTCGCCTGGCTGCTCCTAACGCTGCTTCAGAAGCAGAGTCCAAATTCCTATCATCAGCACTACAGTTTGGGACAAAGAATTGCGAAGTCACAGCTTTTAAAGGCTTCTGAAAGCAAATAAGGTGCAGGCACACATTTACAGCCACGCACACAGCACAGGAGCTGGCTGCACGCGTGGCCTGCAGGCTGCTGACACTGCACGCCTTGAGCTTTGTGCCCCATCAACACAACACCACTGCCTGCACGGAGGTCACTTCTGCCTCAAAACAAAACCTGGCAATGAGCACACGTCCGTTCGGACACAGCTGGGACGGTCCCAAACTCTTTTCCAAGGGCAGCAAGACGCTGGTTCAGAAGTCCTGCAGGGCGTACAAAGGAGAAGAGGCATTGTGGCGCAGATCGCTTCGTTCAGAACGATATATATATTTTTCAACCATGATCAGAAGGCATTAGGAAGGCAGGAAAGTCACCTCCGAGGGGCTCAGCAGCAGCCACACCGCGAGGGAAGCCGATCTGATTGTTCAACATTGAAGATTTATACAAAATAGCTTCGGTTCCGATCTCTAAGCAGTAGAAACACCCCCATACACGCACGCGCACACACACACAGTGCTGTCCCTTTAAATTTAAAACACAAATACTGCAAAGTGGCAAATAAAATAAAATAAAAAGCGACTTTTTTTCTTTTTCTTTTTTTTNGTGGCCGTTGAGGACTGTTAGTGATGCGTTCTGCTCGCAGGTGGTGGATCACTACGAGAACCCGCGCAACGTAGGCTCTCTTGATCGCAACGCAAAGAACGTAGGCACAGGCCTGGTGGGCGCCCCGGCCTGCGGCGACGTCATGAAGCTGCAGGTGAGGGGATCCCGGGGTCCCGCTGCAAGGCCCCAACTCGCAGCTGTCTCCCTCCTATGGCTGTGACATAGCTTTCCCCTGTCACACCCCCTCGGACCCTGAAGTCCCTCCCTAGGCTCTAAAATCCAAAGACCTCCAGCCCTAAAATCATTCTCTTATCCCTGACTCTGTGTGGGTGGTTCCTGTGCTTTGTAGAGCTGAGCACCCCTCTGAAATTCCCACAGGTGGAAGTGGATGAGAACGGCCGCATTGTTGATGCTCGCTTCAAAACCTTTGGCTGTGGCTCTGCTATCGCCTCCAGCTCGCTGGCGACGGAGTGGGTGAAAGGGAAGACGGTAAGGGCTTGGTTTGAGGGGCACAGTGGGGAGCAGTTATGTATTCACACCTACTGCTGGGATCAGGGAAGGAAACAGGTCTAGGGAGGTGCATTCCAGGTATTATGCACACATAGAAGCTCAGAATGCAGTTTCATCCTTCCTGGCCTGACTTCTAAAGCAGTATTTGCCTTTTCTGGAAACCTCCAGTAACCTGTGAAGAAGCTTTCTGTGCTATGCAGCAATCAGAAATAGGTAATGAGCACTGATTCTGAAAGCACTTGTACAGTGGAATGTCTTTTGATGACTGATCTCCATGTTTTTGGCATTTTGACAAGCAGAATGCGTCTGTATTATGACGGGAGGTAAACAGACCTAGAACAGTCCCTGCAGTTGGTCAGTGACAGTAGAGTGCTTTGGTTTATTAACGACCACTGCTTACTCTGAGACATTCCTTATATTTCACAGAATCATAGGGGTTGAAAGGGATCTCTGAGTATCAACTAGTCCAACTCCCCTGCTAAAGGAGGTTCCCTCTAGTAGGTTGCAGATTTGTTGCTTGGCAGGAGCAGAGTAAAAGAGGTATTGTTGAAAGGCTTTTCTCATGCTAGAACACTGTCAGCATCCTTTATTGCCTTCTCAGAGTGTTGGTTGGTTCTAGAGCTTTGAAGCACATCTGTAGCAAATACCTTTGTGGTGTGTGTATGCATCATATGTATACGTGTATGCAAAGTGACTGATGACTGTACCCTACCCATACATTTCAGGTTGATGAAGCATTGAAAATCAAGAACACAGATATTGCAAAAGAACTTTGCCTTCCTCCAGTCAAGCTGCACTGCTCTAGTAAGTAAAAGTCAAACACATTGTTATTTGAGAGCAAAGATGCTTTTGTATGTTCTCCAAATAAAGCTTCTGCACACATAGCAGCTAAGGCTGACCCATGGTGGTGGGTATTGCTAGTTGCTTCTGCTTGTACCATCCTTTGTTCTGGGTGACTTGTCACTGTTCTTGAAGTGCTTGTAAACGATAATGTTTTGTGCTTCTTTTTTCCCTAGTGCTGGCTGAGGATGCAATCAAGGCTGCCTTGGCTGACTACAAGTTGAAACAGGATCCAAAGAAAGGAGAGTCAGAGCAGAAAGCAAACTAATTCCTAAACGGACTGTAGAGGTTGTCCTCAATCCAGTTAAATTTGCAGTGCAATTATTCCAGCTATTAATAGAGTCCTGTGCACTACTCGAGAAGCTGTAAGATACGCACAACTCAACGCACAATGTGTCACTGCTCGTGTGTGCACAGCCACCCTGGTAGTGCTTAAATGACTGGAACGTGGGTA
The DNA here is from genome assembly GCA_016647715.1 of Pavo muticus. Classification (NCBI taxonomy): domain Eukaryota; kingdom Metazoa; phylum Chordata; class Aves; order Galliformes; family Phasianidae; genus Pavo; species Pavo muticus. The sequence continues at coordinate 5,407,239 of JACDJE010000004.1, forward strand.
TTTCAGCAGCTTGTGTCCTGTTGGGACTGGTTTTGATAAGTTAAGAGTGAAGGACTGCTCCACTGTAAGGCACCCCAGTAGTTTCTCAAGAGAAAAAGAATCCTGCTGTTCCAGCATTGGAAGGGCTGCACTTTTTTCTTCTGGAAATGTATAGTTTTGCCTAATGTTTTGCAGAGTTTGGTGGGAAACGTTGCCTTGGTCTTTATGTAAGATCTGCAGGTCACTTTGTAAATCAGTACAGTATATAAATTTCGGGTGGTTTATCTGCAGCTGTGTTGGAGTTTGGTTTCACAATCTGTGACCTCTCACATGCTGTCTATCCCCTGTGTCATGCTGCTCTCTGGGAGGAGCTGGGGTGCCTCACCAGGCACTAGAGGGCACTGACTGAGAGATGAGCAAATAGCAGCTGCGGCTGGGTGCCAGGAAGCACAGACCCAGCAGCATTAGCAGGACTTGTTTGTGCTCAAATCCTCCAATAGCAGGAGGGTTAACGCTTGAGCATCTTTTAAAAGCGTTCAACCCTTGGATTTGCCAAATACTGTTAAAAGAGATTAAACACACGCCGAGGATTCAAACCCAGAATGCAAATAGCTTAACTGGGATGTAACACTGAGGGGAATCTCCCTGGAAGAGCAGGAGTCAGTCTGTGCCCTCTGGGGGTGCCTTCTGAACTTCCCTCATCCCCTCCAGAGCAGAGCTAGCAGCCAGTGTTCTTGTTACTAAGCCAGGGGCAAAAGGAGATCCTTACCTGTTGCAGGAGCTGATTTCAGATGCTATTTCTGACAGCCCTGTTGCCTTTAGTAGTTTTAGGGCTGGATTCTCCTAAGCTGTAGAAGGAAGTTCAAAAACATGAACTTCCTAGCAGATACCTCCCCTGAGCATCTTTCTGTGCACAGCTATAACTGCTCAAACTGCTTTGCTGGAGGGGTGAGTTGTGGAGACAGCAGGGGTAATGCTCACCAAGTGGGGGATTTGCACACCCACCACATGAGCTGGCTTCCTGGGAGCGTGGGGCACAGCATTGTTTCAAAACATGAGTGTTTTATGGCCACACAGCATGGCTTACCCTTTGTTCTTCAGGCCACTGTGCTCCACTGTGCCTCATGGTGATGGCTGTTTTCCAAGGGAGTATTGCCACAGATTTTCAAATCAAAAGAAAATACACTTGAAAACCTTCCCTACTCTTACAGATATTAACATCCTCACCCCGCACCCCGCCCTGTCTTCCTTTCCAGTTTTCATACCTATGATGTTTCACAGCTGCATTAAAAACAATGTGTTTGAAAGACAAATAAGTGGCTCATTCTGGTTTCTGTCTATAATGTAATTATTTTTTCAGTGCCCTCATCTGCCAAGCAGGACATGTGTTCTTGCTGCTGTGGTTTGTGGTTGTCACAAGACAGCTTTCGTGGTCCCTCAGCTCAGCACTACCCTGTGCCATCTTCTCCACGCACTGCTGAGCTGCAGGCTGGACTCCAGCCCTCGGTGTTGCCCCTCCTGTAACAAGGAATGTGCATCGCTCCCTGGGAGCAGCTGTGTGGTTTGCCAGTCAAAAAGAAAAATATCAGGGAAACTTCAGCCACCCACGTGCACTTTGGGGCAGAATGGGCTCATTGTGCTCACATGAGCCCCTCGCGCAAAGAGCAGGAGGGAGATAAAAGCACTCACTTTGTGCTGGGAAGGCATCTGCATGGCCACGTTCCCACTTGCTCTGTGGTTGTTGCAGGGAACTGGTGGGGGCTCTGCTGACCTCTCCACTGCCCCGCAGAGCACTGAGGAGTGAGGTGGGAGTCTCATCGAGTTGTTGTCATGCCCCTGTTTGGGGGAATCCTTCAGTTTCCCTACAAAATGCTGTCAGCTGGAGAAATGGGGATACACAAGCATGGGGTTACATTGGTAAAAGGATGCAGGGATGGTGAAATACAAAGATACAGGCACATGGGGATGTGAGGTGTAAGGATAGGTGTCAGCAAATACAGATGCTTTAAGCCCAAGAAAGGCAGTGGTCAGAATCCAGTAATAAAGAAAGAATTTCTTATCCCTTCCCGAGGATCAGGGCTCATCAAACACAACAAAGGAGGCAATCCCCAGGTAGAGATGCTTCCCTTACAGCTGGCANAAAAAAAAAATGGTTACGAACAATGTGGCATTGGTCCCTACATCTAGAAAAGATATCTGGGCACAACATTGAAAGAGTCAGAATGGGTTTCTTTTCAAGAATTCATAACATCTGTGGAAAAAAAAAAAATAAAGACTGTAAAAGTAGCACTTATTCTCGTTGAATTGTTTGACACAGTCACAGAAATTCATTAAAACATCAGGAAAAAAAAAATTCTTTCACTAAAAAGCTTGGCTTTAATCATCGGCTCTCGTTGACGTGAATTTGGGAGAACAGGAAAGCTCGTACTGGAATGCTGCACGCTGCTGCTGGCCGAACTGGGGAACTGGAATGTGTTGGGCTGGCAGCGCCCGCCAGCCCCGCTCAGTCTGCAATCTTCGCCATCTGCTGTTCCAGCTTGGAAATGCGCTCGTCTTGGTTGGTGATGGTGTCTTTAATGGATTTCAGCTCTTTCAAAATCTCATCCAATTTGGCTTCGTTTTGCTGGAAGGAAAGACACGGCGTATATTCGTTATGAGAGGCGGCAGGATTCGGTCCTGGAGAATTAAGTTGTTAAAGCAAAGGGACTTCTCTGGATGGGAGCATTGCAAGGCTCAAGCGTGCTGAACTCCCACCCTTATCATGGAATCATTAAGGTTGGAAAAGACCTCTGAGATCATCAAGTCCAACCATCAGCCCGCTCATGCTGCTAACACGCCCCTTATGCAAACCCTCCTTGCAGACAGCAACCTGACCCAGTCCCAGCATGCTGGAACTGCACACACCAGCCTTCTTAGGACTGTTCCTGAGGATGGCAACCAATTTCAGGCCAGCACCCCCAAAATCTTGTGGATTTTACTCACAGTGTCTGAGGCATCGGCTGCTTTCTTTGGAGCACTTATGAGATCACTTTTCTTGTTTGCAGCAGGCTTGTTGTCCAGTATATTCTTCTTGACCACCTTGAGATCCCTGTTCTTGCCAGGAATGTACCCATGCTTCAAGGAAATGAGAAGGGGATCAGCATTCTTCCCCTCAAACCACTCCTCTGCTTCCAGCGCTGCCTCCGGGCCGGCTGTGTCGGGGTACAGGTCGTCCTGGAAGAGGTCCGACTGCAAGGAGAAACGAGTGGGTCAGAAGCTTTGGGGCTGGAAGGCAGCAGCGGCCTGCACACCACAGAAGGCAGCAGCATCCTGCACACCACAGAAGGCAGCAGCATCCTGGGCTCACCTTTCGAGGGACCGTCATGATGATGGGCTCACATTTCCGCTCGTGAAGTTTGAAGAACCTTTCAAAAAAGAATGATGATGAAGAAGAGGTGTGACTTGGAGGCAAGGATAGCCAACACGCCATGCAGAGGAAGCCTCAGTTCTGCTGCTCATGCATAGCAGTGTACTGAGAGGCAGAGGAAATCCTAAGGAGTCACAGCAGGGCTGCGCTAGAGCCCTGTAAGGGCCCTTGTAAGGCCCACAGAAAGCTACCTGTGTGTGTGCAGAGCTCCCTCCTAGGCAATGCGTGACTTCAGAGAGCACTTTGGCCAGAGGGGCCGTCAGAATGGCACAGCCCGCTGCTCGGGCTGTTGAGACAAGCACCATACAAGTGATTTCCAGGTATCACAGCAGCAGCCTTCTGCTCTCTACACAGTCTTACTCTGAGCCATTTACACAAATTCCAATCCCTCAGCTCAGCCACCGGGGCACTGCTGCTGGAGAACTCATATGCTGCAGACAAATGCAGGCTTTGCTTCCTTCCTGGCTCTCCTGCTCTCATTAATAACAAGAGGAGGACCGGACAGCTTCAGAAACCACCTTCAGCACATTCCCTGCCAGCAGCATGCCAGGAGCCACTGCAGACATCAGCCTACATCCCCGAGGTGCTTTCCTTTGCCTTGCTTTCCTCGGTGATTCAGAACCACATCTGAACACACTGTTGCTCACAATAAGTTCTCGAGACAGCTTCCAACCTGCTTGCTGCATGCAAGCTGGAGATTGGGATCAGCCTTTCTTCTTACCTGGCAATCTCGCACTTGTTCACATCAAGGCCCCTCTTTGGCATGAACCCCATCCCCCTCTGCGGCTCTTTGCTGCTGAAGGTGTTGAGGTAGTGAACGTAGGGGGATTCATCCGTGATCTCAAAGTAGCGAATGCTGCTGTCGCCCTGCAGGACACAAAAAGGTCACTCCAGAGTGAATCCTGCTACACGAGTATCTCTGAAACAGCAGGAGAGGTAGCAGGCATATGGAACAAGTGCTTCTCATTAGCGGTCTACAAAGACATTGGATTTACTTGAATGGCACCTCCTTTTAAATTACTTGTTCACCCCTTCTTGTTTTTAGCTCTTTTTCATATAGGAAGTCCAAAGCTGCAGCACACAGAAGTGGGCACTCCAGAGCACTTAATGCCAACAGACTGCTTTTAGAAAGGAGCACAGGTGATCCCAGTTTTCTCTTATCTAACCCCACGAAATTAGCATGAATGTTGCTGCATGCTCCATCACCTTCAAGTGTGAGGATAACAACATCTAAAATGCACTTCCCTCCCATACTAACGCACAAACGTTCAGGTCAACACCAACAAAAGACGTTTGAATGAAGGCATCTGACTTGTTGCATGAAGAGCAGCTTTACCCATATAAATTCATCTCATAGAAACACCCAATTACACACCAACCTTCACAGTGCAGACCTCACAGGCTCTGTGTAGCCCTGCAGAGTGAGGATCAAAGCAGCCTGGAACTTTTCAGGTTTGTTTACAGCTTCATCAGCACCATTCATCCAATCAGTCTACCCCTAAACAAGCTTGGTCATTAACTGCTTCTCCTTACCTTGCCACACAAGTAAATAATGTTGGTATCTGGGTCATAGAACGGCAGCAGGACCCCGTTGCTGGTGTCCATCTCGTGAAGGGCTATTGGCTCCTCCATGTTTTTCTGGAGATTTGAAAAAGAAAATTCTGTTGTTACCAAAGAATGGAAAAGCTGATATTAACATGGGATCTGCATCACTAACAGTTCTTTGGAGCTAGAGAACACTCAGCTTCCCCGCCCTGAAGGCTCTATGTGTTAAGAGTAACAAATGCTGATGTCTTGCAAGCTCATCCATTCCCTCAGGATGCTTTAATCACAAGACACATGCAGAGCAGGACCCCAGTCAAGGGGTCAAGTCAAGGGAAAGACATGACACAGTCACGTTAGTGAGTCCTGTGCCAGTGTGACAGACTTGCTGCTGACTTGCTCAGTACATACAACTCATGTACTCTCCCTGCACTTCAGACGTGCAGCTGCCAGCTTCACTTCTGCTCTCGGTGAGGCTGGATCTGACAAAAGAAAACCCACTTCCTCTCCCAAGCGAGCATCAAGCCCAAATAAATCAACACACTCTGGCACAGGAAGTCTGAGTAGGACCAGAGAGAAGAAGGAAGAAGCTCAAGTAGATCAACCAAACACAGCAGCTGACAGCAGGTCCTGGTCGCCAGCTCAGCTGGGCACTACAACAGCACAGCAGCAGTGGGATGGGAACCTACTGGATTCCAGAGGGCCAGCTGCCGTTCGCTCATGCGGCTGAAGCCGGTCGTGAAGATGTTTCCATCAGCGAGGAAAATGGCTCGCATGGGCCGGGCTCCCTCGTGGGTTTTCTCTTTCTCCTGAAACAGTTGTAAAGAACAGCCTTTAGCAAGGAGCAGAACGCCCCACTGGTGGTGACTTCTCTTATGACTGCACAGAATGCCAGCAGGGCATGCTGCTCCTCCACGCAGGATGCTGACTATACGAAGCAACATCCAGCCATCCCTGCCTGACGCTTGAGGGAAGAAAGCCATTACTAAGCTATGAAAGAAGTGGTCACAGCCAGCTTGTTTCAGCTTTGCCTAACCAATTCTTACAAGGCTGAAGGAAGGCTTCTTCTCAAGCTACAATGCATACAGGCTGCTAAATCTCCATTCTGCATACACAACTTTGAAACTGTAATTATGCAAAAGGATTAGATGTGGAATTACACTCCTGCAGCTTTTAAAACTGAGCCCTCAAATCCCGGTTCAAACACTAATTCCAATAAACCCAGACAAATCCTCCAAGCTCTGCTATCCCTCTTGTAATTTCTTTCTCCCTTTGAAAAAGATGACTGGAAGTGGTGTGCACTGGGAAAAAAAGGTTCTTCCTCTATATGCTCTCTCTGCTGAAGTGAAATGACTGCACAAACTTACAGCAATGATTTCTTGTTTCCTGGGGTCAATGATTCGAACTTTTTTGTCTTTGGAAGCTGTACAGATTAGGCTGCCATTGCGATTCCAGCTCACATTGTAGATCACATCCACGTGCATGTCATCCAAGTTGATGAGGGCTTCACCTGTCCCCACGTTCCAGATGATGATTGCATTATCACAACCTGAAAGAGAAAATAAAAGCTGAAAATCACAGCCGTGATGTGAATTGAAGAAAGCCAGCAGCAGAGAACAAGGAATAAGACCTGCTGCAGCTGCAGTGCCTCGGGCACTGCCTCTTAAGTGTGCTCTGTGTGCGGCGCCCCAGGCAGCACCACCTCACTTGAATACAGGGTCAGAGAGGGGAAGAAGTGGCCAGGGAAGGCAAAGAGGTGACGTTCTTATAGCTCTGCACATGACAGCACTAGCTGACAGTCACTGCCCTCTCAGATTACAGAGATTTGCAGCAGAAAGAGTGGCGTGGATGGAAAATTAGGCAAGTGACAGTAGAAGAAACAGCAGAACATGGGGGGAAAAAAACGGCAGGCAACAAAAGCTGAGGTCAGCAGATCACGAAGATCATTAGGCAGGTGGTTTTGTTCAAGGACCAAACAGCAAGAAGACAAAGAATAAAGCCTTGAACAAGATGACAGCAAAATAAAGAACAGGACTGCAGCCGTAAGATCCCAGGAAAGGGAACAAAAGCACAATGTGCAAGTTAGCAATGCTTCCTAATGCTTGAGGAGGGGTGAAAACATACTGAGGGGAAGATAATGATCCCTGCACACTCCTAAACAGTCCAGGAGACATCCAATATCAGTTTGCTGCCACTAAGAGGAAGCCTGGAGGCTGCAGTGACCCGATGGTATCCTCCTGGCCAGGCTGCCTGTGTGACACACACAGAAGGAGTCTGAGCAAGCTGCCTTCTCCTTTTGTGCATTCCCACACCGAGCTCCATTAATTTAACTGCCACAAAATCTGCATCAAAGCATTTTTGGGGAAACCAGATCCAAACCAAACCAGCACCTCAGAGAGCCTTTACATCTACCAAAAACACACAGCTCATCTGACAGTCCAGCTGAAACCATTTGCTGCTTTTATTACGCTCCAAGCTAAAGGTCATGCTATGAAAGCTGCAGAGTGAGCTAATGGATAACGACTTTCCATTTTATTTCCATAACGATTTGACTGTTTTTCAGAGGCCAAAAGGATCTCATTGCATAAACTGTACCAGTCGAGGAGGCCATTTGGAAAATACTGGAAGTTAGTGGAATGAAGAGCCAGGCGTTAGGACAGCTGACAGAGATCAGTGAAATGGAGGAACAGTTGGGCCTTTTATAAAAAGTACATGAAAACAGGGATGAGGAGAGTGCATATAAACACCTATCAGCTGATGAAACTTGCAGATCAAAGAAAGTCTAACAGCTGTAATCCTGTAATTCATGCCTCCAATTTCCTGCTTCTTGTCCCTGTAAACTGAGGGCAGTAAAAGACCAAGATAAGGAAGGGGCTGTGAGCCACGTGTCCCAGAGTTCCTAGGAACTGTCACGGGCCCTGTGATTCCCTGAAGCAGCTGGGAGAGGACAGGAGGAGCCATCAGCTCCCTCTCTCCAAAACACCCAATTGGGATGCCACGAGGATGGCTGCTGCCCACACAGCACTGCCACATACCTGCACTGAGCAGCACGTTGCGCGCCGTCGGGTGCCAAGCCACGATGCCCACTCGTTTCGAATGGCCTTCTAGAACTACCACTGGCTCTGTCAAGGACAGCGTGAGCCCGTTCTCAGGAATCTGCCACACCTGGAAAGGGGAAAATGAAAGATGGTGAGCCAAAGGGCATCCCTCTGACGAGCGCATTACTCATTCGCTTCACGCATCCTGAGCCAAGCCTCAGCAGAAGCCTAGGTTGTCACTTCTCCACATAAATGGGGAAACAGAGGGAGGAGACTTTTGTCAGGGCTGAGTGCAGCATCCTTCCAGCACAGCACCTGACTGCTGGCCGGTCACACCACGAATCCCCTCCATTATCACATCCCAGAGACATACGTGTCAGCTGCTGCCTGCGAAGGACTCAGAAAACATTGCCTTGCTGCTCAATTCCACCTGAACCAGCTGCTGTCCTTCCAAGTTATGCTTGGCTCTGATAAAGAAGAAGTTGCAGCTACGTTGGGGCTGACTTCTTTAGAAATGCTGGCCGTTAGTTTTCTGTCTCACCTACACGGCTGCACATCCTTCCGCTGGTCAGGGCAGTGCCAGCAGGGGGAGGAGCAGCCCGGGGCTCTGATCACACCTCTGCAGTTCCAGCTGTGGGGCCAGAACAGCTACAGTGACCTCAGGTAGTGCCCTCTGCGACGGGCAATGACGGGAGAGAAGATCCATCCCCGTGCCCCAGGGCAGGAGCAGCCCACCAAAGCTATTGCTGCAGCTCAGCGCTGGACAACCATCTTTGAACTGAGTTTGACCTACATCCGGCACGTTAAAAAACATTAAAGGAGAAGCCTTCAACTGAGCACTTACAGCTGCTGGAGGTAGGTGGCAGCAGCAGAGCACGTTTGCTTCCCTTCTATTGTTCGAATTTTCTGGAGGAGAAGAGGGATTGCCGAGCCCTGCCCGCAGTGCCCAGCGAGCTGTCAGAGGCAGCAGGATGACTCCAAGGGGATTTCAGAGCCGGGGCAGCTCACCTCCAAACATCCCCAAATGACTTCAGCAGCACAGCTGCACCCCTGCCTGCACCCTCCAGGGTTTCAAACCCCTCCTTCTCCTCCTGCCCAGCCATCCCAGCAGCACCCACAGCACCAGGATGGCAAGTGCTGGCTTTCACCATGTTTCACCTTTTTCATCATATTACAAAGAGCATGGCAGCATCAGCAACCACAGCCTCCATCTGAAAGCAACAGCCTCCATCTGAAAGCAAAATACACCTTGCACACTGCAAAAAGTCAGTGCACCTGCCCGTGACAAGGTAACTCCAGGTTACAGAGCTGTCAGCTCTTATAGGAGCAGCTTTGTTCGTGCCAGCCAGGGAATAAAAGCCTGACAGCAGCAACAGCTAACGCACGTCTGCTGACAGCAGCGCAGAGCTTCACAGTCAGTCTGCTAAAACTGGCACTGGCACTTAATGTAATTATTTTACGTAGGTCTCACAGGAACCACCTCCAAAGCCTTAATGATTCTGAGTGCGAATGCAACGCTGCAGGAAATAGCTGCTGCCTGAGGGCAGACGGCAGGGAGGGGTGGGAGTGCTGGGGAGGGGGCTGTGCAGGAACAACAGGGACCATGGGTGCAGCCCGGGGCACAGGTGGGAGAGGACCAGGAACAAAGAAGACCCAGAAGCCACCCCAAATGCTTCTCCTCTAGATGACAACATCAGGACAGCTAGGACTGCCAGAGGCAGGCTGATGTTGCGCTGAGGATGAGGCAGGGAACCAGAGCTCTGCTCACCCCAAAGTTTGGGGAGCCCTTCAAAATGGCAAACCTTGATGAGCACAGCATCTTTTTCCCTTCGGAGAGACAAAGCTGTTCTTCCACACTGCTCTGCCTCAAGTTCACGTGGCCTCACACCAAGTGGATGGATGTCCTGAGCCAGGGCAACTTGCAGAGCCACAGCTTCAGCCATAGGGGACCAGCAAATGAAGGGTGGAGAGGAGAGGGGGGAACTGCAATACAGAAACCAATAGAAGGGATTTTTAAGAAGCCTCTGGAGGACGGAGATATGTTTTTTCCTTCAAGGGAAAGAGGGAAAGCCCCTATAGCTTACAGCAGCTGCAGGCCAGTGTAATCCCCTGCAGATTACACAAACTATTGACCTAATAATCTTGCTTGGTATTGCAAAAAAGCCAGGAGTGTAAAAGGTCGGGGTGTGCTCCCAAGCGACCCGGCCCAGCATTCCTGCGTGGGGAGGGAACCTCCCTGCGTGGGATGGAATGGGCACAGCACAGCTTCCCACGTGGAGGCCTTCACATTGTACAGTGAAATGAATGAGCCCGGGGTTTCACCTGCATCCCTGCAGGAGCAGGCACTGGGAGCAGCCATTCTCACCACTGCAAGGGCTCCACTTTCATTTGAAACCAATTTGCTCCATGGAATGAACTCTTCTCTGGTTGTTAACAACAAGATCATTAGTGTTCACCTTCTGATGAAGCAAATTTTCCCTAACTGAGAAAGGCCATCTGATACCATTTACGAGCCTTTCCAGAATCAAACGTTTTCCAGCTGAATTAAAAAACCTTCAGTACATTACAGCCATTCAGCAGAGCACCAAGCATGAATATTTAAGTAATTCCTGATTTGTTGGCACAGGAGAATCCTTCTTCAAAGAGAAGCCACAGAAGGTATCCGCGTGCCTCTGTGTTTTCAAGGAAGTCTTTCTGAGAGCAGCGTGGAGCAGAGGAGATGGGGATGCCCCACTGATATCAAAAAAAAGATGTCTGCTTTCCCAGTGTCCTAATGAGCCCAAATAATTACCTGCTCAGATGCAGCTCCCAGGCTATTTTCACCTTACAGATTGACTTTTCTCACTGCTTGGCTGGATGGATTCTCAGAGCCACGTTCTCCCCCTCACCACAAGCCTAGCTGATGCTGACGGGTCCTGCTGTGGCACAGGGTCAGATCCTAAATCCTTAAGTGCCGACATACAGATGGCCTCTGCCAATTTAAGTTACTTTTTAAAAGCAGCTGGTGCTTCTGCAGAAAGCCACATCACTTCCCTCCATCACAGCACTGTTTTTTGCATTTTCTGTTGGCTAACGAACAGTTCAGAGCTGAAGAAGTGCTACATATCCCTCAAAGGAATTAAGATGAGTTTATTCAGCGCCAGGCTGCTCAGGAAGCAGGACTCCAAAACCTCTGCTGAAGAAAAGCAAGGAAAACAGGATGCGGAACAACTTGTGCCAAGCCAGACAAGCAATTAAAGCTGGGACGGCTCAGCTCACCGGCTCATCCAGTTCCTCTCCCAAGCAATCCAGGCCAGCCATGTTCTTTACAATCTCCAGCTCTCTGTCCAGCCCACTTCATACGTGTCCAGATGACTTGCCCACCAGAAACTACACAAGACCTAACAAGAGACTCAGCTGAGCCTTCAGCCAGCCCTCCTTGCTTTCACCTCCACTGCTTTCAGTTCAATTCACAGCCACCACTTCCCAGACCCACACACACGGGGTGTGGGGACAGGATGGGCAGTGACCCTGGAGCAGACAAAGCCCTGCAGAGCTGTTTGCACAGCAGTGGGCTCCGACACACGTGGACAGTGTTGTCTGCTCATCAGGAGAGTTTGGACAACTTGTAATTGAACGCTGTCAGTTCCTCTACATAATTCAGCCCCTCTGGAGCCTTACAACATACTTGTCATTGCACTTGGATTAGTGACTTATCTTGCCTCCCCAAAGCAGCTATGGACTATAGCTTCGTCTGCTTCTGTTGATGCTCATGTTTCAGAAAGCATTCGTTCTGACTCACAGCCTTTTTGGATTCTGGTTTCTAGAGGAACAAAACAGCATCCTTCAAAGCTCAGTTCTAGCCCAGTAGCGACTGTTACAAACACAGAAGCTTGTTGTTTTGTTTAATATTAAATATAGTATGCTTTGTTAACATGCTTCGGCTTCCAAGACAGAGAGATCACAGGCAAGAGCTGTCCCAGGATAAGCCACTTGGGATGAATCCCCTCCCAAACATTTTAACGATGAACAGAAGCAAAGGAATTTATCTGACATGATCTATAATAAGATTTCAATATAACATTCAGCCTACAGCATTTCTAAATATGGCCAAAGATCACTGAAGTTATTTGGCATTATTTCATCTTACAAGCATTTTCTTTCACTTATTCTGCTGTGTTTGCATACACAGGATTCCACATCCATCACTGAGCGAGGTCGTCTATTGTTCAGTGGGTAAAACAGGACTGGGGACCAAGGCTGGCAGGTGTAAAAATTGGATCACTGTTAATATACTTAAAAAAATAAAAATAAGTTTTAAAAAAATCCCAAACTTTTGACATCTACTCACAACCTGTGACTAGGAAAAGATGTAAGTTTCAACTTTAAACCGAGGGCTGATGCAATTATGAAAGCAGATGGGCTTGTTACTCCCTCTAATCTCCACAGCTTTCCAGCACACACCACCACATCCATTTGGATACCTGAGACTGGGAACCTCCTCCACCTTCTGTAAAGCACTGCAAACCAAACCAAGCCACTGCTGAGTGGCACACTGCCTTCTCTTCCCAAACATCAGATCCCCAGAGGAAGAACTGCTCTTCCATTTGTCCAAGAGAAAACCAGAAAGCTGGATGCCAAGGCAGAAGGCATCATCATTCCTCAAGCAGAACCAAAACCCACTACAGAGAACGCCCATAAGTACTTCTCCAGCAGCAAGGACTCTACCTTTGGTGTCAGGACAGGAGACAGCCACTTGCCTTCAGAAACATAAGCACCACTTGCAGCACAGCTCTCAGCATGAGAGCAGGTCCACTCACCATGACAGTGCAGTCCTCAGAACCGCTGGCGATGACCTGGTCATTGTGGGGACACCAGTCTATGTCCAGCACGGGTCCCGTGTGCCCGCACACCGTTGGGTAGGACTTGTCAATTCGGCCCGTCTGGAGGGGAAAAGCAAAGAGGAAAGCTGTGATGCACTGACAATACAGAGCACATCTCAGACAACAGAGGAAGACTCTTCCTAATGCTCTGCTGAGGCTTCTGGTATTCAGTTTTATGGCATTTGGAGCATCTTGTGCACCAAGAGAGGAAACGAGCCGGCGACTTTCTTCTTGGAGACATCCCGTGGTGCAAGCCAGCTCTGTTCGTGCTTCACGACAGCGGGCAGCCACAGCTAAAGATAACCGGGCTGCAGCTCTAATTGCAGGGTGCTGCAGTGCTTTGAGTTCACCAAGCCTGCTCGCTTTCATCCCAAAGGCATTTTGCTGAGATGGAAAGCTTTTAAAGTGCAGTTAAGGGAAGCAAAACGCCGTGTTACAGGACTAAATGATAAAACCGATCCACTGACTGCCACAGCGACGCCCTCGCTGATCCCCACCTGCCCCTATGGCACACCCCAGAGCCACCAGTGTGCCACCAGTCAGCTCCCAAGAGAACAAGCCAATAAAATGCACCGTGTGAGGTGGATCCAGCAATGCCAACGCAGCACCCCTTTCACATCCTGAAGCCAGAGCAAGATTCCCATGGCTGCAGGGCCAGGAACTGCAGCCCCTCCCCTAAAGGATTTTGCTGCCCACATCAGCAAAACACGGCTGATGGGAGACGGGAGGCAGGGAGGGAACGTTTTGGGACAGAATCTTCACTTTTTGTATTTAAATATGCGGACGAAATGGTTGGCATTTCAGTTCTGCCACTTGGTGGTGACAGCCCCAGCCTTGGAGCTGGGCACTCCTCCTGCTGACTGCCGTGCAGAAGGCTCTCCCTGCTCAAAGCTGGAGGGTCAGAATCAAGCTGGATGCGGGCTTTGGAGGACTGCTGACCTCCAGACATCTCCTGGTGAGAAAACAAGACAGAGATCCAACGGACTCAGAGTTAAACCACAGGAACACCACAACAGACACTTCCTGAATGGCCAAATTCAGGTTTAAAGAAAAAAAATGCTACAGTGAGCAGCAGCACACATCCACCACTTGTACTGCACACCTCTCCTGTCTGCGTGTGGACTGGCTCTTAATAAGGGAATAAAGAAAGGGAAAAGAAAGGGAGGGCCCCATCCCCTGCACTGCCACTATGCAGAAAAGGGCTTCAGGATTTATTTGGGGGGGTTGGTCAAAAGCAGATTCTCATATTGAAGTGCTACTGCAGTCCTCCCAGGTTTGAGGGTTTGGTTTTGTTTCCTTTCTTCTTTTTTTTTTTTAATGTAATCTTTTAATTAGTTAAGGATTTAAAATAAACCTCAGGCGCTGATACACAGCTTAAAATTAACTCAGTATGACTTCAAGAAATTAAATCCTTCTCAAAATCCATTACTGCTCTGCTTGAGCGACGCTTCACGGTAACAGCTTTTGATGCTCTAAAAGTTGTGGTTTGAGAAAAGTTCTAAGAGCCATAAAGGGTGAATCTGAGGATCAGTACCGGTGTGCCGGATGGTGCTGAGCAGGAGCATGCTCAAAGTTCAGGTCCTTTGGCAGGGGTGGGCTGCCCTTAAGAACTGACAGATGAGAACAAAAAGCTGTTATTAAATCCAGAGGGGCCAGATAAGCAGCACGGGAAAACCATTCCTACCAGTGGCAGCTTTACCAATTAATGTGATCGCCTCACAACAGCTTCTATGCCAGAAAAGGGCGACTGGCTGCAGGAAACAGCCCCCAGATGATGGTAAAAATATCACTGGGAACAGCTGCTTCCCCCAGGCCAAGCTATGCTCACTGCCGACAAGAGGGAAGTGGCATTGAGTTGCACAAGGAGCAGCGATTTCACCACCCTCACTTTGCAGAAGTCTGAAGAAAGAAATCAGGTTGCAAGCACCAAGCCTGGAAGACAAACTGACCGCTACCTGTCCTCTTCCCTGAGCTGTGTGACAGTCTTCAGCTCTGCAAACTCAGATGGAGTGAAGCTTGATGCACTCTGGGCACTGATCTTCCACCTCTGGTTGCAGCACCTGGCCATGCACGTGGCACTCGGGGAAAATAATATGGGACGCAATGGAAGCGCACTGCTCTCTCGTGACCATGACAGATAGCCATTAGTCACTGCTAAACCAACCACAGTATCCATAGCTAATGTGGAAGATGATGAGGAGAGATGATGATAGCTCAGTGCAGCGATCCTTTCCATCCCTGCCTGCAGCCACTGAGCACGGCTTCCACCCTCAGCATTGCACAAGGCCTTAAGAGCTGCAGCAGTCTCACCTTGCACTGAGCACTACCTAAGCATAAGGCAGGGAAGGAACAGCACTAGCCCCTCAGTTTCCTATAGAAATGAGATTTTTGTAGCTTTAGTGCCTGCCTGCTCCTCCTTAGTGCATCAAGAACCTGATGGTCCACAGCAAACAAGCTGATGGTGATAAATGAAAACCAGTAACATCTTGCTTTTTTATCTAGTTGTTGCACAGTTGTCTTGAATTCTCATCTCCCCACTCAACATACACCACTGCTTGGGGCTGTGTGAGAATCTGAGCAAAATTTAGGGGAAAAAAAATCCTTTGTGGTCTTCAGAGGGACAGGAGGAGTCCGCAGCCGCACTGTAGAAAGGCAGCACTTCCCCTTCTGGAGGCTTTATGTAACGGCTCACGCTCTGCCACCACAACTGAGAACTCCCTGCAGCAGCATTTTCTTCTTTGCAAGCTGCAAAGATTTTGCAAAGGGGGGGAAAAAAATCGTCCCCAGTCCTCCCATAGCACAGCCCCAGCACCCCGGTGTTTGGGAGCCACTTTCCCCAGCACATCAGGAAACTCCCAGCTTTCACCTCCACGGAGCTGCTGTGTGCAGCGTGAAGGAAGCGAGGCTCCAAAGGAGCTGTGTGGAGCGTGCTTGTGGGGATTGATGCACACCTCGTCGGGCTCCCTCCCTGTGCACCCACTGCATTCACTGGGATCAGGATGCTGGACCAGCTCTGCAGTCCTGCTCTGCACCTCTCTGCTCAGTGCCCATCATGCACAATCTGCAGCAACTTTGCTGTTTCCACTGTTCTTCCCCGACGCGCACAGCTCACACCAATTAGCCTATTATCTGCGCTCCATAATGGATATAGATTAAAGCACTTTATCTACGGCTCGCCCCGCAGAGCAGATAACCCGAGGGAATCTCAATTCCCAGCAAGTCTGAAGGCTCCTGCTGGCGCACGGGGACGGTGAATCCCGGAAGGCCCATGCACAGGACGGGAGGACAAAGCAGCCCGGCGGCACCGAACTCCGTTGCCCGCAGGCCCGGCCACGCAGGGGTTAACCGGCGCGCACTTGCCGCGCCGCGGCTCCGCCCCCGCCAATCAGCGCGGCGGCTGCCGGCGGCCCCGAGCGCTGTCATGACCATATAAGGCAAAAAGCCGCGGCCGCCGCAGTGCCGCTGCGGCGGGCGCGGGAACGCGCGCGCGCGACGCGGGAAAGGGCGGGGGAGTGACACGTGCGCGGCCCGGAGCCGGCAGCGCCCGCAAAGCACAGCGGGCCCCGGAGGGGTGAAGTGCTGGGCAACCAGCCGCAGAGCGGGGCCCGGAGCCGGTGTTACGCGGGGTTCTTGCAGCCTTGGCCGTGCTGATAGCTCCCGGAGGTCAGACTGTGAGAGTGATGCCCCAGGAGGTGGAAGGGGGCTGCTTTCCCTGTGGCTGGAGCTGCATCAGGTGTTAAACGTTAAAAGCATACCAAAGGCAAGGTGTAAAAGTGACTGCTTTCATCCCCAGAACATAACAGCAAGCACCATAGTGTGGGAACTCAAACACCTGTGCTAAATAGACTCAATCAGAAGTCAGAATGGGGGGAGGTGTTCAGGGAGCTGAAGGAGCAAGTGCCATCACTCACAGAGGCAGAAATAAAAGAGGAACACAGGAAGTGATAGAGCACGGCCCAGAGTGTGCTGCGCTGCAAAAGAAATCATCAGGCTGAGGGATTTAAGAGCAGTGGTCCTCAGCAGCCAGGCATGCCTCAAACCTTGTCATATGGGAACACTGGGGAACTGGAAAACAGGGCGGGAATGTGGCTGAGGACACAGAAGTGAAGCCAAAGGATAGCAGGAGGAATCACTGAATAAATGAAAAAAAAAATAAAAAAACAACCACCAAATAACACATAGCAAGGGGAAAATAGGAGCCTGTCCCGGCAAAGCTGTGCTGCAAGGCACGCAATGCCACAGCAACTGAGCAAGGGGCTTCCAACCCAGGTCTGTGCTACAGCACCAGGCTTGGGCAGGAGCAGAACATGCAGCTCGAGGGCAGCGCAACCCAGAATGCTTGCAAAGAGCTGCTGAGGAGATGAGCAAAATGCAGAGCTATATGAGAGCCTGGGGGCTGGCTTGCTTCGTTAGAGCTAGCAAGGCAGAAGTGAGAACTCGCCGCGTCTGCTCCTGTGATGCACTCCCCATCAGAATGCTATATTCACTTCTGGTCACAGCTGCTATTTATAACGGGGCAGATCTGCACACAGAGCTAGGAAGAAGGGCTGATAACAGACAGAACGTTTGGAGAGTATGGCTAAGAGAGGCGTGAGGGTCACAAAGACAAAACGTTACCAAGAAGGAATACTCGCTTTTCTTTTTTCCTGATTCACACAAGTACAAAATGCCATCTCAAACAAAAAATAGGAAGGATTTGAAAGAATGAGGAAACACCAGGAGATGCTGGAACACACCACAGAGCACGCTTCCTGATCTGGTGCTCCTCTGTTGGAAAGAACCATTTTTCTAAAGGGTTATGAACCCAAATCTAACTGCTTCTGTAAAGCAACACCATCAAAAAACTTGAGCTCTAAGTTTGTATTAGAATCAGTTTGTATCAGTATCGGACTACTGATTCTATCTAACATGGCAAGAATTTACACCAAATGCATAAATGAAGCCAGGCGTGCAATTTTAGAAGCATCAAACATGCAGAATTGAGGAGAGCAAGAAACATTCTCAATACGATCCCCTATCATTCTTAAGGACATTTATTTCCCTTCTATCTCATCAAGCTATCCATCTTACATATTGTACATTTTCAAAGGAGAAAAAATTCCTGTGGAAAGAAATTACTAAGATGAAGTAATGCATTTAGGTTCGATGTTTCTCGCTTTTGTTTTTAACTACGAACACATGAAGGGATCGGGGTGGCCAAGAGCCTGTCAAAAATTTTCAGGTTAGCATTCTTGTAATCTGACTGTGGTAAAAGCCAGCACATCAGAAAGGGAGGGGAGAGCAGCACTCTCCTGCAAGGATGAAAGATGCACTGTGGGTTTGCCACGTGATACCTGGGGGCAGAACGAATTTATAGAATTTATTTCAGTCTGAGACGCTGCTCCTGCTCATTCGTACACTTTTATACCATAAAATTATGAGACTGCCAGGGAGATTTCCATGCCCATCTTTACAGCCTCCTCCAGCTATTTGATGCAGCCATTCTTGTAGCTGGTGGGCAGCAACCTATCCTTTCTGTGTGCTTTACAAAGCATAGGCCTGAGGAGCTACAAAAATATTCAAAGGAAAGAGAAGTAAGTTGTACATATAGCCACACTGTGAGATTATTTCTTGGAGCCTGAGCGGCATTTGGCACAGAAAAAGTAAGGGACAGGCTCAGATGAAGCACTGCTTCTCTCTGTGTCAGGTACTAAGGGCTAGCAGGACCTGCCCGCAGTGTCAGGGCCCAGACACAGCCACACAGGCTGGGAGAGCTGCAGGAGAGCTGTGACAGCCCTTCAGGAGAGCTGTTGTCTCACTGAACAAGTTCTCGTCTCACACCACACAACAGAAGTGTAAAGACGGGACAAGCAGCAGCCAGACCAGCAGTGCCACGGTCACAAGGGCTGTGCACACGCACTGCAGGGAGCAGCACTCAGCTGTGCCACCCACCCCATCCTGGTCTGCAGGGAGCGTTCCTGAATTTAGTGACTCTCTCAAACCTCAGGGAGCCAAATGGCCAAAAAACCTGACTGCAGTAGCACAGACGGAGAGGCTTTAGGAGGAGCACAAGTTCTACTCAGAAACCTCTGACATAAAGATTTGTTTTAGATCAGTCAAGCAAACTACTTATTTACTGTGTTTAATGCACAGGAAGCGTTATTCTGATTCCAGCAGCATTACATGTGTTCTTACACAGCACAACAGAGCAACGTTTGTCACAACACAGCAGAGACTTCACAGGTGTAGCGCCGCTCACAAACAAGCAGAAGTGACAAGGGAAGGCTGAGCACGTTAACAGCGAGAAACTCAGCAGCACTCACCTTGTGCAAAGGCAGCACCAGGAAGGCCCCGCCGCCGCTCGCATCCACGATGATTGCAACGAACCTGGGGTTCACAGCACAGAAGGAGCTGTCCCAGGTGACGCGGGAGACGCGGATGACGTCGTAGCACTGGTCGTTCTTCACCGCCTGGCCGAACACATGCCGGAATTTGCTCTGTCGTACCACTCGCCTCATTGTGTCTGTGGAGAAAAGGAATGACAGAGGGTGCTCAGCCGCATGCAGGGATGTGCTGCTTGTCACAGGGCAAGTCAAGGGCTTGTCACCTCGCTGTCACCCGGCACCGCCACTACACAATGCAGTTTCACACACTGCTGCATTGACTGGGAGCTTCCTGTAGACCTGCTAAGTTCTCAAGTTGTTTTACATTTAAAAAACAACTCAGGTTGCCTCATCCCTGACACAACCAAACCGCACGTTCAAGGGTGTTTCACAGAAGGAGCTCGCTGGTTAAGTGTCAGCATTGCTATTGTAGACGCCCTTTCTGCAGCAAAGGAAGTCCCTAATCCTAAAAGCAGTTTTTAGACAAGTCTCCGCATATTTTCAGGGATAAATCTGGGCTTGGATTGAACTTGTTTACTTTCAAGTCAGACAGGGTCCAGAAGATGTAAATAAAAACGCAAGCTCTCAAAATCCGGTGTTCCTGTGAAGTGGTTCCACATGTCAGCCAGCTTCCACTTCTTTCTTCTCACTCCAAAATCTCACTAAAAAAATAATAAAATTAAGTTTCCTAGGCAGAAAGGAGTAATGGAAACAACCTAATGACTCAAATTAACTTAGCGTGTCTGTAGCACTTCTCTTGAGAAAAGGATTTTCAAGAAGGCTTGAGTTAAAATATAGAGGAAAAGTGACCAGCATGGAAAATTCCAGTGCTGGATGAAGACTCAGGTGTGGGACCTCGGGTGAATCCCAGCCCTGGAAGCAAGCATCCACCTCCTACCTTGCTTCCCAGACACTCCCTGTGTGGAAGCAGTACTGGGAAAGCCACAGTGCTTTGCAAAGCTGCTCCCTGCAGACCCAGCCTGATGCCCAAGTGCGAGACTGAGCAAGGTGCGAGTGCATCTCTGCTTTTTGGTGATGAAAGGCTGTGCATCCATCTGACAGCAGCGCCTTTGCGTGAGAGCACTGAAAGAGACTGCAGAATGAGTGCCGTTTGTAGTCGTGAGGTTACAAAGAGCTGCAAAACTGGAGCAAAGCACTCATCAGAGCTGGGAAATCAGCAATCACACGGTGTTTGAAGAGGAGAAAAACGTTACAATTAGTGTCACAGACAGCTATAGAGCAAAAAGCTCCGCTCTCAGTGTTTGTAAGAAAAAAGCACTCTACCTGCTTTCCAGTAGATCCCCCTGACCACCATGCAGCCCCACTGTTCCCTGCCATCACAAGGTTCTGCCCAGGTGAGGGCATGGCAAGGATGGTTTCTGATGGTCTGTTCAATCTCCCAAATGAATTCCATCATTTTGAAGCTACAGAAGTGCCACAAACACCATTTTGTTATCACAGAGTTGTAGAATGGTTTGAGTTGGAAGGGACCCCCAAAGGCCATCTGTTCCCACTGCCTGCAGTGCACAGGGACACCCACAGCTCCATCAGTTCTCACAGCCCCGTCCTCTGACCTTGGCTGTCTGCAGGGATGGGGCACCACCACCTTTCTGGGCACCCTGCACCAGTGCAGCTTACAGAAAAAAGAAAAGCTATCATAATTTTTGAACGTAAAACATTGAGAACGATTACAATTCCCAGCTGAAAAAAAGCTACATGCAACTTATTAATGATTACTGTCATGTTACAGATGAATTTAGGCTTCCTCTGTCAGTTAGTGGAATTGCACAATGCATGTTCTGCCACATATTGCACTTAAAACCACGGGGCTGCTCCGGGCTGGGCACACCCAGCGACAGCACAGCGCAATGGGAAGCCACCAAGCAGCAGCGATATGAGCACGAAGCACGGCCCACCGGCGCCATTTTGCGCTCTCAGCAGGCCTCAGCAAAGCCTGACCCAAGTGCACTTCAGCTCAAGATGCCTGAAAGTAACAAAACATGTCGTCCTATTGCTGCCTGAGGACTGGCAGAGAAGTAGCATGCAAGAAACACAGCTCCACACCCAGTTGCTAATCTACTGCACAGATGCAAAGAGGCTGGGCCTACTCCCAGCAAGCTGTTAGTGCTGCATGGCGGTGGGACACAGAGCTTTGGGTCCACTGCTGCGAGTCCTGCCCTTGGCACTGGTTCTGAGGGCTCCCAGTGCTGTCCCCATCCCCAGTACCAGCCACACACTGCCTTGCTGGTCACACTGGTTCCCTAGTGGGAATGCAGCCTGTTCTCATCCCACTGATGTTTCAGAAGAAGGTAAAGCAAGGGCTTAGAGTCACCTTGCCAAGTTAACGTGCAGCAAACTGCCCACTGCCAACATATGGTACAATGCAGGGGTTTTGTGATTTATCTGCTTTAATGCTGAGAACATGGATAGGGTAGTTAATAAGAGGGACTGTATGTATAGCCTGGATAATTATATCTCTCCTTTACTTCATCAATATCTGAACACCATAAGAAAGTCCCTCTCCACCATTCTATTTTCTCCAGTAATAAAATCCTACTATTCTATTTCCCTCATTTTTATCATTTGCCAGAATTTTTACTGCTTGATGGGGTTAATTTCTTGTTTTTCACAACCGACATTTAAAAGCACAGAGCCAGATGTATCCCAAAATACCCCTATTTGTTCCAAACCGATTTGTTTGAGCACACCTTCACTGCCCTCTTCCCCCACCTACAGCTCATCATTCTTAGCAGGAGCTCTCCATGATGAACACATGGTGAACAGCCTCCGAGTCCTCATTTCCATAGCAAAGGGAGTGATTCTTGGCTTTGGATCACAGCCATTTTGATCTGGCTGCTCTCCAAAGAGAAGTGGGGAAAAAATAAATGTGCAGGCTCCAGCTATAAAGAGCAGCAAGTATGGATCTTCCCGCACAGCACAGAAAGTGGGCAGGTGGAAAACAACACGGGGTTAGCTCGATCCTGAGCACCAAGAAGAGTCATCTTCTCCCTATGCCAGCCTCTTGTGAAAATGCAAAGAGCGTTCAGTATCCTAATTTGTCTCTCGGTACTGAAGAGTGAAGGATTCTTCTTCCACCACCCACAAAATGAGCAGAATTTGGAAGCTCTGTCCCTGGGGACACCCAAGGTCAGGGGATGGGGCTCTGAGCACCTGATGGAGCTGTGGGTGTCCCTGTGCACTGCAGTGGAGTTAGATCAGATGACCTCTAAGGATCCCTTCCAACTGAAGAGATTCTATGAATCTAACTTGGGAACTGGGCTGGGACAGGTCCTCTTGATCATCAGCAGAGGTGGGCTGAAGGTAGGGCAGCACTCAGCCTGCTCACTCGCAGGATCATACAGTGAAATGCCAAAATTTATGCTGATCTGATGTCTGGAAACAGTGATGCAGCCTTCAGCATCTGCAAAACCCCGCAAGGCTTCTGGTGGCCAGAGCACATCCATAGCCAAACAGGGCCGGGCTTGGGCAGCGGACTCAGCGTTAAGCTTTCAAAAGAGAAGGATAATTAGATCGTGGTCGCTGCCGCTAAATCTGAGCGAGGAGCTGGAACGATCTTCGTACACTTGCTAGACAGGAAATGCTTTTTTTTTTTTTTTTTGGTAAAGTACAACTTTGGAGGATTTAAAGCCTCACTGCTGCGAGTTGAAAGGAGTCTGAATTTTGCCAGAGTTCCAGCCCTCAGCAAAACGAGAACAGAAGCGCTCGACGCCCTGCAAAGACAGCGACAATAGAAGTGCTGACAGCTCTGTGCCTGAACTGATCTCCTGGACTCGCTCGGGGGCACCGACATCTTGCATGTCCTGTGCAGGGCACAGCAAAGAGCCTTCCGCTTTCAGGCTTTTCCTCCCCAAATGTCAAGTGACATCCAGCTGAATTTTACCTCGCATTCAGCTCTGTCTCCCACTGCCATATGGTTCAGGCTCCGGCCTTTGTTCCAGCCTTTAAAAGGATCTCAGAAATGCAGAATGCCATCAGCCATACTTGCACAGTGATACTTTTCATCCCATTTCTTTCTGATCTCCCATCACGATGTGTCACAAGAGTTACCATGAGTTTGCCCATTTTCCTGTTTATAAAGGATTTATCTGTCTAGAGAAGCCAACAGATGTATTTCTGTGGCTTCGGAGGGTTTTCAGGCTGCTTATGCAAGAGGAAACGCATCCTGCTAGGGAACACTTACAGGAAAACCCCCCACTAATGGCAAAATCCTGCTCAGCCCATGTGATTGTGATCCCTTCTGGAAAGAGCGACATTTGAAAGAAAGGGCTGGTTTCAGGCACAGCCAGCCGGAGGCAATGGCTAAGGGAGGGGGGTACAAAGCAACCGGACTGGGAGAACGGCGCTTCCTTATAAAACGCTGCTTCTTTTGGGGCTGGAAAGGAGCAGGGCTTTCCCTTAAATGGGAAACTTGAAGATAAGCAAGAGTTGCATCTGTTTATGGTAAGCCCCAAACTCCATTCAGCACCAGCTTTATTGAAGGGATTCCATGCGCTTCAACGGCGGCTTTGAAATAAATTCAGTCTCAGATAACGATCAACAAATGCAAAGCAGATAAAGACCAAGGCACTGTAGGCAATGTCACCAGAGCAAATCACTATTGATGCCCACTATGAGGGGACACCTGCCTCGCTGCTGACATGGAGAGTCCCTTGTGTCCCTGCCACGATTCTATCACTCTACCATTCTCCCCCAGCAAGGGGACGGTGGGTGTGTGACTGCTCCATCCCAACACGTGAGGAAGGGAGCAGCTGAGCACTGCCCAGGTATTTCCTAATCACTGCACACTGGCATTTCTTCATCTTGAAGCACTGGGTTGTGCAACCTCAGCACATCCTCTGCAAGCCACGCATGTGCACTGCGTGCAATGCAAACACACGTCTGCCTGCAGACATATGCTTCACAGCCTTACCATACTGCACAGGACAGCACCTTAAGAACATCTCAGAGGAAACATCCAGCAAAAGGAAAAGCTTGCCAGATCATTTTAAGGGCATGGATCGCTAAGCCCAAAGCAGCATGCCGACCTGCAGGGGTCACCCAGGCAAGCAGTGCTGGGCAGGCTAGGATGGGTTGCACAGGCTGCAGTGTACAATGGCAGTCAGAGTACAGAACCAGCACAGCACCAGCGAGGCTGCAGGAGCTCATCTCCCTTCCAGAGCGAATCAATGGGCACGGTCTCATGACGTTAAGTCTTAGGCAGGGGGAAGCAGAGGGGAAAAAATAAAATAAGAAATCACATGACCACAAAAACTGCAGCTCATGCTACCACGTTGCATGAAAGCTCTGGCAGAAAAGGGAACCGCTTGACTCGGTCCTACTCTGTTCAACTTCACACTATCACCTCCATGGTGTACCACTTCAAATCAATTCATACCGAGCCCATTGCTGACAAAACTTTTGTTTTCAGATGTTCAGAGTTATTTAAACCCAGGGTGTACACTACTACAGATGGTCACAATCCCAAAATACATCATATTTGCGCACAGATTATTTTCAGTCTTTGGTTACTTTAGTCTAGGTTGAGCAAGACTCTGCCATCTGATTTCACTTCATTTTAAAGACAAAAAGCTGCAATCTGAACTCAATACTGAAATTTCCAGCTGTTATACCACTGGCAAGATTCTATTTTGGGATGGGAACCTAAGCCACAAACTACCAGGGAATTTGATTATATCTCAACTGGGGAGCACAGCACACTCAAAAATGCAACGCAACCCAAACTTGAAATAAGCTGGAATTGCAGCCCTGGACAAAGTGCAAGGTGCTGCTTCTAACCTGTGAAATACCTGATATGACTGTTCTTCAGAGCTGCACCAACGCTCCTATCTCACACACACTGCTGGGAAGCACGGCCTCATTCTGAAGAGGTTGCTCTGTGCACGCATCCACCATGCTGGGGCTGATGCTTCTCACAAGAGCACGCAGGGATGCAGTGGATATTTTCACTTCAACTGCATACCTGGAAACCTTCATTTTCTTGGGTGCACAACCTTATTACTCACATTGTTTTGTACCTTTAGCCTTTATTATCTAACATTACGTCATTTACTGTAATTTGCAGTGGCTGCTCTCCTGCTACCCTATCCCAACAGCAGCCTCCAGCCAAACCTCCTTCCTAGCCTGCATCTTTTGTAACGTCTTCTGTCATGCCACAGGCACTGGTAAGTGATATGTTTGGGGATATGTGGATGATGGCAATTTCATTCAGACTGGACAAAAAGGGTTAGTAAAAATGAAAACTGTGTAAGAACCAAAGACAAGGGAGAGCAAAGCAAAGAAAAAAGCATTAAGACCCAGGACAAGATCTCATAATGGCACATAACACGTGCCTTCCCCATGCTCTCCTGCTAAAGCCTTCCTTCTCCTTCACTTTCCCCACTGGAATAAACACCAGAGATTGCTTCCTTGCACACTGCACAACATCTACTGCCAAGAGACAGCAATACACTTCCAGTGTTGAACAACAGCCCTATGAACTTCAGCCAGAGACATTACACCAGCGTGATGGAAGATGCTACTTACACCCCTGGGGACTGACTGCATCACCTCAACAGTAAGAGCAGCATAACCCACAAAGCAGAGAGCAACAGGGCTTCAGACCACGCTCTGACCCTGAGGAAAACACGAGACAGAGCACAGCCCCTGTGCAGAGCTGCAAGTCAGCCAGCCTGTTCTGACAGCCAAGCTCCAGGATCCCTGTTAAGAGAAGTATGCAGATAAAATGCTTGCTCCATACAGCTGACCTAGTTCTCTTATCAGTGCAGCAGAGCTAACGGGGAAGTACCAATCTGTTCGAGGCTGCTACTTCGATTTGCTGAATTCTTCTGCTCTCTTGAAGGTTACATGAAGCTTCTTCTGAGATCATTCATATTCTGAATGACATACCATAAGACTTTTCTTCTCCCTCCTTTTAGCCTTGGAGATGAGCTCTGGGTGAAAGCACAGGAGCAGCTAAGGATGGTGGTTACGAATGCAGAAAGAGCTCTTCCCCACCAGACCTTCATTAATTTCTTACCAAACCATTGGTCTCATAATCCAGCAGAAGCTCACCACATCCCACTGTTCCTAATTAGCCAAGGCACAAGTGCTTTTCTCTAGCACAACCAAGCCCTACCAGCAAGAAAGGGCTGTATTTTCTCCTGCAGCTTGAATCAATCATAGGTCCCCAAGTGAAGTAAACTGCAAACCTAAGCCTGCGTGTGACAGGAGCTCATCAGTATCCACAGGACCCAAAACAGCTCCTGATGCAGGAATGCATCATCTTCAGTGATGAACCTAAGCTGGAGGCCAAACAGAAGCAGCACCCAGGTGCTGGGAGCCCAACATAAAGAACAACAGATGCAGGATTTCCCATTCCACACGAGTCAAGAAAAGTGCAGTCATGAAGGTAATCTGATTAACACGGTGTTTTCTAAGGTAAGCATGTTTCCTACTGAACCTCAGCAGCCTTAAGACATTGCTGGAAACATTATGCTGTTTCTCCTTGCTTATAGCTAACTGAATCACACCTTAAAAGCCAAAAAGATTATTGGAAAGGAGAAATCTCCAAAGGATCTGATGAGCCGTTCTCTGTTCCTCCTAAATTCCAACAAGTCACAGTGCCCAGATGTACCACAGAACTACAAACCCTGAAGATGCTTTGTAGAAAACCTATCTCATGGATGAAGTGTTCTCCGAACACCCCCCAGCACCTCAGCCTGAGCCCCACAAGGAAACCCAGACCCACGGAAAGCATTCTGCTATAAACACGAAGGCAGCTGGGATGCAAATTCCTCACCACTTCGAAATAAAGCAGAAACGTCAGCTCAGCACAGCCAGGACAGCAGAGCTGCCAAGTGTGACTCAGACTGACCGAGCTCTGCAAACGGCCCAGCCATTGAACTAGATGATCTTGGAGGTCCCTTCCAACCCAAGGCGATCTATGATAATTGTCAAAGGCAAGACAGTGTCCTCAGCAGAGGAGACACAGAAGGTTCAGCTGGACAAACGTGAACACATTTTAGATTTTAATGCTGGACAAATAAGGTGCAGAATGAATCTCACTTCTCACAGTTGGAACTGGCATGTTCTTCTCCAGATTTCCATTTGCTGTCCTGCCAGCAATTCTGGCCAAGCAGCCTGTAATTCAACGAGCACCACTGTCATCCTGTCCCGCTTCTGTAACGAGTAACTGGAAATCAGGGTTGGGCTAGATCATAGCATCGTTAACGTTGGAAAAGACCACCAAGATCATGTAGCCTAACCCCATACACCCACCGTGCCCAATAGCTGCGTCTGTCAGAGCCACATCTCCACATTTCTTGAACACCTCCAGGGACACTGACCCCACCACTTCCATAGGCAGCCTATGCCAGTGCCTGACAGCTCCTCCAGAGCAGAAATTGTTCCTACCATCCAACATGAACCTGCCCTGGTGCCACTTGAGGCCATCACCTCTTGTCCTGCAGCTGTTACCTGGGAGAAGAGGCTGACCCCCACCTAGCTGTAGAGAGTGATAAGGTCAATCTGCCAACTCAGTTTTAGATCCCTGTCCCATGGTACCAATTACAGCCACTCCAATGTCTGCTTTAACCAAGGGCTGAGTTTAAGCATCTCTGTCCTACAGCTGCTCTGCTCATGGACCCAATGGCCGCCACAGGCAGCAGTGACATGGGCACAGCCTGGCCTCAGGCAAGGCAGGCAGGAATCACAGCCCCTGGTGACCTTTAAGCTTTACCTACCTGCTGTCTCGACAGTCACGTTACCACACACACAGCCTCAGCTTTCAACCCTCCGACAGAGCTCCTGTGGCATTTACAGCACTGCAGGAGGAACAGCCAAAACAACAGGCGGCATCGCGTCGAGATAAGCCCCAGCTGCTTCTCGTGTGATCCTTCGTAGTGCCTCAGAGCTACCCTTGTAGACCAGTGTGGCAAGCACTACATAAAAGGAACTGAGAGATAACCTTTGCCCCCAGAGAAACATCAGGGAGCGAAGAGAGGAGCACACAGATAACACACGAACATCCAAAGCATGGTGAAACAGGAGGCCGAATCCAGGCAGCGCAGCACTGGGAGAGGCTGTGCAGAACCTGAACGAATCGCTCCAGAGACGGCTGGGGCTGGGAGAAGAGATGCTGAAGGCGCAACATGCAGCTCAGAGCAAGGACAGCTGTGCCTCCACGCCATGCTGCACCAAGGCAGGGCTGTGTCTGGCAGTGGCCTCTGTCTGAGCTGGCTCCCCATTTCTTCCTGCCTTGCAAACCGACCTCAGCAGATCAAAAATGAGAATTACTCTCCCCTCCCCCCCATCCCACAACCATTGAAAACTCAAAAAAAGAAATAATTCAATTAATCCTCCTCCTATTCTGAACAAGGCAGCTTTGTGGCCACTGACTCCATTCTTCACTGCAGCGCTTCCATCAGTCACACGGTATGAAATCAGCTGAGCAGCTCAGGGTGCGAGTGGCCATCTACATGCACACACTGTGACCTACGCTGGTGCAAACAGCACAGCAGCCTGACCCTATACCTGAGGAACCCAGCAGAATGCATGACCTCCCATTTCCCATTCGGAAACAAGAAACATTTGCAACACTGCCTGGCCTCAGTGCAATGAAAACCACAACCCAGCGCCGAGTGTACACCCCAAACCACCGTGTGCTCAGGATACCAGCATGCACTGACTGACTGAGAGACTCGAGTACTTCAAGTGAGTGGAAAAACCATTTCTAAAAGTATCTCTGAGACACCAGCACTGCTGCCCTTGCCACAAGTGTGCCCATGACCATCTCCGTGCTGAGCAACCGGCCAGCTCCTGGGGGGCAGAGCAATTACTCCAGCTTGCCTTCGTTATTGCCTGTTAATCCCTGGTGGTGCTAATTATCTCCATTATCAGTCTGGCTGACTGTGCCTGACACACACCCAACATCCAAATTTGCAGGACCAGAGGATGTCAAATCCCTGCCAGATCCGCACAGAAAGAGAATCCTGCCAGATGCAGCATTACAAGGTGGCACTTGATGCATTTACGTGAGATAAACAAGAGCTTCCCAGGGACCGGAGAGCACAGTCACTATGGCAACTACATGCAGAACAGGGACCGAGTTCCCACGTCGCAGAGCACTCGGACGACCCAAAATCCCAAATCCTGGAGCTGCAGGTGGAACGCAGCACCAGGGCACATATGGAATGTATACAAAGATGCTCCAGCCAGCCAAGATTTGGGCACAATGTGCACCTATTTTGGAGAGCCACGAGAAAAAACCAAAAACCTTCCAAAAGAGAACTGACTTCAACACAAATGGCCAAAGCTGCAGAGGAGAGCTGCTAGCGCATCTCGGCACACCGACCGCATCAGGCTCGACGTAATCACTTTAAGCCAGATCCCACCACTACTCTAATGTTATTTCCACTGCTTTACCAAATCAAATTATTAAAATGGAAACCAAGGAAAACCCAATTAAGATGGAACAGGAGGCCCAGCTCACTGCCAAGCGGCAGCGCTGTAACTGAGCCAACCACCTCCGGCTTCCCAGACCTCAAGCCCAGACCTCAGCACAGCCATCACACGCTGATAGTGAGAAACTTATCATCTATTGCTTGTTATCAGCAAAAAGAAGAAAAAAAGAGAAAGCAATGCCGATGAGGAAACAAAGCGATAACGCTGAAGAATCGTCCTTTCTCCTTTGCAGACAATTCGGTATCTAAACCATAAACAACGTTGTGTTTTGTCACCTCTGAAGCAGGGAGACCTCTTCTATCGCAGGGCACCAGGCTGAGAGGCTCTGACAGAACCGATGGTTTCCTCCCCTCCAGGAACAGACACCATTTTCCTGATTTCTGTTGAGATCCTTGCTAGCTCCTGCCCTGCAGAGCTGTATTTTAGAGCTGTTATGGTATTCCATCACAGGTCCGCCCCAGTTCAGGAGCACTTGGTGACCTCTTAGAAGGAGGACCGCTGTTAAGAGATTACATCTGTCTTATTAGCATGAAGAATTGCATGGCGGAAGCGTAAAGAAAAATTAGCTATTTGAACAAGCAAGCAGCAGTGCCTAAACAGTCACCTTCCATTTCGTGCCAAATCGCTACCTCCAGCCATATCCTGCTGCTCGTTCTGACCATTTTTTATTCACCACGTAAAACTACAAGGCTAATTTACAGCAGAATGAATGCCATGATGCTGTAACCAGGAAGAATTTCACGATGCCTGTTGTGGAGGAGCACCCTTCACGCTGGGTGAGCTGACCCCAGCATCACCCTGAAGTGATGTGAAGTCGCCTGCTGAGCAGCCAGACCTCAGAACAACTCGAATAACCCATTTTTGTGTTATTACTCAGATGGGAAAAACAGAATGAGAGAATCCTATCAGTGGATTGAGAGTGCAGGAAGCCATCCCTACCTAAACGTGCACATCTGGAACCGTCAGCACTCACCCCCATCTGTCCTGGGACACGGCCCTCAGCCCAAAGCCTTTCTGACCCAAAGTTCTAGGTGGGGGAGGCTGCAAGGAGAGAACTAAAAGGGAGCACAGACATATAATTCTTGTGCCTGTGCCCTGTAATGCCGAAACTGGGGCGCTTCAAATCCTCAGCGAGTTCTGCTCCAACGCATCCTTACGGGAGGGCTGAGATTATCACCAAAGCCCTCAGGAAAACAAAACCAAAACAAACAAAACCACGTTTTAAAAGCCAAGAGAAAATGTGCCTGCAAGCTCGCCGAAAAGGACATTCCTGGCCCTGGGAGTGGTGCAGCGATGACCTCACCGAGGCGAAAACCCAGGCCAGGAAGTGTTTTGCTCACGTCTTCCAACTAGGAAGCTGGCATCCGAGCTAATTACATTCCCCGGGAATCAATAACCAAATTAAAAACATTAACATAAATTCTCCTACTACCGACATGCAACTTTATGCTGTAATGAGCCATTTTATGACACTGTCGTTAAAGTCTCTACCATTAAAGTTCAGTGTGATGCATGGAGCAGCCACTGAGCGCGGACCTCTCCCAGCCCTCCGCCGTATCTCTGAAGAAGGCTGATATTTTACCCTTCTGTGCATTCCATCCCATTGCCATTACACTGAATCTGCCTTTCGCTTGGAGTGCATCCCAGAAGTGACAGATGCAATAAGCATGAAGATTTAACTTGAAAAATGCAATGATGTTTGAAAGGCAGCTCACTAGAAGACACGGTGATGCCAACAGCGCGCATAAAAGAGACACAGAGCGCTGATTAAAGCAATCTCTACACAAGGCTACAAGTGACCACTGAAAAATTACTGCCAAACACGCACTGATTTCATCACAACAGCACTGCCTCTGCTACCTTTGCGTGCACGGTTTGCAGCAAACACAACTATCAGCTGCAACGCAACCTGTCAATGAGTGCACAGGAATCTGCTCTTCCCCTGGAGCAGGGGGATGATTCAATGGGGTCGAACACAGCCCTGTGTGCTTATAAAGGCACAGGGGGGAGCGAGCAGCACAGCATGCAATGTGGGTATAGCCCGGCTTGAAATGAAAGCAGAGCTGCTACCGGCAAAGTGGAAAGCGCGCCGCAGAGTGCTGCATTGCAAATGTCACTCCTCCACATCGCTGCCATCCTTCTTGCTGGGTCTAATCCACAGCACAGCTGCATGAATGGGCTGAATGGGCATGCTCCAACACACAGCCTGCAACTACAGCTGGGAACAAAAAACCCACACCAGCGCACAGCACTCACCCTCCACAATAAAACTGCATCAATCAGTTGTACTTTTGTTTCTAGACAGATTGGAGAAAAACGAAAAAACAACAGAGTGAAAGCTGTCTCCTGCAGCACATTGTCTGGATGAAGGCACAACACAGGGGTGTTTATGCATGTCAGAAGGCTTTCTGTGCAGCACAGCAGAGCGGCAGCTGACGGCAGAGGCGCGGACAAGCAGCGTTCCGGCCCTCGGCGTGCTGCTGCCCGTGCACAACAACAAAGCCCGGCAGCAGGGCACAGCCCGGGGCAGCCGGCATCGGGACAAAGGGCGGCTGTGCTGAGCCGAGCCGAGCCGGGCGGCACAGCGGGCGCTGCCGGCACCCAGCGGGCGGCCCCAGCCCGGCAGCGCTCCGCCGGATGCCGGAACCGCGGCGGTGCCGGAGCGTTTCGCTACCTAATAAGGAGGCGAGCGGCGAGAAACCGCGGTTTGCAGCCGCCCGCGCTCCCAGGGCGCTTCCCCCGCAGGCCCCGGGCGCTGACAGCCGCCTCCGAGGGAAGGGCCCAAGAAGGAAGGGCCCCGCCCGAGCATCCCCTGCGGCCACCGGCTGCTCCCTCTGGGCGGCCCCGCCTGCCCTCGCCGCCCGGCTCGGCCCTGGCCCGGCCCTACCGCCTCGCCGCGGGCACGGCCGCCCCAACTCCGCCACCTCCACCCGACCGGGCGACCCACCGCCGACCCCGGTTCCCCTCCCGCTGCCCCCGCGCACCGCGATCCTTCAGCCGCCTCCCCGCGTCCGCTCCTCAGCCTGGCGGAACCCCCTCCACCACTGCCGCCTCCGCCGCCGCCACCGCCCGACTGACCGCGGCGCAGCGGGCGCAGGCTCCGCCCCCTCGTGACCACGCCCCCGTCGGCTCAGCCACGCCCCTCTCCCTCTGCTCGGGTGAGTGGCAGGTGTCTCGGCCAATGGCGGAGCGGCGTTCGCCTCCACGCGTGGTCGCGCGCTCTGCCTCTCCCACCCCTCTGCTGACGGGCGCCGCGAAAAGCCGCGGGGCTGCAGGGGGAGGGGATGGTTGTTCCTCAACGATGGTCGGGGGTTTGGGGGTCGTCCCTTCATGGCTCTGGCAGTGGCAGAAGCGACGCTGCTCTCCCGAAGCGCTCAGTTCCTTCTATCAGTGCCCAGCCTCCCACAGGGACAGTGCCCACAGCAGTCCCTGCTGCTCCCCAAGCTGCCCCAGGCTGCCTCTTCCCTCACAGACAGCCCTGTTCTGTCACTCACAGCTCCTCAGTGTGGTGACAACAAGCCCTGCCCCATGCCTTAATCTAAACTACACAAGAAGACGGTAGGCAGAAGTGCACAAAGCTTGTTTTTGGGGCTCCCCATGTTAGCAGAGCACAGCCAGAGCCAACAGCTCCTCACAAACCCCCAGGCTGGTCTGCTCTCATCAAAAACACCGAACGGGCCCAATAATTCCACAGTGAAAGCAGCCATCGCCTCGTTGGGTTGTGCTGGCTCATTGGTGGGCACCCAGCTGCTGTAAAACCAGAGATGGGAGCTGGAAGTGAAGGCCTTTAGGGCTAGCTGGCGTGGGGCTGCCCACAGCAGTGCTCCTATGGGGACACCGAGCCGCACCGTGTTTACCATACATGGCCAAAACCCGAGGCTGCGCGGCTTCCTTGTGTGTTTCAGCCAATATTGGTGAATCTGTTTGCATGCGGTTAAGGGGCCTGGCTGTGCAGGGGAGCGGCACACCCATGGCTTCCTCTCTGTGTGGTGGAGAGCTGGGTGAGGTGGCTGTGAGGAGATGAGAGCCTCCTCTTCCCACGTGAAGGGCCTGCAGAAAGCCTCCGAGCTGCATGTCTGAAGGGAGGAAGCACCGGATGCCACGGCTACAAATCCAACCATCAAACACCATTAAATGTTTGCTAAACTTCTACACAAGTCAAACAGCCAACCAACAGGAAAATCTCCATTACCCAGCAACACCTTGGGACAAAACGATACACCTCGAGAGGAGAGCTGCATCCCGGCCGGCATCCGCCCTTGGCAGCAGCTAACATGAAATTAATGTCTTCCTCCCGAGAGCTCAGCCCTCATCCCGCAAATGATCTCTTGAAGTCTTAAAAAAGAGGAAAACAAAGGCAGCGTGGCAGCCCTACATGGGGCAGACCCGTAGGTAATCTGGAGTTTAATGGGTTTGGGTGGTGATTCATGTTTTCCATCCAGGTACGTGACTCAGTGAAGGTCATACAATGAGTCAGTGACAGCGCTGGTCCCGCTGCCATGACTGTGCTGCGCCTATTGAGCATCTGGGGTAAAAGTTGATTGAAGCTGTTAATGCAAAGGGATAATGGTACTGATAATAATATGATCTTGCATGTGTCTAGCTCCTTTTAGCTCAGGATGTGGTATTTTAATCATTACTCTGGTCTGAAATACAACAGGCAAGGTGGAAGTACACAAAGCTACACACAGCTTAGAAGAGAAACCAGGTGAGGTGTTGGCATCTACCTACAGTTTGAAACTAAAAGAGGGGAAATTTAGATTGGATATAAGGAAGTTTTTACACTGATGGCAGTGAGGCACTGCACAGGGTGCCCAGAGAGGTGGTGGTGCCCCATCCCTGCAGACAGCCACAGTCAGGGGACGGGACTGTGAGCACTGATGGAGCTGTGGGTGTCCCTGTGCACTGCAGGCACTGGGAACAGACGGCCTTTGGGGGTCCTTTCCAAATCAAACCATTCTATGATTCTACAATGAGTGATATACAGAGGGAACAAAGTGAAATTTGCCCTGAGAAATCCAACCAGAACACAACCCTTGCAATAACCGACGTGTTCTGCGTTCCCTGTGCAGGGCAGCTCACTCGACACATCATTGGAAGAGTCACTCGGGGCTGACTCAGAAGGAAGCGATACCTGTTGGATTCTCACTGGTGCTACATTAAGAGTTTGGGTGGAAACACTCCAAAGATCACTCGGCCCCTGACCAGTGTTAATGAGCCGTGTCAATCCCAACAGACTACCATAGAAGGCGATGAAGAAATGACAGAAATTTCAGGCTGAAGCCTTCAGCAACAGAAAAGGATGGCCAAGGTTCTACAGACACTCTCTGGTTCCTCTGTAAACAGTAATCTTCATCACTTCAGCTGAAGGAAATCATTCTAACAAACAGTACATAAATTATAGCCGAGCCTAACAGCTTGTCAAAATATGTCACAAATTCTAAGTTTTCTAAAGGAAAATATCCTATTACCAAATTCTTGCAGCTACAAGGAATCCGACAACAAAGTTTGTCCCTCTATTTTAGAAGCTCTAACACACCCAGTAATTAAATTCTGCAGGAAGAATGCAGTATTAATTCAGAAGTGTGTTCTGCTGCTTTCAGCCATCTCACCTATCTTGCCCTCTGCTACATGGGTGCACGATTGCTGCCGAGTCCGTCTCACAGCCTTTATACGGAAACAGCACCGTGTCTCCAGACTCCATCTCTGGAACTTAGGTCAGCAGCTAAATTTAGCTTGCTTGCAAATATGCATCAATTCCATCGGTGCAATAAATCACCGCCGCGATCCCGACACGCCTTATAAGTAACACATTCGGTGCACCCCCCAGTGTTCCTTGCCAGCGCAGCGATGTTCATTCTAGTTCAGAAAAGGTGAAGAAAGCAACACCAGGAGGCACATGGGCTATTTGCAAAGCTCTGGAGCATTGCTCCTCATCTGCCCAGAGCTTTGGCTCTCGGCGCTGCTGGAAAATCGCTTTGCTCGCAGCACAGCACGAATCAGCTGCAGCATCATAAGCAAACCTCAGGAGTGCATCTCCCCTGGGCATCCCACTAAAAGAATAAGTGCTTTAAGACAGCTACAAATGAGACAGTAGAGCATGGAAAATAGGGTGGCACAGACTGCCTGCTGCCTCCACGGGGGCTGGAGCAGCGCTCCTAAGGGCAGGGCAGAGCCATCCCTGACGGACGCGGCCCGGCCATGCAGTCTCTGGAAAGTCACTTGGGGGATGCATTTGTTACAAACATTTCAATTTGCTGAAATCCTCGTGGCTAAATATATTCTGAACGAAGGAAAATGGCTTACAGAGGGTTTAGAGAGATCAGCAATTAAAGTCCCGTTTTTGCAGCTTAGCTGCTAAGTCACACAAAATACGCCAGACAGGAGAGTTTGGGACTGTGGGCATCCCAGCTACACAACTTTTCCAGGACATTTGTGTCCACCGTATTTCTTGAAGCCTTCAGACTTCCCCTTCCCCTTTTCCCACTGGGCACACGTTGGCAGGGAAGCTCTAGCCCATTGTACAAGCCTTATTTCTAACGGATGCCTCAGTGACCACCCAGAGCAGCCAGGGTGTGGTGGTTCTAAGGCATTTCTTGGTGCTGGCCCACCCGTCCCACTCGGCTTTCAGACCTTGGGACCACGCAAGCAAATCCCTTTTATTCAGTCCTCGGCCAGAAAGGGGAGCTGTGGAATTACAGAGCAAAGCTTACATGAGCAATGTGTTCCATCAGGTTTGGAGAACAGCTGGGAAAGGGAGAAATGTGAGAGCACGTCAGTGATGCGGACAGAAGGAAAGGTGAATGCGTGAGTTAGAGTAGGGGTGAGGAGCTGGAGCCCCCCAGCTTTATTGCAGCTCTGCATGGCCCCGTCCCTGCACACGAGCTTTAGGCCATGGCGTTATCCATAATTCATACTGCTGCTATGAATGATTTAACACACATTTCATAAAGCACATCTATTACTACGTATGCGCACTCTCACGCGTGTTATGTGTAGTAATATAGATGTCACAGCCATCCGTTCCCACTGCTCCGTGGGAGAGGCACAGAATGCATGCTGCCCAGCTTTACCAGCTGATCTTCATATTAAATCCAAGCTCGTCTTTTTCCTCCTATATTTTTCTTCTCCATCCAGGATCATTCAAGGGTCTGGACCTGCAGACACCCACGGTCAGGGGATGGGGCTGTGAGCACTGATGGAGCTGTGGGTGTCCCTGTGCACTGCAGGCAGTGGGACCAGATGGCTTTGGAGGTCCCTTCCAACTCAAACCATTCTATGATCATGTAATATATTTTCCTTTTTCCCCATTTTTTTGCAATGAAAGGCTGGTGGTCCCCACACCTAACTAAGCTGTTGGGACACCAAATAACCACAAAGCAATCGGTTGCAACAGATGGGATTTTTCTTTGTTGCTATCTCCGCTACGCCAGATGACTGACTATGGGAGAGAGACAAGAAAGCAGAACACACACACACAGAAAAATAGCAGTAATGAAAAAAGCAAGCTGTATTTTATTTACAACACGGATATCCCAGGACTGACACTTCCTATCATTCTGAATAGCAGGAAAAAATCAGGCAGGCAGCAGGGAGTGAGCGGGGCTGCGTGCGGGGCTGCGTGCGGGGCTGGGCGCTGCGGGTCTCCGTGTCACGCATCCCACAGCCCAGTCTTGTCCTCATTAGTCAACCAGTTTGGAAGCCTTTTGCCATCTCGTT
Source organism: Pavo muticus (assembly GCA_016647715.1). NCBI lineage: Eukaryota > Metazoa > Chordata > Aves > Galliformes > Phasianidae > Pavo > Pavo muticus. Next base: position 5,444,608 of record JACDJE010000004.1, read on the forward strand.
CTGTTTCTCTCCCTGCTGTCTAGGATCAAGTTGGGCCAAAGGTGCTGGAAAAATCAGAGGTACAAGAAAGGCATCACACAGCGGTACGCAGAAGCGAGATGTCCTTGCGCAGCGCGAGGCGTGGGAAGATGCGCGCTCAGCAGCAGGTTTGCTCAACGGGCTGCAGGAACAGACCTCTCCCTGTTCTGTACCGCCCCAGCAGGGATCTCCCCTCAGTGCGATTGCCCCCATGGAGCACCCAGCCCTGTGGGATAACAGCCCCTGGCTTTTAAGTAACAGCATTACTCCGTTCCAAACCAGCACGGATTTCCTGCGCCCTGACATTTATTTTCCTTTATAAGGAAATCCCCAGTCGCAGACTGTCAGTACACCGAAGGTGCAGCTTCACCATCACGGTCCGACACGTCCTCAAGCGCACTCATTTCTAACCTCTCCCTGTTTCTGTTTCACTGCTAAAATCCCAGCAGAGCTCACTTATTCACAGCTTTGCAGGGGGACGGCTTCCAACTGATGTCATTCTCCTGAACTCACCCAGCCAAGTCCCGGCACGGGAAAAAAGAACCCAAGGACAACAATACCTCCTCGTTACACCATAATTAACCTGATATCGGATCGCCCGGTGTGCAGAGAGGCAAAGAAGCACAGATGAAAGCGTGAAAAAGTACCGTGCAGGCGCTCCTGTGTTAGATCTGTTCATGAAAAGCACCTGAGCTGGACGTGGCACTCATTTACTAATTGCACCAAGGGCTCCGGGGGAGCCATGACATAGCAAAGCCCCATCTCACACAGCAGCTCCACTGGCACCTGTCAGAATTCCGTCCCCAGTACAACCACAGCTCTGCAGAACACAGCCGTGCCCCGCAGCCCCCACCCCACCGACCCCTTTCTGCCCATTTTGCAGAGCTGTGCCCCACTCCCCCCGTTGCCCCCCTCACCTTTCCGGGCACTGCTAGCTGCTGCCTTCCCCTCTGCTTTTGCCTTCTCAAAGGTTTTCTTCGCATCGGCGACTTTGAGCACTTTCTCCTCCTCCTCTTCCTCCTCCTCCTCGCTCTTCCTCCCCTGCTCCTTCGGGCCCCCTCCTGTTGGCTCCTTCCCCCCCGGCCGGGCCACGGGGCCGCAGGGCTCCAGCAGCGCCTCGCTCAGTGCTACGGTCTTGCTCATGCTCAGTGCCAGGCTCTCCTTACTGTGCGACCTGACCGGTGGGGCCGGAGGTGATTTTTTCTGGCTGTATGACTCCAGCATCTCCATATCCACATCTGCTCCGAGCCATTCCCTGCTCTCTGGCACCTGGGTGCTGTTCTGCCTTGTAAGCTTCCCAGCATCTCTCACCGCACGGCTCTTTGTGAGCTGCCCATCCTCTCCGTTCTGGCACGGTGCAAAGCCCAACACCTGCATGAATCCATCTCGGGGGCTTTGGGACAGCGGTGCCCCCGCCTCCTGCCTGCTCTGCAGGATGTAATCCATCAGCTCGAAGCTGTCTGATCTGGCAGGGACCCGGGGTTTGCCACCCTCCGTGGGACAGCCCGGCTCTTTGCTCGCCACCCGCAGCTCCACGCTGCTCTCCGAGTACGAGCGGATCAGTGGGGCTCCCCGCAGCACATCAATCCGATGGAGCCTGGGGCTCGCCGTCACCCCATTACCTGGGCAGCCCTCCTGCGGTCCGAGCCCCTCATTCTCAGGCTCCCAGTCCTCCTCGGGGCCTTCTTCTGCCTCCTTCAGCAGCCGCCGATACTCGCTCTCCTCCAGCCTGTACACCACCGGCCTCACCGTGCGCCCGCTGCCGGCCCGCCGCTGCCCCACCTGCATCTCATACACCTTAGGAGGGCTTTCTCCTTCCATCCCCACAGAGCTCATGGTGGGGCCGTGTGCCCGGATCGTGGTACCCAGGCCCTGCTGGCGAGGCTGCAGGCTGCACTCCTGGCGTGCTACTGCCGAACCTCCCCGGGATGTGGCGCAGTCTGTGCCTCGTGCCTGGCTTGTGTCATCCCGTAAATATCCACAGGACTGCCAGGTGGAGGCTGCCATGCTCAGCGCCTCACTTCCACCAGGGCTCACTGCCTTCTCCTTGCTCAGTGCTGGCGTTGTGGGGGCTTCTCAGCCTCGTGGCCGGGGGCTGCCCGCTGGCATGGCACAACTCCTAGCGCAGGGCCTGGGGTCGCTCCCTGCGCAGTGCCCATCACAGCACCACGTGCTGCCCCACGGCGCTTTATGGGCAGCACTCCCTCCGCATCCTCCTCCAGGCTCTCTCCTCCTTTCCCCAGCAGTCACAGCTCCTCGCTCCCCTCTGCTCTCGGTGATTTGGGGTCAGGCCCAACGTCGGGGCAGGGTCACCCTTCAGCAGGAGCGCTGGGCTCACCCCGCAGCTGCCGCCAACCCGCTGCTCGCTGGGACGCAGCACTGCTGGCGCAGGGCCCCCAGGAGGGCCGGGCCGGCTGCAGCGAGCGCAGGGACGGCTCAGTGCTAAGGGAGTTTCTGTGGCATCACTAACAGCGGAGCCCAACGGCAGCTGCGCTCAGAAACAAGTTTCCTACAGGAGACTCCAAGGCATAAATTAGCAAAAATCCCTACGGATGTGCTGGGTGCTTCTCTAAACAGTGCTGTGAGCTCAAAGTTCTCCCCTTCGGATGCGGCCAGCGTTGCCAAGCGGGCTCCGGGAGCTCGGCCACGGGGGGAGCGGGTGCCTGGCACCGGGCTCCATCCCAGCACTTCCCCAGCGCTTTGCCTTTTATGGTGCAGTGCTGCCCTGGGGCGGGATCCCAATGCGGGACGCAGAAAAACTCCCAAATTGGCCCAAAGGGCACTGAGCCGGTGCTGCAGCCCCACTCCTTACAGCCCTTCACGGGGGTATGGCAGAGCATGGTCCCCTCTATGCCAAAACCAAACTCATTATTTACCCTCTCCTACAGATAAGAGACCTCAGCCTGAGCTTCGGGCTCACCTCCAGCCTGAGGGAGATGCTCAATGGAGGCACAGCGCTGCTCCCCAGCTCTGCCCGCAGGGCAGTGAGGGGCAAAGGGGCTAAAGAGAGAATCTCAGTCCCCACATAAGGATGCACTGGGGCAGAGCACACTGCGAAGTCTGAGCCCCGAGAGCCGCCGGGTCCACACATCACCGCAGATGTGGCTTTGCCATAGCAACGTCCCAACAGGATGCAGCACCGACCACGGAGAGCACGGCTCTGCCAAAAGTGACGCTGAATCAGAAGAGGAACAAACTCACCTCCACTCCCAGCGCCTCCCCAGCGCACAACTTTGTGCGTGCAAAGCGCTGCCGTGGAGATGCCCCGAGCCCAGGGCTTCCTCCCCCCCGGTGAGCTCTGCACGCACACAGCAGCACCTCGCCCAGCGCACAGCTTCCAGCCCGCAGCAAACGCGATGCAGAAACCCCCCCCAAGCGCCCATTTCTGGTGGGGGTTAAGGACTTATTGAGGCACTCAGCACAGAGCGCCAAAGCCGGAGAGCATCTCCAGCCCCGCGCTTTGCTTCCCTGCCAAGGTAAACACTGACATGTTCCTCCTGATGCAGCTCCCGGAGCGAGAACAGCAGCGGGCAGCACCCGGCTCCTCGCAGGCGCGCGGCACCGCTCTCTGTTTGCCTTTAAAGGCAAAAACGCGGTGGGTGCTGGGGAAGGGCTGCCGGCGTGGAGCAGGGCGGAGGTTTTCCTCTTGGGGGGACCCCGGGGCAGCTCCTCGCACCCAGCCCAGGAGCTCTGAAAAGAGAAATTCCTACTTGTTTCCCCTTTTTCTCCTTACAAACCACACAGCCGTGCCCGCGCCACGGCTCAGGTGTGCTCCTAACACTGCACCCTAGCAGCGGGGCAGGGAGAACGCACCCAGCGCAGCGAGGATACAGCCCAGCCCATCCTTTCTCCACCTCCAAAAACGCTGCAAAGCTGATTTGTAAAAGGAAAAAAAAAACCCAGTTTATTTTTCTCACAAGAAGGACATTCAATATACAGTACGTTTGTACAACAGAAGTAAAAAAAAAAAAGTGCATGATGCATCCCCTACTGCCAACGCACAGTACAAAAGGTACGGCTGATTTACGTAGAAAACCAGACTTCAGAAATACAATGGAATAGAAAGAAGGTCGTTATGAGAGAGGACAGCGATGCACTGGACACAGCACAGCAACCACCCCTCGCTCTCCTCCCACAGCTGCTGAGCCAACCCAATGGGGATCAGGTGGGAGAACGGGGCCCCATTGAGGTTTCCATTGGGATGGGGTTGGGTCACGGCGGGAGTTGGCTGAGCACCCCCTGCGCAGCAATGAAATGGGGAAGGGGTGAGCGGGACCGGAGGGAGGAAGTGGCAGCAGTCTCACTGCCACCAGATACACCGAAAGCACCAAGAAATGAACAGCAAACAGCAGAGTTGAACAGCTCAGCGTAAATACACAGTATTTGTAAACTAGTCTTAAGGCACTCCATTGTAAAAGAACGATTACGATACGTGGAAAACAAAAGCAAACCATCTACCTTCTCATGCAACACATCCAAGCCCTGTGAGCATCGCAGATTTGGCAATAAACCCCCCCGGATGGCACACCGCACCTGTTCTGATGGCAGTGCCATTGGTGGCACCACCAAGCTCTTGGTGATGGCAGTGGGCATCAGCATCTGTATAAGCCCCGTGTTCTCCCAAGCCCCAAAGGAGGCAGAGCCCAATGTGTCTCCTCCAGGGCCCCAGCTGCAGGAGCTCTGCTACAAATGATGGTTAATGGGAGAAACAGGAAAAGTGCCCTTCAAATGCATGGGGAATTTAAGACCCTTTAAAGAGGGACATTTACTGATTCCCAGTCCCTACAACTCCTCACACTGCTAATATAAAAAAGTACAGCCTTGAAAAAAGGTAATTCTGGGCATGTAGGACAGCAAAGCACACGGCTCCCTTTCTCAAGCCATTGAGGTTTTGATGAACATGGGCTGGGAATGACAGTTCACAGTCCTGCTTTTCCCTCACCTCAAGGAGAGGATCGTTAAGAATGGCTTTGATAGGGCTCTACAGGGATTCTAAAGGTTTGGGGCTCACTCTTGGCCTGGGAGTTCCATGAGCACCTGTTTGCCATCTCTGCCCTGTGAGCCCCAGTCTGACCCCAGCCTGCTCCACACTGCAAAGGGAATGCGGGCAGCCAGGCTGCCAGGAGCTGTCCTTCCCCACCAGGTAAGGGATGGCTTCGTTGTCCTGTGTGCCACCAGCAGCCCAACAAAGGGTCCCCACGACACCAACACAGCATCACACATTGAGACTCACTACGGTGCACGGCCACTCACTGCTTGGTCATCATCACTGGGACATCACAAACCACGACAACAGCAAAAACACCCGAAGGGCACAGCACCTCTCCACCTGAGCACAAAGAACCTTCCATAGCAACACAACCTGGATGCACTCCATCACCAACAGGAGACGACGACGATTCACGTGGTCATGCAGCAAAGGACAACGCCAACGGATCACAGTGGGTACGAACACAGCTTCACACTCCTTCACTTGACATCACAGCGAGAGCACGCAGTGCAGGACAGCCCAGCACCGCTCCTCCAGGAGATCACAGCTAACAGTAAGGGAACACCTTCAGATAACAGTCTGTATGGTGGGAAAAGCCTTTAAAAACCCAAACGAACCACAGCTAAAAGTCGGCAGGAGCAGAGGTAGTGTTCGTGTCACTGCTTTAAAGGTTTTCCCACAATTGCTTGTTTTAGCAGGAGACGTTTCAGTAACAAAAAAGTCATGACTAAGTGTTTTGCTGAGATTCTCAATTCAGCATTTTATATATAGATAGATAAGTAGATGGAAGTATCTATCCATATACAAACACGCACAAACACATTATTATACTTGGCAAACAGCATGAGAAACAGCATCCTGCAGGACAACAGGCGATTCACACACATGGTCCTCTTCTAAGCCATGCAAAACATTTTATTTTCCCTTGTGCCATCCATGACCCATTACTTTTCTTTTTCTCCCCACTTAAGAGTACAAGGAGGGGAAGAAGAGGTGGCATCAGATGATGGTGCAAGTCAGATGATTGGTGCAATGAATAAACGCCTTAGAAAAATAACAATAAAGAAAAAAAACCAACAAGTATCCAGCCCCCCAATCCCCCCACAGAAGGCATCAACTTTTGCCAAGCCAAAGTGGAGTCTTCATGTTCCCAAGCGCCGGCTTGGCTGACATCTTGGAGCCAGCATCTGTGCTCCTTGGGGCAGAGGGCGGCTCACAGAGCCCGGAAGACTCGCTGGAAACGGCCTCCTTGGAGCCCGTGATGGTCGACACGTCCATGTCGCTGGACAGGTCCTCGGAAGACAGGTTAAGACAGCCCAGCTTGGCAAGAGAATTGGACCTCTTCAACGGGGAAGAGACAGTCAGGCCGGCCAGCCGCAGCCGGGTCTCGATCTCCTGAGTCCGCTGCTTCACCAGGCCGGGCTTGCCGCGCACGCTGTGGATGCTGTCGCTGCTGGAGCTGCGCGTCAGGTTGGAGCTGCGGGAGGATGAGGGGGTGTAGCAGATGGTCTTCAAGAAGTCCTTGGTGAAGCTGCTGGTGTGTTCCAGCCTGCACACCATGGGGGTGGAGGTTTTCTGAGAGGTCCCCCCCTCCAGCACGCGTTTGACCTCCAGCTTCTCCAGGTCGCTTTCAGCATCTCCGGGTACAGGTGGTGAATGCCTCAGGAGGGGCACGAGGCCGGGATGCGGAACCAGCTCCTCACCTTCCTCTGCAATGCTGGGCTCTGCCCTGCCCAGGGAGCTCTCCCGGAGCAGCACCGAGGTGTCTGAGGGCAGGCTCCTCAGCCGCTCCAGCTCTTTGGTGTGCTTCCTGACCAAGCCTGCCTTCTGCAACTGAATAAGAGACTCCTGATGCTGCATCAAGTAACTGTTAGCACTTGGCTTTTCCAAGTCTTTATTGAACAACAAGTACTTCAGGTCCTTGGTAGGTTTGCTGTCTTTTCTGACCGGGGACTCTTCTTTCACCATTTCTGCACTAAGGAGGCTCTTGTCACAGTGTGAGTTTCTCCTGGGCTGCAGCGTTCTGACAGGGATTTCTGGTGCATCTTTGCCTTTCTCTGAAAAGCTGCACTGATGAGCAACCATTGATTTACAAGTACCAGCTTCCAAAGCGCCGCCTCCTGCTGACAGAGGAAGCAGTGCCTCAGTATTTCTAGTCCCAATTCCCTCCTCCATGCGTGCCCTGCTGGGCAGGTGCTCCCCGAGGGGGGGGAGGTGGGAGAGGAGGGCTGGCTGCGTGCAGATGGTGGAGCTGCGGTGTGCAGAGCTGGGGTTCAGCTTCTCACACTGCTCCCCGAAGGAGTCCGGAGCCAGGCTGCCCGAGGAGTACATGCAGTCAGCACAGGACTGGTAGGAAGGCTTGACTTTACTGAGGATCCCAAACACAGCATCATGCTGCAAGAAAGAAAATAAAGACAAATCAATGGGCACAGAACAGCGAGAGGCAAAGGTCATGAGATCTATGCAGCTTTGAAAGGCAGCCCACTGCCCTGTCTCTTCATGCCCCGCAGCAGGAACAATAACTCCCAGTGGAAGGACACCTACCGTCTCAAGTGATGGTCATGCAAGTAAGTTGCCCAGAGCAGTTTATAGTGCACTCACATGTGCATGCTCTCTCTGTCTGGCATCTAAATCCATAGCTTGGGCAAGCAAAGCCATGTTCAGAAGCACTTAGAAAAGGAAGAAGCTCATCATGGAATGGATGGCTTTATCCAAGTCAAATGAAACTGTGCTATGAAGATGAGTAGCTCCGCTTGCAGTAGTCAGCCATGCTAATCACCTACACATCAGATCTATACACACCTCAAAATCCTCTGGGCAACTCCTTTTGCTGTTGTTGTTATTCAAGTTCTCCCTATTAAGCCTGCTCTCCTCCTTGTGCACGGACAACCGCCGCTTCCACTTCTCCATTGGGTTTTCCTCCCTGATACCGTCCTCCCCCGGTTCCCCGGCGCCCAGCACCATCCTCGCCTTCCGAGGGCTGAAGTCCCGTTTCTTCTTCACCTCCTTCTCACAGAAGCTGCTCAGCTCTGCCAGTGGCTCTGCTGGCTCCAGGCCTTTGGCCATCTCCGGAGGCACAGCTGGAGGCTGCCTCGCCAGCAAGGCCGCACGCTCCGTGAGCGCATCCCGCTCCAGCTCCTCCACGTGGCAAAAGCTCCCCCTGTCCCCAGGCACTTTGTTCTCCAGCAGCGTGTCCGAGAGGCGGCGGAAGCAGTAATTGAAGCTGATGGGCAGCTCCGTGCCAGCTCGGTTGTCCAGGTATGCCGACTGCGATGGGGTGTCCAGGTCAGCCAGCCGGTTTTCGAGGTCAATGTCCAAGCTCTCAAGTAAGAAGTCACCTGATCCTGCAGTGCCATCTGTGCTCTGGGGGAGGTTGCTCTCTGCCTGCTGCTTCCACAGCTTGTTGTGGCGTTGCTTGCTGGAGGAAGGACAGAGATACAAGTGAGCACAGTGGAGCAGCTGCCGATGGCTGCGGCACAAGCTGAAAGTGCTCAGCTCCAGGAGCATCCCTCCCTTTCTATGCACAGAGCAGATTCACAACCCAGAACAGACTGATTGGCAGGCCCAGCCCCACGCTCCCACCTGGGCAAAGCCATCCCGAGCATCAGAGGAGGCTGCCCACTGCACCTCCTCCAGCATCTCTTCGGCCCAGCAGACTCACAGCAGGGCCCTGCACTGCAAATGTGATGGGAACAGAGACCTCTGCCAGCGTAAAATGCTCTGAACCAACATCTCTGCACGTTTCATGGCACAGCTTCTGCTGAACCAGAGTAGAAAATTTTCCTTCTCTACCCCAGCTAGAGCAGAAGCCAAGTGGAGCCTGGAGCATGCAGAAACCCTTATTAGATACTACAGCCTTTGCAACGACAAAGCCTCAAGATTGGCATCGGTCACCCAGAACTGCAAATGATTCGCCTCCAACACTGCCCAAGCTCAGTTCTGCCTCATAAAACAAGAACAATGTTGTGCTGAACAGTCTGGCCGCTGAGAAACACCAACACGCTTTTCAAGCACAGAGAAACCCTCACTGAATTACACCAGAGCTGAAGACAGCTAATTTCCATCCGGGGTGGGCTGGCAGAGAAAAGGTTTAGAAGAGTGCAGTTAGCCCAGGCTCCTGCTTCTGCCCTTCCAAAGAGCCCCTCTGCATGGTGGTGTGGCCTTCAGGCTGCAGCACCACGCACGCTGTCACTGTCTTTGTCTTGCTCATTGGCAGAAGGGTTGATTGCCTCAACAGAAATCCATGGAACTCAGTATTCTGTGATATACTGAAACTCTAAAGGTGTTGCCTACAATGAGGTCCTTTGATTTCCTGCAGATCACCTTTCCATTCATTCTGTCACCTTACCTTGCATCTAAAATGCCCTCATACTCCAGAAGCTGTCTCATGAAGCCTGCGTTTGGCCTTGCAATGCTGCGTTTCTGCTTCACGTAATTATAGGCCTTTTCCAGGGACCAGCCAAACTCCTTCATTGCATAAGCTATCACAGTGGACGCAGACCGGCTCACGCCCATTTTGCAGTGCACCAGGCACTTGGAGTGATTCTTCCTAAAGAAAGATGAAGAAAACCTCTCTAATCTTTTTGCTTATCATATATGTTTGTTAACATTTTAAATGGTGGAGGGGCAGTACTTTGTCCTGCTGACCACTCTAACACCATAGGTCATGAATGTTCTAGACTAAGATGCCCACGAGAAGAATCCTTCTCCAGAAAAGGCAGGAGGTGGGAAGGGCAGTCTCAGCCATGCTGTCACTTCAGAGGCCACCATGAAGCCTCCTGCCCACTTGCCCAATGCTATGGGCACAGGGATAACAGGAGCAACCTGTGTGTGACAGCCAGCAGGGTGTGGTGGGCTCTGTGACCATCTCTTGGCCTCTTCCAACAAGGACACACGTTGGAATATTTCCAGAACATCTCAAGTAGAGGAAATGTCCTCTTTTCCTTTTAGAAGCAAAACAAAATAATAGTAATTAAAAAGCCCATAGGTTAGAAATGGGTTAAAACCAGCACAGGAAGACACAAAGTACACGGAAGCTCCAGGGACACAGAACTCCTGGCAGAAGATGTAACACAAAGCCCAGCTGCCACCTCCAGCTGCAGAGCTGGCTGGAGCACGTGGGGCAGTGTCACCTCCCCCAGACCTCAGGCAGCTTCTGCTGTGGCTTGGATTGGATGCACTCTGCTTGGATGAGCTCTCACATCAAGCCACGTCCCCCAGCCCACTTACTTGGCCTTGTTTATGAAATGATATGCCTCGTTCCAGTGAGCCAGGAGGTCAGTCGTCTCCTCGTCATACACCCGGATGTTGTGATAGGCAAACAAGCCAGGGAAGAAGTTATCTATTTCCCTGGTCACGTTCAAAATGTAGTCAATGCTGCAGAGAATGAAAAGAAAAACAGAGTTGAACTGCCACGGTCATGAAAAGGAAACTGATGCACATTGTGAATCTCCTGATTCCTGCCAAACACTACAGCAGAATTACAGTGAACCTAGGGAGAATGAAGGCCTACATCCTTCTACTACTTCATATCATTCAGATAAACCAAGGCTGCAGGATATTTGTTTCAGAGTTTGCCCAGCTTTGACTTCTAGACACCGCATGTCAAGACGCCCTCACCACAGATCGGAAGCATTGACGTGCTGGTGGATCCACTTGCTCAAAGATGCTCAGACATCTGCTCCCCAGGATTCCAAATTAAACATTTTTAGTCATGCTGTTGAGCAAGAATTTTCAGTTTCTCACATCAGAGGTGGTTGAGTCACCATCCCTGGATGTGTTAAAAACCGTTCGGATGTGGTGCTCAGGGACAGGATTCAGCAGGGGGTTGTTAGGGTAGTATGGTTAGGTTGTGGTTGGACTCTATGATCTCTAAGGTCTTTTCCAACCTGAGTGATTCTATGATTCTATGATCAGAGGTGGTGTATGCCAACAGCAGATATTATATGTAAAATTCTCACTCACCTAGAAAGCCTGGAAATAAATCAAGCAAAGAAGTGGTGTGGTGATGACAGTGTGCTGAAAGACAGCCCTGCAGCTGCCTGCCTGGGCAGGTGAGGTGGGGATTGCTCATCCACAGGAAGTTCTGCTCCATTGAGATGGAGTTTTTCCTGAACACTGCACTGTAACATTTGCTCTTCTGCAGCCTGCAGGAATTTACACCTGACACAACAGCCTATACACACATCGGGAGGGTGGTGCAGAGATCTTGAAGTTTTGTTATTTCCACTTCATATGTGATGGAAACGAGGTAGGAAAGCTTACAGGAAAGCTTTGATCAGTTATCCTCATTGCTGGGAGCTCATCCCTACCATCTACAAATGCCACATGGCACCTGAAGAGACCTCAGTGTGAAAGTCAAATGACTCAGAGCCTGGAAGGTACAGTACTCACCCCGAGCCCTGCAGCTCCTCCAGGTTAGAGGCGTTCCACTCTGATCCCTGCAACAGTCACACAGACAAAAACATCTTTCAAAGGAGCTTCCCCACTTCTAAGATTCTGAACTGCCCCAGTCTCAGCACTATTCCTCAGCTGCCAAATGAAACGTTGCTAATGGTTTCTGAAGAGCACAATTAGTACCACCAGCTTCAGAGTGCTGTGAAGAACCACAGGATGCTGCCTGAATCATTCTAGCAGCCAGACCAAGCTCATCCTAACAGCCTCAAATTCAGGCACAAGGAATGCTCACAGTCCCTCTGAAATCAGAGCTGGGGACAAAAAGGCATGGGGTCTGTGCAGGAAGAAATCCTGTGAGATGCAAGAGTCAGGGGTAAGTTCAACCCCAAATCACCATGCCCTGGCCATTCTGGGTTTCTAACCACAGAGATAAATAGTGCAGGGAAAGAAAAATAATTGTGTGTGACATAACTGTGATCACAGGTACGTATATGAGAAGTGTGAGGCAAATCCTGGAAGTTCTAGAGGTGGTTACACTGGATCTCACTGTATCCACAAAACAGAAAGCTAAATAGGGTTTAAAAAGCAGGTTTTGCCCTCAGACATCAACTGCCTCTGACTCTCTCCAGGAAAAAGAAAACCTAAAAGTGACCCCAGCATAACAGGCACAAATGTGTTCATCTCAAGCAAGTCTTTGTTCCAGATGGCAGCGTCTGGTTTTGCTTGGAGTTCCATCTAGTGGCAAAACATTACACAGAACACACATCTTTCTTTGCTTCTGCATAAAGTTGAAGGGCACAGCACCTTCAGCCTTCCTCTTCATACAGCTTTGGCCACACACACAGAACTTGATGCCAAATGCAGATCCCCCCACAGCCCAGTGACCCATCAGGTCGCTCCCACCGAGCCTTCAGCTCTGCTGGAGCTCCTAACAGGGCAACTCACCAGATACAAGTGATCAAAAATCAGAGAGGGTTTGTCCATCTGACCCAGGATAAGCAGCATTTCATTGTCTATGAATTCCTTGAATTCTTTCAAGTTGCAATTCATGTGTTTTTCCAGCTCATTCCGGATCTGCAGAGCAGAAAACAAAGGATGCCACCTAGAATCATCTCTGTTCAATAGAAACATTTATTGGCACTCTTTCACAAAACACTTTTTATGTACTTCATTAAAGACAGCAGGAGGGACTCAGCCTTTTGGAGACAAAGAAATCTCACTACGTGGCATCTTAGGCCCCCATATTTGAGATCTCTGAAGAAGGCTTCAGATAACATCCAAGTAAAACACACACATCGTGCACCTCCTTCCAAAACATAACTGGAGATGAACAAGACCCAGGAGAGCAACTAACAAACATGAAACTCAAAACCCAAACCTACATAGAACTATTACCATTCGCTCTGAGTACATCTGCACTGTGTCCCTGTGGGACAGATCCAAACTAGTTTTAGCCTTGACTTGTGACTCTTCATCCATAGTCACACCAGCAAGGTCTTGCCTGTAAGCCTCTCTGACATTGTTCAGGAACAAAGAAAACAAAATCTTAAAGTGAAGCCAACAAGGAGAAAGGAAAACACTGCTTCTTAGCACACAATTTGCTCTGTGTCCATGAACAAATGAAGGCCAGGATGCTCCTCTAAAACAGCCGTGCATGTTCACAGCTGGGAGGACACAAGGCCGCTAACTGCATCTTTGGAGAGAGCTATCTTTGCTTATATAACTATGAGGAGTAAGTGGCTCCAAATTCACTGCTTGGACATGCCCACAAGTGCTGCAAGTTATAATGAAGTTATCACCTCTGATGCCACTCTGGCTTGTTCCTAAGGTCTTGAAAAACGTGCTCCAATATTGGTACTGCTCTGTTTTACAGCTAGAGAAACAGAGGTGTAGCAAAGCTGAAGAGCAGAACCTTTAAGGATCAGTTGGAAATACACTCAAAAGCCAACGGCACCTCATCATACAGTGTCTCTTTGCCAGTATAACATTCTCTGGAAGAATAAAGGAGCAGGAGTTTTTCTATTTACCTCCTTCGAAGTCACATTTTCCAGGTCTTTGCTCATCATGATGCTCCGCAGCTTGGCTTTAATGAGGCGTTCTGTCCGTTCCCTTTCAGTTGGCCTGAAAAGGAAAAGGGAGAGGATGTCTCCAAACCAGCAGTAAACACTCCTGAGACAATGCAACTTGGACAGCACAAGGGCTGGTGGGAAGGACTTGCATTGAAAGCATCTTGACCAGGAAAATGGAAGAAAAACATTGGAAGGCATTTAAGTAGAGAAAGGAAATTAACTGCCAGAGGAACAAAAGGAACAAAAGGGGATTTCTCTTGTGAACCAAGGCAACTTTTCACAATAAAACTGAGAACTGACTTGTCAACAAACAGAGCTGGAGAGTCGGGGCGGGTGGACTCCAGGTCCTGCATGGCATTCCACTCATTGATGCAGCTCTGGTCAGAGCTGATGCAGCTTTCATAGTACGTGGCCCAGACCAAGGCCATCCCACCTGGGAAGTAGTTGTACCTTCTTGCAACCTCACAGGCTTTGTGGAGGATTTGTAGAGCAGACCTGCAAGATTGGGAACAAAATTGTGCAGGCATAAGCACACACAAATCAGGATTAAGAGATTTTCATAGAAGACTTTTGGCACTGTGGTGCAGTTTGCTTTTTGAGAGCTGCAGCTTTATTGTATCAGAGTTCGCAGGGGCATCTCGGAGGCTTTCTCAAGAGCCCATCTGAGAGGGAGGCTCAGATTTTCTCCTCATCAACTGGCAAGCACGAGGCACAGCCACTCTGGGACCTCATCATTAGCTAACTTGTAAAGCCAGACCAAAGAAAAATAAAGAACGTGGACAATTTTCAAACCACCTTCAGCAAGGAGTCAAACAGATATTTACAGCATTCTTGGCCCCTGACACGCTCCAGGGACAGGGCCCAGATTGGGTCATTTGTTTTTGTAAATCTTAGCATTACTTTTTCTTTCCTCCCTTCCCTCCTCCATCTTTCCTTTTTTTTCTTTTAAGGCTCTGAAGATGTCATTGTAGTGAACATATTAACCACATCCAGGGCTGCCAACAGGAGGGGCCGAGTTCAAAAAATGACAGGAACAAGTTTTGTTTGTTTCTGTACCAAACCATCCCCGACACATCACCATTCTCTGCAGCTTTATCTTGTCCCTACCAGCTGTCACAAGCACAGGAGTTTCCTGAGGCTCCACAAAGAACCCAACGAGAGGTATTAGCCCTGTTTGGGGCAGGATAGAGCCTCTTCAAGAAGGCGTTTGCTGGCACAGCTGCTGCTGATTCAACGCTTCAGCGTTTTGGAATCCCTGCACATGGGAGGGGTGACAGGAGCTGAAAGGTGAGCATGATTGCGGAGAGGCACAGAAAGTTTCCATGCAGAAGCAACCCCAGCCTGGCCCCAGGAATGGGGCAGAGTTGGAAATGCCATCAGATTGGCAATGGGTCACAAGACTCCCTCATACTAGGGAGGTGATGCGTGGAGAGGAAAGACCGGGTTTGCAGCCTGATGAATTCACGTTGGGCTTTCATGTCCGTGCATCTCCTTAGTGCCATTTCCCATTGCCCTCACATCACAGAGCACACAGCTGCAGCAGAAGATGCTGGTTTTGGATCAGCGCTCCCAGAGCCCCTGTATAGCACTGCTACCAGCTGACACAGGGAAGCGGCATTTCCGCTGCAGCTCGCTAAATATCAGCTATGGAAAATGCTAAAAAGCAGTTTGGTTGCTGTTAATTCATTCACAGAAATTACAGCCTCTTTCTCAATAAAGCTAATTAGCACACATACCACATGGCTTGAACCGACACTGGCTTGAAGATGTGCATTCTCCCAGCAGTGCTCACACTGAAGCCACTAAGAGAGAGGGGAAAAAACAGTCACAAGCTGCTCTGCACCTCAGGCTGCTGCAAGGCAGCCCTAGGAGCACCCACAATCAAAAGGAGTAAGGGATGAGAATTTCCATCACCCATTTTCCATTATCCTCCCAAACAAAAGCAACAAGCGGACACCTGCCATACACCACCAGGAATGGGAGCTCCACCCCTAGAGCCCCATGAATTAAAGGGCTGCAGCCAGGAATCTGAAACCAGGACTGCATTTGTACGGTGACAGAGTGCCTCTCCCACAGCAGCCCCCAGAAGGGAAGGCCATTCACATCTATCTTTTCAATGGGGTTTCTTACCCATCGCCATCAAGATGGATCTTAGTATCACTCCACAGACGAAGAACCATTCCTATAGTGCAGCTTTTACTGGAAGAGAAACGTTATGGATGTTAAATATAGGCCACAGTGCAGTCATGCCAATATCCTCAATTATTAATAGGCTTTGATTTTTAAAGTCCTCTAGCCTTGCTTTAGTAACTCCTAGTAATATCTTTGGCTATTCAACGAGAGATGGACGACTAAAGTGTAAAGGTCTTCTCTGACACCAAGTGGAGAACCAACAGCACAGAATCAAGAGTCAGAACCACCAAAGCTGCCAGAATGCACTGCAGTATTTGCCTCATCACCTCTCCTCCTCTCTCACTCTCATGAGCTCAGTGCAAGGGAGATCCCTAACAGGACAGAAGAGCAGGATGTAATCTCTGGATGCAGAGATTCAGCCTTCAGCAAGTGCTGGTAGGTGCTTTCCTTTCTGCCCTTTGCAGAGAGGACCCCGGGGGCCTTTCAAAGGTTTGTGTGCTCGGTTCTCACTTCATCACTTTGGCTGATAGAAAAAGCATTTTATGGGTGTACCTAACCCAGAACAACACTTCCATTTCAAAGATGCAATTTGGCACGAAAACCATACTATAATGGAGGGCCAGCAACTTTCAACTGCTAAATAATTCAGTTGCTGAGATACTAAAGTTGTAAAGGAAATCAGGACGCACGCAACAACCAGTAGCAAAGAACTCAGGTTTGTTTTATTATTTTTTTATTCTATTATTTTTAAAGCCTTCAGCCATTTTCTGCAGTGAATCTGCCAAAGGCCAGTTTGAACACACACGTAGACAATGTACACTCTAGAGCTCTGTGAGAAAAAAGTTACTTATTAAACACGTGTACAAGGAATAAAGCCCACAAAAGCCTGACCAGCCCAGCTGTCAGCAGCCAGCACACTCACAGCTGAGAGGTGCCATTTCAGCCCCAACGTGGAGCCTTGGAGTCCCTCAGCGAGTCATTAATGCCAACAGACTTCTTTATGCACGACACTTTTCCTTAATTAACAAATCCCTCAGCTGAATGAACCAGCAGAACCTTGCAGTTCAGATGGATGTGCCATTACTTTTCCATCTCTCCTCTTGTCTCATACCAGTTACCTCCAGGAGCAAATTACTGGAAGGTCACTTTGGATTTGGAGAGGACAAGGCCAACGCTCCCTGTTGTTGCACACCAAGTGTGCCAGAAGGGACTGTAACGTTGGAATTTCCTCCCTAACACCAACAGCAGTAATTAAGAGCAGACACAGAAGCAGCACCAAAGCCAAGTCAATAATCTCCTTAGGAAGGCACTGCTAGGAGTTCACCAACAGGACTCAGGGCAGTGCAAAAGCTCTCCCTTCCCACTTCAATCCACAGAGGTTTTCCAGACAAAAACACAAAGCCCCGTTGGCCATATCAGCTCAGCAAGGCAGCGTGCTCAATCTACCAGGGAACAGAAACAAGTCTGGAAGCTCTGCTTTCTAACTCCAGCTCTGCCAAAGCAGCCTCACCTCTCCCAGCCAAGAGCTGTTCTTGGTTTCCTCACCTATAACTGGAATTATGTGAGAAGGTCTGCAGCAATGTTTTATTTTCATTTCAAAACATGCTGTGCTCTTATCAGTTAGACAAAAGGAACAGCTCATTACTAACACATTTGTTTGTTGGTTTTGGAGGTACTTTTGCACTATTGTTGTTGATGCTATTTGGCAACTAACCTACCTGCAACAGCTCCATTGCATCACACCACGAACAGACTTGAAGTCTGATGGAGCAAATAAGTTCCAGTTTAGGAAATGTTTCCACAGAAGCATTTTGTAGTGAGGAGACAGCAAGCTACCACAGATGAGGTAGATCTCACAGCCCTCCAGATGGATTACAAGTGAATGCCTTGCCCACAGCTGCATAGAGAGCCCAGAGATTCTAAGGAGACTGAAAGTTCTCTGGAACAAAAAGCGCTCTCACAACGGTCAGAAGAATTAACAACTATGTCTCTTCTTTTGCTAGAGTACATGAAAATTAACTGCTTGGGGATAGTTGTTGACAAGCTTCCCAGAGAACCCAGCCTGCCTGATTCCCAAGCCTAGCTGTGCCCTAGACATACCTCTCCTTGCTGGAAAAATCCACACCCAGCAAAATATTCTCTTCTGTGTCCTGCCTCCCATTGCTGTACACAACCACCATGTACCGGACTCTGTCTGTCCACACGCTTTCCAAACGGACAGCCTAGGAAAAAAAAAAGACATCAAGCTCTGCAAAACAGCTTTTGGATAATCTGTACTTCCATTCTGACTAATATTTTACAGGTGTAATTGTGCCTCAAAGCTTTATTTAGCTGCAGTATGAAAGGCACTGGGAGAGGCAGTCCCTCTTCCAAGCAAGGCCAGTTGCCAGTTAGACTTGGAATCAGGAGAAGATTAGAAATAAGAGCAGTCTAGATGACCTGTCCCACATTGCAGAAGCATTACCAAATGCAATCTGAAGGTTTCCTCTGAAGATGTTCAACTTGAAAGGGGGTAGAAGCACTCATTGTGCACTAAGCTGGAGAAGCTCAGAGGGATCTTCCACACTGACAAGCTTCACTGAAACATTCTACTTTGCCATTCTAGAGGGGTAATTAACACAGACCCAGCTCATAACCTGGATGTAAGGATCAAAGTTGCACACAGGGAAACATGGTGGGGCTGGCAACCGAGTGCAGCAGACTGAAGCTAACTGTGGATTTGCCAATGCTTTCTGTGATCCTGTACAGATCTGGTTCAAACACCTCCAACAGAAAGAAGGGCAGGAAAATGCACCTGTTCTTACCAGTTTGATTCTATCCTCACAGCGAAGGAGGTTGATCATCACCTGGAGGTGCTGGGGCAAATCACCTGCAGCGAGAGCAGAGAAACCATCAAAACAGGTCATCTGAACATCAGCAGCTTCTGAGGAGGAAGGGCTGCAGGAGTGGCTCTATTCAGGTGATGCATCCCTTCTGCATCAAATAAAGGTCTGCTCATGCAACTACTCCGAAGTGGTGGGTATATTTCTGTTTGGTGAAAGAGAGCAAAAGGAACAAAGAATCTACAAGAAAACATACCAAGTTCACATCTAATAACTTGGTAACACACTCATAACTATCCATAAAAGATAAAATTCCTCCTGTAGGATGTTTGCTGGGTATATGAAATTGCTGACAATTGAAGAAACCCAAAGCCATGCTTGGCATTCAAACAGCTTCTTTGTGCTCGGAGTGTTTACTAAGCAGCAGGCACACAGTACCACACTGTGCCTTTCCCACATGCTTCTGCACTCAAAATGCCCTGATGAGCTTATTTCTTCTTGCCCCTTAACCACTTATTACAAAACCATCCATGACAGAAGGCATAAAAATACAGGGTGAGTGGGATCCAACTTCCTTAAACCCCGTCGGCTTATCAGTCCTTACAGACATTCACCACACAACTCTCCTCCCACCATTTTGGAACACTGGAGTGTGCCTGGAGGAAGGACAAGCTGTTCTCAAGCCATGAGAAATGCCTGCAGGCCAGATTTAGATCCGTTAACTGAAAAGGGGATTTCCTGAAACCAGAAAAGGGGGAGTAAGGAGCTAAGAAAGGGGTGTCTGTCCAGAGACTCAAATCCTACCAAAAGCTTTCCTCACTTTTGAGAGGTAGCACTGAACAAAACCAGCACCAGGTGGTTTAAAAACAGTAACAGTAAAAAGATGCTGTCACGTGAAATCCCAAGCTTCAGACTGTGGGAGGCTGGGAGAGCACTCAGGAGAAACATCCCTAACACACTGAATCAGGAGCTCAGTAACCACAGAAGGGGTGCTGGAGCCACATGACTCAACCGATTGCATTTTCCTCCCCACAGGCCAAAGGAGAAGGCAAAGATCAAACCACTGAAGCAGGAACAAGCGACATTTCTTCATTGCAGGCTGCAGAAGACAGGGATACACATTCAGCACAGACTCTGGCTCAGAGGGCTTTCCTGGCTACAGAACGCCAATGTCTGCAGAGAATAAATTCCTGCTCCAGAAACACTTCCAAGAGGACGACAAAAGTTTAAACAAAGACACGATCAGCATACGTTCCCATTCAAATCAAGGGGACTGAAAACCTGGTTTTCCCCAGCAGGTTGTACAAAACCCACTGTGACAGTCAGAGCAGCCAACCACCACCACACCTGCTATGGGGCTGTCAGTGTGGAGGAGAGGAGCGGGGAAGAAAGAGGGACCGGAGCATCAGGCCATGCTTCAATCCATACCTGCATGTTTGTGAGGATGCTGGAGACTTCGCTGGCCCTGAGAGCTGTTTCCTTGTTGCAAGAAGAGGGCTGCTCCTTTCACCATGAAAAAGCTCTCGCTTAGGCTGGAAAACAAAGGACACAGGAAGTCAGCTCAAAGGAAACAGCAGCAAAACATGTGCTCCGGTCGGTGTGCATGGGGAAGGAAGGGCTTCTCCTCATTAAACACAGCAGGGTTTGCCACAAGGAGCTGCTCCCAAAGGTTGATTCTGCCACTTGCAAGGCATGGCTCCAGGATTATTCATGAAGAATGGTGTCATTTTCCACCACCATTCTATTGCTTGGCCATAGCAGGGGATGCTTGCCTGAGCTGTCATGGACTGAAAATGACTTTATCACTTGATTATCACATTCTGTAACTTAAAAACAGTAGAGGGTAAGAATTCCTACAGGCTTAGACCTGTAAATGACTCAAGACCTGATCCGAAGTCAATCAGTCCCTATTAATTCCAGTTCTTGAGATTTCTTTGGAATGCAGAAACAAGCACAGCTATAAATCATAGATTTATGGGGCAGGGAGGGAAGGTGAAACCTGCACATCACAGCAGAATGAACTGAAACCTCAGTGCAAAAAGCAACAGGCACGGCAGCAAAGGCATTTCCCTGCTCTGCTGAGATACAACTGACCTGGGAAACAGTGCTGATAAGGAGGGAGGTCACAGCACATGCACACACAAAGCTGCATTCCCAGATCAAACGAAACATGGCTAAGGAGAAAGCCAATCAGAACCAGCAGTTAGAGCAAGGAGCAGCACAAGCCTAATTACACAGCCCTGTAATGCACTGCAAGCACTTCAGAAACAGACGTGGACATAAGCTGGCATTTCCCACAGGGCTGGAAATGAACATCTCCTAAGCTACGTTTTAGTTGCCGCAGTAACTGCTTACCTTGCACTTCCTACCCCACTCCAAACATCAGGCAGGGAGCATCACAAGAGACATTCCTTGCTACAGAGCCCAACTTTCTGCCGTCCCACACTTCTCAACATAGACAGCTGTTCATTACTGGCTGCTATCAACTAAATATAAAAGCTCCACTATGAGACTGTGCTGCACCAGAGTTACTTATGCTACAGAAAATGATCCCACAGGAGCTGCTGCTCCCAGTGCTCGTCTGTTCTGTGCTCTGTCTCTGGGGTCTTTGCCTCTGGCTAGCAGTGAGCACCAGCAGTGTGGTAAAGAGCCACCAAGAGCCTTCCCAGCTCCTGCTCCAAGTTAGGTCTTCCTTCTTCCAAGGACAGAGCCAAGGACTGCAGTTACCTGCCTGAATTTACAGCTTTCTTCAAGGCACAGAGCTCCCAGAAAGGCTGGATCGGGTTTAAATTTGAGACTTCAGCCACCCCTAAAAAGCAACCTAGAATCACAGCACAAGCTCCAGGCTCCCTCAGCCCTATCTCAGACCAACAAGCCATCGGCAGGACAGCCGCACTGCAACGAGAACAAAGCTTTCCCCATCTCTGCTCGCAGCACTCACCCCTGGCTCACCGGGAGCTGCCAGCAATGGCTCCGCAGCCCTCACCACCAGCACCCAGCAAGAATCCCTGCAGGAGGGCACTTGGTCCATCCCATAAGCAAGGCAGGAAGAGCCCCGTTTCCTTCTCACTCCAGATCTAACAGGAAAGCGTTAAAAAAAAAGGACAGAAGTGACATCAAAGCCACGACACCAACACAATGTATAGGATGTTCACTAGATTGCAGCCTCGTGCAGACCCAGCTGGTTTATCAGCAAGAGGAAAGGAATGGTTAGGTAACATGCAGCTCCTAACGCTCTCGTTCACTGCAGGCAGGAAACCTTCACAATAAGGCAGAACATTCCCAGCCGGAGAGCTGTGCTGGGGGAGCAGAAGTGCCTGCAGGCAGAGGCTGACCCGCACAGTGCACGTTTTGCCACCAGGTATTTATCTGCACTGCAATGAACTGAAAAGCAAAACTGAAGAAGTGACTGAGAGCAAGACTTCTGTTCTAGCTTTAAGTGTTCCAGCTTAAGTGCTTGTGTCTCCACCAGCACAAAGCACGGCACTAAGTCAGCTCGTGCCCCCAGCACTGCGATCTCCCCCCAGCTGCTGTTGGATGCCACAGGCGCAGTGCTGCACAACAGCCACTGTGAGTTCTCCTGGAACACTGCACCAGAACAGTGATGTTACCCAACGCCGACCCTTAACTCTGCTCCAGGAACTCCTCACCCCCAGCCACTCCACACAAATCCCCTGATAGCTAACAAAATAAAAGCAACAAAAAGGCATGATGCGAAACCCCAACCCAGCGTTCCAACACTGAACCCTGCAGTCCCATAAACATCCAAATTCCAGCCTTTTTTAAAATAAAATCTCCCAAAGAACCAAAAAAAATCCCACCATCACAGAGCCCCCCCATCTCTCTCCCCAGCAGCAGTGCTAAATGCCTTAGCAAGCAGCGTTTGTTAGCAGCATAAAGACAAGTGGTTTATACATACTAATTTGGACTGGTTTTCTTTGAACAGCAGAAGCATTGTGCTGGCCCAAGAGTCAGGCAGAAGTCAGTAAATTCGAAAAGATTCATAACTAGCTGTAAAACTCACATCCTTCTGCTTCTAAACCCATACAAAAAGAAAAGAAGGGAAAGAAAAGGTCGGCCGTATATTCCGCGCAGAGCAATCGCATCTGTTGATGCTACCCAGGAACTGGATGACTTCTACAGAACACTGTGTCTTCCACTGATATCCTGGCTTGAAAAAGCACTTGTCCCAACATATCCTGATGAAAGAAGGCCATTCAGGAGGGGAAAAAAACAGCTGAAGCTCGTCTAATCACTTCCCTCCTACAGACTGGTGCGAGCTGTTTGTTTCCTCCCCATGCTCACAGAGCAGTGCAGGGCAGGACGAGGTGAAAAGCATTGCATTGCTGCTTACTTTCCATACTGCCCAATGCCTTACTGGTTTTTACAATGAAAGCCCTGTAATGGAATGTCTATGTGGCAAAGGCATCGCAGGCAGATCAGGATACCTCCTCACTCATGGTGCAGCCATGTGCTGGTGTGCTGCACGCTGACCGATGACTGCTGAACAAGGACCTCCTTCAAGTGGTTTGGAATTCCTGTTAGGGACTGCCTATAACCAAATCCAATGAAGACTGATTTCTTACCGACCCTTGATTAATTCCTTCACCACAGCAGCACCAGTCCCCCCAGAGGAAGAAGCAGCTTTCTGTTCCTTTTTTGCCCTGCCCCATTGGCACACACAGCACAACCCACCGATTTGCTGGAAGCCCTCCCAGGAATCCCAACCAGCATCACTGCTTTCCAGCAGCCCCTTCTGGCTCTCAAAGAAACACTGAGCCCAGGGGTTTTGCTGTGGCATGGGATCTGAGTGCTCCAGGAGGGCTGCAGAGCATCCCCTTACCAAATGATCTCAGTGGGAGCACATCAGCCCCTTAAGAGGGGTAAAACCTACACTGACAGGCACCTGGGAGCACCGAGTGTCAGCAGGAGGGTGCTGACAGAACAGCTGCGTTTCTTTGCTGGCCATAAAACAGAGGCCCTGCTATGCCTATGGAGCTCTGCAAGGAGAGGATGGTTCCTGACTATGGCACCTCCTTGCTCTGTCTGCTGGCTCATCCCTGCTCAGCTTTAAAAGGAAATCTCTTCTCCTTTGGGAAAGCTCCAGAAGAACGTGGCTGTAACACACATCAATTACATTTCAAGTCGCTTCAGAACACAATAGGCAGCACCTCATCATCATTTCAAAACACTGTTCCCTGAGCCTGCAAAGGCAAACAAGCAGTCTGCAGTCATCCTCCATCCTCAGCAGTGCCCACACTGTGTGCCCTGCAGGGTGCTGTGCTCCAGCAAAGCTCTGCAATGGAGCCTTGCTAGGCACAGGGCCATGCCATGCTCTCCTGTCACTAGATGTTTGTCAAATTAAGTCTCTTAATTTCTCCCTCGTTAACAGAATGACACACACAAGTGGCATGAGGGCAGAGGAAGGCATCAGTCCATTGGGGCTGAGCTGAAGCTCTCTGGGGAAAAGGGCTGCTTCCAGGCTTCAGCAGCCACACCAAAATAACACCAGCTACACTGCAAAGGAGCACATTAAACAAAGGGAAAGTTGGGAGAAGGAGCAGGAAAAATCCCAACCCCAAAGCAGCAAAGGTTGTCCTACAACAAAGTAGAGCTCTGTGACGTGTTGATCAACTGACCTGAGATGGGAACTGCAGGCATCTAACCACCTCCTGACGTTGCACTGCTTGGGATTGCAGTGCTCTGCCAAAATCCCTCCGGTGCACCTCGAGCTGAGGCAGCTGCCTATAGGGGAAGTAGGGAAAACATTTGCCTTCTGAAATAGTACTTTATTACCAAAAAACGTGAGGCAGGAAGGCTCTTTCCGTACTTGTGGCTATGTTAGGGTGTGGCTCTGATGGGTTATAAGAAGTCATGGCTCTCAGCTGAAGATGTGGAGTTGACCCAATAACAGACAAGGCGCTCCAAGAAGAAACCCAAAACGTCAGAATAAAAACAACAGCTGCAAGTCACAGCACAGCCCAGAGCTCATCCCCATCATCCCCACAGAGCCAGGGCATCCCCCATCCAGCCCCATCCAAGGAACGGTAAGGAGGGCAGAAGACTCAGCAGGGCTCGTGTTTTTAGGGCTGTGGAGACACAAGGAGTCTGAGCATGCATTGTTTGGCTGAAGGCGTGGGCCACATTCACAGCACAAGAATGCTGAGAAGGGCTGGAGACACTGCAGGCCATTCACAGCGCCAGATACTAACTCCGCTCCGGCACAAAGAGGAAAAAGAAAAATGAAATCAATCATGGAGCCCACAAAAGCTGATTTCCTAAGATAAATACACTGCTTCCAGCCTCTCCCGCTCACTCCACGCAGCCTTCAGCCCCGCTCTGTGCGGACAGTGGGGACAGGAGGGGACAAGGCAGCTCCATCCCCATCCCATGGCTCTGTGCTGCTCCTGCCCAGCTCCATCCCAGCACTGTTCTGGCATGGAGGAAGACCCAGATAACAGCTGGAGCCCCGCCTGAGAGAGGGGCAGGAAGAGGGAAGCGAACACAGCTCCCATCTCAGCAGAGACTTGCGCAAAGTTAGCAGAACAGCTCCCAACAGCCTGGGGAGAGAAAATTCTAGGAATCCCTGGTACGTGATGGTGAAAGGCCAAATAAAACAGAGACTGTTCCACGAGGAAAAAGAAAGAAAAAAGACAAAATCCTTTCTGCACATCCCATTAATCGCAGAGTTCGGGAAGGCGCGGGGCTGAGCGCGGCATCCCCAGCTCCGCGCCATGCTCAGAGCTAACCCTACAAATGGCAGCGGGCATGTCTGAGATTCCCACTGGAAAACGAGGTCACTGCTGTAACAGCCATGGGGCCAAACCCCCCACAGACCTCAGCCCATCCAGCAGCTGCTTATTCCCCAAATGCTGGCTCCCTTCCCTTGCAGTAACAAGTCCCAAAGCCCTCTGCTGTCCTACCCGTTCCTTTCTGTTCTTTTTCCTTACAGTTTTGTTCTTCTTGCCATGCTAAAGCCACAGCTCTTCCAACCTAAGCCACCCTACGACATGATTCTATGAGGGCAGCGAGGCCTTCTTCCAACCCAAGCCATTCTGTGATATGGTATGAGCCCTCCAGGAGCAGCTCCTGCCCTATCCCCATCCCATTCCCCAGCTGAGCTGGTGGAAACGGCCCCATCCTCCTGCATACCTCCCCATCAGCTTAAGGGATGAAAACAACGAGCTGTGTCATTAAGTCACCCCAGTTCACCCACCGGCAGCGTTTCCCAGAGACAAGAAACAAGTGGGAACTCTCCAGCCACACTGCTGGAAAAGAAAAGGAAGGTGAAGAACGGTTCCATGGCTGGAGAACGCAGCTCCCAAGCGGAGCAAGCAAAGGTCAGCCAGGACACAGGCAGCAGCATGGGAAGCAACAGTGGCACAGCAACCCACAAAACAGCTCCGCTGCTGCGTTTCAGAATGACTCCAAAAAAGGCAGCGGAGCCCAGGCAGGACTTGACACATTGGTAACACGTCAAAAGAAAATAAAATAAATCTTGATGGCTCACGCAGGGTAAAAGAAGGGCAGGACAAGTTCTAGCTCGACACAGGCACCCCCTCTAGTGTTTGCTGCAGGCTGCCTTACCCACCGAACCCCAGGGACAAGGGTGAGCAGGGCGGCTTTGGCAGGGAAAGATGAGTGCACAGGGGTTGAGTGCAGCCCTCAGCCCTTCCATCTGCCCTCTTCATGGGGCAGAGAGGCAAAGCAAGCTCTGCAGAGGACCTTCTGATCCCACTCACAAGCAGAGTTTGTGCTTTGCACTGTGAGCCATTCATTTGAGGCTGCCTTACTCTGCTTTCTCAGCGTGCCATTAGAGTGCTTCCACATCACAGATCTGAGCACCGTGTGAATGCTGATTATATAAAAACCTCTGTGCTTTTCACTGAAAGTGAAGCCATGCCTCTGAAGGCGTCCTGTCCATTTCACATCCTCCACAACCTCCCGAGGGCACTTGTCAGGCTGGCCACAGCCCCGTTTGTATGAGAAATCCCTGACACGCAGATCTTGGCAGCTGATTATCAAAGATGAAGGCATTTAAAAAATCAGGAGGCATTTGGAACCAAAATATTTGTCTGACCCGGCTCTTCGGTGCCTAAATAAACAGTAACCACACTGGCCTTTACAGGAAGAAAATGCGTTCAGCACGCAGTCGGTTCCTTTGATAACAGGGCCAGAGGGTTTTTGCCAAACTGCTGAGGTTTTGGGGGAGGAAAAGGAAAAAAAAAAAAAAGGGAAAAAGATTTATATATAATTCCTCAATGGTCTGATCACTGCATCTCCAAACCAGCAGCCTCCTGCTGTCCAAGCAAACTCATCCTGCTGCTCAGCATCAAGCCTGCAACAGTTTCCTGGAAAGGCCAAATCCCAGAGAGGTGGGAGAGCAGTGCAGGTTTCCCCAGCTCGCCCTGATATCCCCACAGAGCACTGCAGCATGGCGAGGCCCACTGATATCCCCACGGGCTCACAGGGCCACATCTCAGGCCAGAAGCACCAGCAGGTCACCAGCCCCTCACTTCACCGCTCCATTGTACGGAGCACGCCAGGGCAGGATGCTGCAGCCCGGCCAGGATGTGATTCAGCGTCCTGTTTTGAACAGTGCACAAAGTCAGCAGCTTCTGCCCCAAGACCTCCCCTCAAACAACTGTCACACAGCTGTCCCAGCCCCAGGTACCCCCCAGCACCAAAGCACGGCCGCCCGGAGCCATCCACACCATGCTGCCACCAGCTGAGCACGCACAGAAATCCCTGCAGAACTTAAAGACCGAAGCATTAATAAAAAGTTGTTCTGCATTAAAATCCAAGATACAATAAAGCACAGTAAGATCCTCCCAGTGCAGCACGTGGCTTGGACTTTCTCTAACCAAAGCTGCCACAGCACCAGGCAGAAGCCTGCTTCATGACAATGAATTTAACCTAACGAGCTCCTCCTAACGAGGCTGCTGGTGCATGCCAGCAGGATGATGCTCTGCAAGGAGGCTGCCTGTGGTGATCCTCCTCCTGCTGGGCTGCAGAGGCATGGGGTTAGGGCTCATAAACCTGCAGGCTCCACCTGGTTCCCCACTGAGCTCATGCACACTCCTGTGTGCTCGACGTAACCTCGCCTTGGTTGAGATTTCTCAAGATCACGTGGGTGCTCTGCAGGAGAAAAAAGAATCAAGGCACAGCATCCCATGGCTGGGCAGCATTCAGGAAGGAGGACTGCAGCAGGTGATGCAAAGAAAGAGATGAGGCTGCTGGAATGACTTTGGGAGGTATGAGAAAGGGAGGAATCCTAAGCACAGCAATGTCTCTCAAAATGCAGATAGTGACATCTTTGAAGGAAAAGCTGAATATATTCCTTCTCTCTGTTTTAAGGTAGAGCTTCTTGAGGGAGAAAACAGAAAGAAAGGCATTTTGGAACGACACAAACCATACAGGAACTCAGAGCAAAGAGAAGTAAAACACGTGGTCAGTTCTAAATCTGGGACACAGACCACTTCCTCCGAGGGTCAGAGAGAAAAAGTCTGACAGCTCACATCACCACATCCAACTGCACAGCCTAGAATGAAAA
Source organism: Pavo muticus (assembly GCA_016647715.1). NCBI lineage: Eukaryota > Metazoa > Chordata > Aves > Galliformes > Phasianidae > Pavo > Pavo muticus. Next base: position 5,472,589 of record JACDJE010000004.1, read on the forward strand.
TCCTCTGTTCGTGTGGATGAAAAAGCTACATCATAACTGAGTAAGAGCACATTCATTCTGTATCCATGAGATCCAGTCTGAGCTGGCAGCAGGTTGGGCTCTTGTTTCCAGCCCTTCCTTCTACCTGTCAGGGCCTCTGAGGTCTGTAAAGCCGTGCTCTGGAATGCTGACCCCTGTGCTCAGGGCAGATGTGACAAAGCACAGCTGACACCCAAGGCTCCAGCAAGGCTGCTCCAGGATTTAAACTCCACTAAAACCATCCCAGCCCACTCCTGGGCTTATTTCAGAAGACCTGTTCTCTCTCCTGCTGCAGAAGCAGCACGATGAAGTTGAGCAATTCTGCCACCCCATGGGCACCGGGTAAAGTCCCAGAGAACCGATCTACAGCAGCTCCAGCAGGAGGGGCTGGGATTCATCCACCCCCTGCACACAGGGGTGTCATCTATCACCAAAGCTGTGTCTGCATCAGTGCCACAGATCTTCCACATGTCCTCAGTGCTGTTCCTCTGAGTGCAGCAAAGGCTCAGCACAAGAGCTGTCCCATTCTCCAGGCCTGTTTCACAACCTGATCACCAGATTCTTAACCTGAACACTGTACAGGAAAGAGAAGCCCCAAGAGGCTGAAGGAAAGGGGAAGCTGATGGGATCTCAGCTTAACATCACTTTCCAATGGCATGCAGAAAGGCATTTGGATTTTAAGCTCAGCCCCATGCTGTCCAACCCCACAGGATCACTCTGGTCAAAGATGGATGCACACTTCTGGCTTGCAAAGCGCTCAGTCAGTCAAAGGTGGCCCTCAAACTCAGTCACTTCCCAGCCATCCCTCTGTGCTTTGCCATCAAGCTGACTTGTAATGCGAAGGAATAAAGTTGTGTTTCTTCATTTGGTACAAACATTCACACAAACAAAACATCAGCCTGCTGTTGGTACGCTGTTACTATTCAATACAACATGGAAGAAAGCACAAGGAGCACAAGGATGTGCTGCTGCTCATGATGTCAGCAGGTTCCTTCTTTGTGTAATGAGCCCATAATCAAGCTGGGAACAAAACCAGGAGTCCTGAATTTTGCTTTAACATCAGTTGCACCCACATCAAATCAGCTCCTGCCCCGTGAGGGAACAACCTTCCTCTCTGATCTCCCCTGCTGGATAATCACACTTGTGCTGTAACATCCACACGCTGCACAAACCTGCTGGGTGTCACAGGATCCAAGCCCAGCCAGCTCTGTCCTCGTCGCAGCCAATCCACCAGGCTGCAGCAGAAAGCTGCCACCAGAGTCCAAGTTTTACATCACTGCTGCAATACATCTCAAACCACACAATGGAATGGAAAGAACAAATTCAAAGCAGCAGCATTTGTGGCTTTGCTTTTCTCTCAAGTAGGAAGTTGTAATGAGAAGCACAAGCACTGCTGTGCTTTTACATTTTGTCTCTAGGACTGTGGTTCACAGGTTAGAGGGCAATCTGCAGCAGCTGGTTTTAGAGTGAGCAACCCACATCATTACTCAGAGCCCCATTAGGTTGGCGTCCCACCAAATTACCTGTGTTGTTACTGCTCCTCGTGTCTGCAGTGTCACCAAGGGAATCCTTGCCCTTTTCCAGCAGGGCATCTCAGCCTTCCCTTCCTCCTTCTACGAGCAAAATCAGTACAATCCCCAGAACCCAGGAAGCAAAATTCCCTTATGGGATGGCTCTATAGCCAGGAAAGATCAGAGCTCTGCTCCCTTTCCTTCCCTACTCAAAGCCCCAGCCCAGAGCAGCAGCAAAGAGAGCTGCTGAGGTAACAGCTAAGTGTTGTAACCAGAAATGATGAGCAATTTTCCAGTTTCTTTCCATCAGGAACAAAACAAACTCCCATAATGAACTATGCTTTCAGTTCATTAAGCCCTCATCTCAAACCCAAGCTGATAAGGTGAAGGCTGTCCCCAGTGAGAGCTCTCACAGGGCTGGCCATGAAAGGGGAGTGAGCAGCCAGAGTTTTGGGTGGGACTGGGACTCCAATGCATGGCACACAATTAACAACAGCAGAAACAATGCTTACAGCCAAACAGCTCTGCTTACCTCACATTTAATTTGCGCTCCTCATCGCTGCCAGCCTCCAGCTGAGGGGAGAAAAGGAGACAGAAAGTTACATGCTGGTGGTTTCCATAGGACTAATAGAGAAAGAAGACATTCTTTAAAACCATCCTAACAACAGTGGGTGGTTGCGCCCCATGTTCTGCAGTGCTGGGGATAAAGGAGACTCTCTGGCAATACATGCCCGCTGACAAAGGGGCTCACGGGGGCTTTAAGGCTATTAGGCCCTAATCCTGCAAGCTGGTCCTGCAGTGTGCATCACTCTGAAGCACATCGACCTGTCTTGTGCACACAGGAGAGCTGCTGCTGTCCTGAGCAGTGCTGGGAAGGGCTGGGCCTGCTTTCACCTCCCCACCAGCTCATGGACCAAATTCCACATTAAAGGAAAACAGAGTTTTGGTTAATTGCATCCAGAGCTGACTGGAAGAAAAAAAGCTCAAAGATCATTCCTTTCCTTTGCTTCTGCATGACCAGAACGAGGGCCAGCAGCATCCCTCTGAAGGGCTGGCTGTGCTGGGGATCCAGGACCTTGTGGATTGTGCTGCAACGGGGAAGCTTCTATTCAGACCTGCAGCACATGGGACACCAGAGCTGGGATAACTCAGAGCATGCTCTCCTGAAGGTCTGTGTCTCCCCATCAGCACCAGCAGCATTTTGTTGTTTACTAACATTGCCTAAAGCCCACATCAAACAGGGCCTTGAGAAGGGTTAGCTGTTTCCAGGTGGTTTCTCACAACTCAAAAACAAGCAAGTAGTTTCACATCACACATTTAAGCTTAGAATTTTGAGTGTGCGCACATCAGGACCAGGTTGTTCTGCATCCTCCTCCCATTATGACTCAGGGGTCAGAGTCTGCAACCTGCAAGAACCACACAACCACGCGGGCTGGGTACTGAAGTACAGCCATGGGGAGGAAGAGAGAGGCACAGATCCCATCTCAAACAACTGCAATGGACGGCGATCTAGAGGGAAGCATACCAGCTCTATTTTTAGTTTGTTTACATGGCGTGGCCAGAGGCAGAGCCAGAGGCAGCCGCAGTGCTTGCAGCGCCCCGAGCCCCCTGCCCACGGCCCTGGGAGAGCTGCAGGGTCCAGTGAGGTCACTGCTGTGTTTGTTTGGGTCAGTCACGTAGCAACACGACAGAGAGCAACGTTTTTTAAATAAGCAGGGCTGCGAAATCCCAGATGAGGTTCAGCAGCAGAGCTGGGCCCTGGAGCTGCTTTGGGCTCAGCTTCTGCAGCCACTGACTTGGTTTCAAGTCCACTTTCCTTGCTGCGGGAAAGAAACAATGGAAGAGAGGAGCAGCCCACAGCACAGGCAGCATCAGGACACAGCATCCCTCCAAGTTCTGAGGCATTACCCACAAGGGGCATGGAGTGAGCAAGCGGGGCCAGGAAACACATCATGATGCCATCACTCCTCTGATGGATCACCCCTGTGGATTTACAGTGTGTTACAACAGCGAGTCTCGTGCAGGCAGCAGCATCCATTTCCTACATTCCTTTAGGCTGAGGAGTTAGGAGAGACTGCAGCAGCTTACTCACAATTAGCAAGAACATTTGGTCACCATTTTCCATTTTAAAAAGATATATCTTCTGGTAATTATTCGCTATAGGCTAAAAACCCTGCAGAGCCTGCAAATCCATCCTTGGGAGAAGGGGGAGAAATTTAGGGGGGGGATTTTCCTTTGAAATCTCCTACCAGGCTGAATTCTGATGGTCTGTAGCTCTGCAGGGCTGCATGCCGAGGGGGGCATTCACATGGGAGAGGAGACTCCTCCAAGAGCCACCAAAGCACAGCCAGAAGGCAAGTTTGGTGGGAAACTGGGGGCTGCATGGTTACCCCACCAAGAAACCACTGGTGGGCACTGAGCTGCACAGCATGAAGCCTGACCCAGGTGTGCATGGGCAGGGAGTGAGCAGCCCACCTGGACCTTCCTTCTCAGTTAAACCTAGCTCAATTGCACCATCTGCACCTGGTGGTGGCCATATGGGGAGATGGGATGGTTGTCAGATTTTCATAGAATCATAAAAGCCGGAAAAGGCCTTGAAGACCACCAAGTCCAGCCTCAACACACCCTTGCCAGGCCCACTAACCAAGTCCCTCAGTGCCACATCTCCACGTTCCCTGAGCAGCTCCAGGGACAGTGACCCCACCACATCCCTGAGCAGCCTGTGCCACTGTATCACAGCTCTTTCAGAGCAGTTTCACCCAAAATCCAATCCAACACTCCTCTGGTGCAAACTGAGGCCACAGCCTCTCATCCTACTGCTGATACCTGAAAGCAGAGGCCAACACCTCCCCTCCCCACAACCTCCTGTTAGGAGTTGTAGGGAGCGATGAGCTCCCCTCCTCTGAGCCTCTTCTTCAGACCACACTGCTTTGTCCCGTTCTGCAGCTCTGAGCTGCAGGATCCGTGCCAGAACCCAACATGCTCCTTCTGCAGGGCACAAGCACCATACCCATGGTCCTCAGCCAGGCCAGTGCTGCTCCGGGACCCAACCACCGCACGGAGCTCATCCCCGCGCCGCTAATCGGGGGCCAGCGGGCCCTGACAGGTGACAAATAGGATTGCGCACCTGCGGGGCCAAGGGCAGGGAGGAGAAGGATGGGGGTTGGGGGGGGAGAAACAGCTTTTTAGGGTCACCAAAGAGAAAGATAGGAGAAGGGGAGGGATGGAGTGCAGAAGGCGGCAGCAGGGGGGCTGCGGTGATGGGAGCGGAGCCAGCAGAGCGAACCGCCCCTCAGCGGGGCCGGGTGCACCCCCCGGGACGGCCGGGCCCTGCGGAGGCCTCGCCCGAGGCCCACCCCACCCCTCCCCGCCTCACCTCGCTGGTGCTGGCCGAGGAGGCGGCGCTGGGGGTCGGCGAACGCTGCAGCGTGACCAGCGCCATGGCGGGGGGACCGCGACGATGAGGGCCCGGCTACAACAGCGGCTGCGGGGCTCTGGCCGCCTCCATCCCGCCCAGCGGCTGCGCAGCACCGGGCCCCGCCGGCGGCCGCCGCGCTGCGGGGAGGAGCGAGCGCTGAGAGGCGGGGAGAGGGCCCGGCAGGGTGGGGCCTAGCGGGGCCGGAGCGGGGGCAGGCCTGGGCCGGGCGGGGCCTAGCGGGCCGGAGCGGGGGGTAGGCAGCGGGCTGGGTGGGGCCTACCAGGCCCGGAGTTGGGGCAGTCCTGAGCTGGGTGGAGCCTAGCAAGCCCAGTGGGCTCAGAGCCTTTGAGGAGGTGGAGCTGCTGGGTGCTGGGGGATGGAAGAGCTGTGCGATAGGGATAGGCTGAGAGCTTGGGGGTGCGGCCCGGAGGGAAGGCTCTGCAGTGCCTCTTTTTGTGCGGATTGTAGTGGTAGGACAAGGGGAGCAGCTGTAGCCTGACAGAGGGTGGGATTAGGTGAGATGTGAGGAGGAAAATCTTCAGTGTGAGGGTGTGGAGGTCACCCCGAGAAGCTCCATCCGTGAAGGTGCCCAAGGCCAGGCTGGGAGGGCCTGGCGTTGTTCAGTCTGGGTGAGCTCACTACTCCCTACAGCTCCCTGAAGGGACAACATAGCAAGGGGGGTCCCTGCTCCCAGCTAACAGCAACAGGACATGAGGTGATGGCCTCATGTTGCACCAGGGGAGGGTCGGGTTGGGTTGGGTATTAGGAACAACTCCTTCTCAGAAGGAGCAGTGATGCACTGGCACAGCTGCCCAGGGAGGTGGTGGGGTCACTGTCCCCAGAGGTGTTCAAGGGATGTGGAGATGTGGCACTGAGGGATGTGGTCAGTGGGCATGGTGGGGGTGGGTTGGGGTTGCACTTAGTGATCCTAGTGGTCTTTTCCAAAACTTAATGATTCTGTGATTCAATGCAAAGTGTCCCATGGCAGAGAGTAGACCTGAATGGGTTTTAAGGCCCCTTCCAACTCAAACCATTCCATGGTTCTTGATTCTATGAAAAACTAGTTGGCTGCGGCATCCACATGCTCCAGCCAACCCAAGAAGGTGCCATGGGGGTGAAAGGGCATCCATAGAGCCTCCATTTCCAGGTACAGCATCAAGGAACCACATTATAACCAGGCTGAAGAAAGCATGAAGGGTCAGCAGTGCCAAAAGCAAGAGGTGGGCAAGTAATAGGGTAATTAGTTTAAGAGGCTTTGCTGATTATATGTAAAGCCTTTAATAATTTAGGCCTTTAAATAACTCTTTTTCCCCCTTTTTCTCAGCAGAGTGCCTGCCTGCCCCCTGCCTCCTGTGGGACTGAATTTCTGCTGCTGGGGACTTTGACATGGACTGCCATGACCCTATGGGCTTCCAGAGGATGGACCACGGGGCACCAGGGACTCCACCTCCTGGGTCCAGAGCAAAGACTTTGACCCCGTTGCCCAGCACAGGGGGCGGCTGCAAGGCTTGGACACTCAGACCTTGGACTGCAGGGCTCCAAACAAGCTACGCTGCACCAGGGGCTCTGCTGAAGCCTCCAAAACCCACAGAGGCTGTCTGGAGAACTCTGCAGGTAGGTCAGTGGAAGGTTGTGTTTCTGTTATTTATTGACCAGCTGAAGGCTCATGGGGCAGATGGATGCCTCCTCAGCTTGTCCTCAGGGCTGCATTTGGCAGAGGTAGCCCTGATTGCTGCTGGCTCTGACCTGTGAGTGGCAGCAGATGGGAAGCAGCATGGCTCTGTCCTGCTGCCCATTGTCTCTGTGACTCATCCTGCAGCCCAAGCCAACATCAGTCCTGCTGTGAGCCGAGCAGTGCCGCAGGGGTGCTGTGCTTCACCTTATCCAAATAAAACTGGTGTAGAATTTATAATCTTGCCCCAGACCAGGTCTGGCATGCTTCTGGCAGCCTAGTGCCCATGGCTATACCCAGTGCTTTAAAATATGAACAAGATGATCTTAGAAGTCTATTCCAATCTTAATGATTCTATGAAGCGTGGAGATGTAACACCTAGGGATGTGGTTTAGTGGGCATGGTGGGGACAGGTTGGTGGTTGGACTTAGTGATCTTAGAAGTCTTTTCCAACCTTAATGATTCTATGATGACTTCATGATGATCTTGCTGGAGGCCAACTGCAGGTCCGTGGGCAGAGCCAGGGCTGTTGGCAAGAGCTCAGGGGCTGCAAGCAATGCTTGAAAACTTTTCCTGCCACCATAGCACACTGCAACCCTACATTCATGATTTCAGTGCCTGCACAGTGCAGGGAGGTGTTGAAGAGCACTTTGGAGGCTCTGTGGGGAAAGTGTTTGCATGTGAAGTGCCCCAACACAGCTCAGCCCGTGTACAATCTTCCTGTGCTCTAGCAGCCAAACTGGGATCATGTTGGGTTGATACCAGGAAGCCCCATGCCACCCCAGCCCCAGTGCTTTCTTCCAGGCCTTTTTCTCACCATGCAGAGCCCAGAGCCATGCGCATCGCTGTCATCGGGGCTGGAGTGATCGGCCTGTCCACCGCCCTGTGCGTCCATGACCGCTTCCACGCGCTGGTGCCCCAGCTGCAGCTGGAGGTCTATGCAGACCGCTTCACGCCGCACACCACCAGCGATGGGGCTGCGGGCCTGTGGCAGCCCTACCTGAGTGACCACGGCAATCTGCAGGAGACGTGAGCTGGGGGGTCTTCCGTGGTCCCTTCCAACCCAAGCTGTTCTGTGATAACTATGCAGATTAGGGGCTGAGCTGCTGGAGAGTGACCTGGGTGTCCTGATTGATCATGAGCCAGCAGTGTGCCCTCATGGCTAAGAAGACCCTGGGCTGCATTACAAAGAGCAATGGACAGCAGAGTGAGGGAGGTTCTCCTCCCCTCTGCTCTGCCCTGGGGAGGCCATATCTGGAGCATTGGAGCACCCATTGCTGTGTTCCCTCTCTGTCTTGAGCTGGGGAGCCACTGGAGAGTCCAGTGGAGGGCTGCAAAGATGGTCGGGGCCTGGAGTGTCTTCTGATGGGGTTTTTCCACGCAGGCTGTGGAACAAGGAGACCTTTGAGCACCTCCTGGGGTACCTCAACTTGCCAGAAGCGAAGGAAATGGGACTGTTCCTGATTTCTGGATACAACCTGTTTAAGCAGCCTGTACCGGTAAGGAGCAGGGCACAGGAGAGGTGGGAAGGGCCCCAGCTCTGGGCAGTGGGCAGGTTTGAGTTTCTGGGCTGGAGCTGGGCAGCAGGGACGTCTCTGTCACTCCTGTCCCTGCAGTACCACAGTTGATTACTGCCATTTGAGTGACAAAAGACTTTCTCCCCTTTGCAGGATCCATCTTGGAAGAACATTGTCCTTGGCTTCAGGAACTTGACACCAAAAGAGCTTGAACTCTTCCCTGGCTACAGGTACTTTCAGGCCCTTTTTCTGAGAGTTTCTGGGCTCCATCACAGTTACTTCCCATAAAAGAAGTATGAGTCACCTCAAAGAAAGCAGTAACAGTGCATGAAAACCATTCCAGCTCCCTCTCTCATTTCACTGCATACTGTTGAATGTGGGAAGAAAATAGCTATGCAGTAAATGGGAAAAAATAAAGCCCTGGCTGTGCCCATGCATGGGGCAGGGTGCGACCACCCTTGGGCAGCTGTTGTGGTCCTTACTACTTTCTATCCTCATGTCCTTCAGCTATGGCTGGTTCAACACAGCGCTGATGCTGGAGTGCAGGAGCTATTTGCCCTGGCTGACCAACAGGTGAGTACTGAGCCCTGCTGCTGCTCTTCCCTGGTTGACCTGGAGGGCTCAGCAGGGCTCTTGGCCATTAGGGAAATGAGCTAATAATTGCTGGAGAGTAATTAAGAACTGCTGAGAAGACCATGGATGTTTATTACAAGGAGCAACAAGCCGTACCTACTCTGTGCATCAATTACAGGCATTAATTTGAATAGTACATTGGCTTTTATGTGCTGGTAACAGATGAACTTGCTCTTCCAGGCTAGCGCAGAGAGGCGTGAAGTTCTTCCATAGGAAGGTCGAGTCCTTTGAGGAGGTGAGCTGGGGATGTGGGGAGCACGAGGCTGGAATTTCTGCTGCAGAAGGTGCTGTGAGGCCATCCCCCCCGAAGCACCATGCTTCAGCAGAACTTAGGGCTGGTGGGGAGCCAGGATGCAGTCAGGCATCAGCAGTGCAGCTTTGCCTTAAGCTGCGAACACTTTCCTTGGCTGTAGGAAGCTATGCCCTGGGTCTGGCCCTTCTGTTTTATTCATTACCAGAGTGCTGGACCAAGTGCTTGGCTTGGTGTTGATGCAGGAGTCTTGTGCTCCCTGGGGTAGCATCACTGTCTGCATGCTGCACACTGCACCACCTCTGTCTCTTGGTAGATGTTTTCTCAGGGAATTGATGTTGTCATAAACTGCACTGGGATCCGTGCTGGGGAGCTGCAGCCAGACCCAGCTCTGCAGCCTGCCCGTGGGCAGATCATCAAGGTGAGGCTACAACCTGCCCTGCGTGCATCCGGTGTCCTGCCTGTCACCCGCTGTCATCCTCCTGCTTTCTTCCCCCAGGTCCTGGCCCCATGGGTGAAGCACTTCATTATCACTCATGACATGGAGTCGGGGATCTACAGCTCACCCTATGTCATACCGGGGTAGGTAGTAGTGAGCCCGGAGCTAGCAGTGATCTGCTCTCAGTGCGACCCCTAGCAATGCTCCCTGCTGGCATCTGCACACAAGCTCTGCCTTCCCTGCCCCTGTCTCTTACTGTGGAGCAGAACTCAAGGAGCAGCAGTGCCAGGCAGAGCCCAGCTTCCAGCACTTCTCCAGCACCCACTTCCCTCTGGGAGCTTTCTTAGAGATGCTGGGATCTATCTCAGATGGCAGCAGATGCATGTACCCAGGGAACTAAGCAGCAGGGTAAATAAATCCATGTCTGCTGTGCATCCCCCCTGTATCCCCCTGAGAGCAGCCACCCACTGCACTTTGGCAATGGAGAGGTTTTTTAAGCTGTAACCTGAATGCTGCATGTCTGGCACTTCCCACTGTGCTAATATCTCAGGATTAGGTAAAAAGCCATGATGTAAATAGGAACTTTGAATGCTCCCAAGTGAAGTGCTCCAACTGATCTCTTATCACAGTCCCAGCCCCACAGAAATTCCTCTCTCCACGTGTTTATTTTTGCTGGCTGTGCCATAGCCGGGCATAGGCTGGCTCCGAGGGGAGCAGACCATGGTGGGAATCTGAGCTCCCCGCCAGGAGCATTCCATTCCCTCACCCTGCTGATAGGAGATGAAATCAGCCCTTTGCTTTGCCAAGGCCTTTTGGGTGCTGATAGTGTTTAATGAACAACTTACCCATGAGCAGACACTCGGGCAGCGCTCTCCTGCCTGCTTGGCTCATGAAGGTGCCTCAGGCAGGAGCATGCTGCAGGCATGGCAGGACCCACACCGAGCGCCTCCATCTGATGGCACCAGGACCATTTACTGCCCTTTGCTCTCGGTGCAGGAGTGAGTTCACGGTTTTGGGAGGCATCTACCAGCAAGGCAACTGGAATGAAGAGAACAGTGCTCAGGACCACAAGTCCATCTGGGAGAGGTGCTGCAGGCTGCTGCCCACGCTGCAGGTGAGTGACCCCAACCCAGCACCAAACCCCAGAATCAGCAGCACGTGGTGACTGCCTACAGCAAATCCTGAGAGCTGGAGGGTTTTCTGTGCACCCCCTCACTGCTTGCACCTTCCCGGTGTGGTTGCTGGGAGGATTTTGGCTGCTGTGAGTCAGAGAAATGCTGGGCTCATGGGCTTCTGGTTTCAGAAAGCAGAGATTGTGCAGGAGTGGAGTGGCCTGAGACCAGCACGTCCCAGCATCCGCCTGGAGCGAGAGAGCATCGGCCATGGGCACTCGAGGACAGAGGTACTGTGCTCATTAACTGTGGTGCTAATTGGGTGCTGATGGCTACAAACTTGGCTGCTGCTCTGCAACCACACTGCCAGCGCTCAGCTGTCCTCTCTCCGTCTCCCCTCTCCTAATGGCAAATCCTTGATTCAGTTTCAGCCTGGATCAGAGATAAGTGTCAAAAACATTGTGATGGATTTTATGGGGAGAGTGTTCCTGCCAAAGGAGAGCTTGCAGTTGGAGCTTTGTCCTTCATGGACGGAGAAAAATTCTGAGGCACCAAGCCCTGCCTATGTCTCTTTTAAGAGAAAGGAGTTGGGAATGGCACCAGCTGCTGTGTGCCACTGTCCTTGGAGCCTCAGCACAGCACTGTCCATGTAGGAGCACATCACTCCTCAGCTCTTCAGCCTGAATCTCATCTGCAGTCCTACAGAGGGAACTGTGGTTCGGGTATGTGCAGCTCTGAAGGAAAGATTAGAGCTCCAAAGGGGATGGTGACTGCAAAATGTAATTAAGTGTAATGAAAATAGATTGAATTTTTAGCTGGAAAGCTTTGGAAGGAGTTCAGTGTATTTAGGCAAAGCCCAGAACGTGATTCAAAGTGGAGCTGTGTTTGAATTGCTGTATGGGTCATTCTGTTCCTTTATCAGCACATCACATCCACGCTGCCTTGGCACGGGAGCGGTGCAGCCATCGATCCCAGCAGCAAGTTGGGCTCCAGCCGAAGCAAAGCCATTCACCTTGTCGGGAGCAAACCCCGCATGCTCTGAGGAGCAGGGTGGTGAGCTGCCGCATCCTGACTCCCTCTCTCCCCAGCAGGTCATACACAACTACGGCCACGGTGGCTTTGGGATCACCATCCACTGGGGCTGTGCCATGGCCGCAGCCCGGCTGCTCGGGAACATCCTGCAGGAGAAGCAGTCCCAGTCCCAGTCCCGCCTGTGAGTTGCCCGCTCAGCTGGGATCATTGCGATAGCAGTAGCTTAGAAATTACAGCAAAATGATGCAAGTTACAGTGGTGCACGTGGGCTGCTGACACTCCTGCTGGCTTCGCTGACGCTTCCTCCTGTCTTGTTTTCGGGTTGCTGCCAGTTCTGCTGCTGCCATTTGCTAGACGGCCGAATTTCCTCCACCGTGGCCTCGCGCAACCTACCCAAAGGAAGTGCTTTGAAACATGGACTAATTATCTGTGACAAAGTGCACTTCTGTCTCAGGGATCAGTCTGCAAAGGGCAGGTGGAGTTCAGTTGAAGCCTTGGCAGTCCTGCAGTTCATCTGCACAATGGGACGGGATCTGAAAGCGAGCTGGTGCCATGCGAGGTCTCCACTGGCTGCTCAGACACCCGACACGTAATTGGATTTGCAAGCTCCCCCCAGCAGGCAAAAGCTCCTTAGTAGGAAGAAGCTCCTGGGGAAGTGACAACAGCTCCACAAGCACGTGCTCCACTTACAATTGCTTTTCTTACGCTCATGCCAGGACAAAGCACGGGTCTTCGGCACCTGGTTAGTGTATCTGGCAGCAGACAGCAGCGGTTACCTAAAATGGGCTTTCCAAATGTTGTTTTTAGTAACAAAAGCAACATGTTCCAGCCCTGTGTACTTGCCAGATCCTATATATAGCACAGTGCATACGCCAAATAGCTGTTCTTGTCCCTAAAACTCCCACGGGCACTTTGGTTTCTCATTTCCCTCAGCTGTGAGATGTGGCTGGAGGCAGCCCCTGGGGCTGTGATGATTGGAAGAGGCAGGGACAGTTCCCAGGAGGGTGACTCTTCTGGGAGAGAGGAGCAGGAGGTGGTTGGTGTCACTTCCATGGGCCCCAGGCATGGTTCTGGAGATGAGCTTTGACCTCTTGTTCAGTGCCACGTGCCTTTCCTGCTGTAAAGATTTCACAAACAGAAAGGTGCTGTGAGGTCAGGAAGCATCAGCCTCAGATCCAAAGTGCCATACTGGTGAATGAGAGCTGCTGCAGTGCAGCCAGGTTTGTCCCACCTCCTGGGGAGCTGGATTCACCAGTCCCACAGCCCCTGCAGCCTGCCCAAGAACCTGCTGTGATGCTGCAGGTTACCCAAGGGTGAGTGCTTAGTGCTGCAGGAAACGATCCACACACAAGATCTGCTGCCCCCAGGCATGTGTGAGTCTTGTCTCTGTTTCTGAAGTGCTGTGGAGGTCACTGTGCCAGCACAGCCCCAGGAGACCTCCCCGTGACATGAATGCTGTGTGACTGTTCACACTGTGAACTTCTCAAGTTTTACACATTGTGAGCAGTGGGAACAACCTGAGAAGCTTTGCTGAGCACATGAGCTCAGTGTTTGCCCTTGTACAAACGCAGCAGTAGTTCTCACCATAAGAACCAGAATTTCTCAGAGGTGCTGTTCTGTCCCCTTTCCCACCTCTCCACCTTTTGCATCCGTGGCACTTGCCTCTGCTGTGACACATGCAGTAACACTGCATAGAAATAGGAGCTTCTGTCATGTCCAGTCTGTCTGCAAAAGGGTTTCCCACTTCATCTGGCAGCTCACCTGATGTACTGCAGTCACATTCGGAGGGTTGTCATGCAGAAAAGAACAGTGAAAAGAAAATACCTGGAGAAAATTTGCCATTGATGGATGCTAAACCCAACAGTCTGTAGTAGTACTTGAGTAGGAGCTGCTTGGTGAAGTGGCATCCGCTTGAGTTCACTTATTCCAAATATGAGCTATTAAGGACTGTATTCTCCTCACGTTTGTGCTGCTGTAACTCCAAACAAAGAAGTGAGCTGGCGAAAAGCAGTTGATTCTTCTGATCTCAGAGCCTGTAGGAACAGCTGCCCTACATCGGTCAGGATGACAAATGCAGCTGTATGCAGCCTCTTAGAAAACAAATGACTGGGGATGGGCTTTTATTTGCAGTTCTTATTTTGCTTATTTTCTAGAAGGCTACAATTTAATGTGTGCACAATAAAGATCACAGCCAACTACCTGGTGTGCGATGCTTTCTGTTCTTTCAGTGGTACCGTGGATAGGGCTTCAAATGCTGATCTGACAGAAACATTCCAGCAGAGCATCATTCCTTCTCCCAGTGTTTAATGCTACGTGTTTCCTGGCTGCTTCTTCCTGCAGAAGGAAGAGCTGTCATTTCACTTTCTGAGCAGACAAACGAGGCTGAAATAGCGCAGTGTGAAGCCGTGTGGGTGCCTGCACGTGGCTGCCAATAGCCTTCAGACAGCTAAGAGCTCACAGACAGAACCGTGTGGGGCGCTGCCATTGAGCTCAGCTGATCGCTCTGCTTGGAGAGCAGAGCTGCAGGAGCAGCATTTTGCACTGCTGGAAGCCCTAGATGGAACACCATGGGATAGAAGAGTCATGGAGAGTTAAGTTCATTTTTGTGGCAACGGTAAGGTAAGAGAACCAGCAGGGAGCCTGGACAGCTACTGCCAATGTGTTCCTGACAAGCAAAAAACGCCCTCTCCAGAAGCAGTGTCAGCACATTTTAGGAACTCACAGCTCTCAACAGCAATTGCCTGTGACACAAAACAAAGCTGGAAACGCATCAAGTATCAGTAAGGTTATCCTGTGTAAGCCAGCAGCAGCTCTGGCATTTTGGAAAGCAGAATGAGCCTCAGGAATGGCTGAGGATGCCAAAAAGTCATGGAAAACACAGACCAAATACTCTTCCCAAGTAGTGCTGCCACGATGCAAACTCACAGCAGAGAGAGCAGAGATGCTGCGTGCTGGGATGGGAGCACGCTGTGATAGCACATGCAGTGTGGGCAGATCATCAGTTGTGGTGGCTCAGACACGAACCTCCTTATGTTTGTAAATCGCTGGGCATCAAAACGCCATTGGAAGAGCAGAGGAATGCAGCCAGAGTTGCACAGTTACATCTTATACAAATGAGATAAGTAGAACTAAAGTTCACATGAAGTACATGCCTGAGGGCATCCAATACCTGACCATCACGACAAGCCCCACTGAGCTTACTTACCTTTGTAACAATCCTATGGAACAGCCATTTTTACTGAAAAAACTATTTATTTGTCCAACATAAAATATCTAGTGTGGAATTAAACGACCCAGTGTTGCAACAGAGGAACAAAAGGATTCTTTTACAACAAGCTCCATATACACAAAGGTTTTAAACATTAAAACGTATCCAGCTTAGAAACTGTACATTCAAACACAGGAAAACATTCAATGTTCTTTCTGCAAGCATTTAGGAATACGAAATCATTCCATCAAAGCACACTTGGAGAATTACTTTTCCCACAACAGCTTTGCACATTAATATATAGGACAGATAGCAGAGCTCTGAATCCCACAACTGTTTGCTCTCAGTTATAATCCAGAACTCTGTCGCTTCATTGTTTTCAATGAACCAGCTCTATTAATTCTTTCACCAGTGAAAAATACTCAACAGTGTGTAAAAGGATCTTTGGAAGCTTATTATATACATCAGTGGTGTTGCCATATGGATAGAACACGACGTGTGGTTATTTATGGGCTGCTGTGTATCAAGCCAAACGTTCCTTGGTTTTTCAGTGAGCTGCCTACAAAGTCCTTCATTCTTAGTAACGCCTGTGTCATTTCATCCATTCTCATGTGCAGAATTTGTAAGGAGTGGAAAGCAAAAATGCCTTCAGTTTTTATTGTGATACAGGTTAACACTGAACTACTCAACAGCACCCAAAGGCTTGGTGGTACTTCTAAGTCTTTACATGGCAATACTTTGTTTGACGTTCACTCGATAACCATACTGCCCCACACCCTCTGAATGCACGTTCTGAGGGCCATTGCAATGCTATTGAATATTGGTGCAAAAAATAACAACGTGCCATGTGAACATCAACACTGGGAAAGCAGAATTTTAATCACGAGGCTTTCAGTAACAAACCAAGGTAGCAGCCAGGCTGTGAGGTGGCATTCATCCAGCCATGGATTTCATCTTACATTCATCCTGACCTCTAGGGAGGGCTCACACCCAGCTGGATTCTCCTATGGGCACTCCAGTTTTGGGGTGTACACTGAACTGTAAGCATCCAGGAGATGATTCCTTCCTCTGCCCACACCAGGTCCATCCCTCGTGCATCCAAGGGAAATGAGTCAGTGCATCTCTGAGGCAGCACTGAGCTACCCCAGTTGCATAGTATATCGGGGACAATTATCCAACTGCAGCCTGATAAAAGGTGGCGAAAACAAATTATTTGCACTGGCTGTCAGCTCCACGAGAGCCCTGTCTGTTTACTGAGGGCTGACTGGAACTTGAGCTTGCTGGAGACCGAGCACACAGGATACAGACACAGCAGAGACAAAGATCAGAGATAACCAGACCCACACGAAGCAACAGCCACTGGAACAGTGCGTTCCTACATCATCCACCATACCTACAGCAGGATCCCTGTGAGCTGAGCTGCTTCTTCATATAGCCACAAAAAGGAAAGCGCCTGCTTACACCGACTGCTTCCAGAATCTCTCACTGCAGCCAGCATCAGAAAGCAGGAAGCGAGCAGACAGACATTCTGGTGCTGTATCAAACTTGAACTTTTCTCAGCAGAAGACACTCAAACATGGAATATCAACAAACTCTTTGGCCTTTTTTAATTAGTCTGAGTTTCCTCAGGTTCTTGTCTAATTCTCCTTCAGCACTATAAACAAACAGCCCAACACGTCTCAGAGCATTATACAGCACTACAGTGCTGCAAATCCCTAAGTGAAAGGTGAACCCCAACAGTGTTCATTTGTATTGCACCTAAGAACAGACTCAGTGACCTGTTATTACCCCACAGAAAAGGGGCTTGGTTCCCAGAATACTTAAAATACTCTACTGTGCAAAATTTGTTGCACACTTACCTATGTTTCTGTGAGACAGCAGACCACACATACTAGAAAAATGTATTGCTTTCCTGCAGCCTAGTGATTAGCATCTAGCCCACCTCATTCCATTTGGTCACGTGTTCCACAGTGAGGAATTCAGAAAGCAAACTGAGCCGTGGATGTGACAGGTCTCAGTTTCTGTTTGTATTTCCTTGCTGCACGTCCACAGACTCTGAATTCTGACTCCCTGCAGAGACAGATCTCTGACAAACAAGACAAACTTATCCTCACCTGAACTCTGTTGCATTCTCCAACAAGAGCAGGACCATCAGCCTCCACGGGCTGGTTATGTCTGAAGGAGCAAAGTTCCTCTTCTCAGGAAGATCGTGGGTTAGCTCTTCCCAGGATTTTTGTTTCTGACACGATGCCAGCTACATTCCTTTGTCACCAGCTTACCACTGCAGTGCAATCTGCAGCTATTGAGAAGTCCAGTCCAGCTGTCAGGAGACCAGCTTCTGATGGGAGACACGCCAAACAGGCTCCATCCAAACTGTTCCACGTAGCTGTTCAGACTGAGGCACCTTCACCAAAGGTTCTGGGAACACCACTGCAGGAACACACTTAGGCAGATTGAGCAGAAACAGACCTGAGCCCATGCAGAAAACCACAGCGTGCATCTCCACACACAAAGAGACACCAGCACAGCTGAAGCAGTCTTCACCAAGCAACACAGTGCTCAATGTTCCTGGCAATGGTAGAAAAGTCAAACTCTGCTCCAAAGCATCAAGATTTACAGAGTACATACGTTTCTCATATGAGATTCCATCTCTGCAGCAAATACCACTCCTCACCAACTCAAACTACCTGCCTCGAGTGGGAGAAACATTCAGAAAACAGATTCCAAGCAATCTCACTCACAGTGCCTGTTAATTCTCAAGGAGCAGAACCCATAAGCAAGGGAATAGTAAGCATCAGTTGGTTTGCTGTTACTGCATTGTTGTTGTTGTTGTAGATGGCTAAAAAGTGCAAGGCAGGCATCAAGTTCATAAAACCTATTTTGTAGTGTATGGAATCCACCGTGTGCTATGCCAAGTACACAATAAATATTAATCTTTTGTTCTTAGGCATCGAGAGTACATGATTTTAATTACAGCTTATACTGAGTGGCATTCAGTTAACTATTTGCTTGACACGGGACATTTTAAGCTGAATAGCTGACCATGCAAGCACAACAGACTTAAGAAAAACCCTTCCTGCTAAATTTCAAACATCTGGATCAAATGCCTTTCAATATGGAAGTAAAGTTTCTATGTGTGTGAGCAAAGAGCAGCAGTGACACAACTTACTTAGGTTCAACCCAAAAGTTCCTGCAGTTTGACACATGACATTGGCAGTGACAGTATGGTCTGCTTTCTATGCTTCAGAGTTGGCCTTTTGTGGAACATATCTTGCTTATTTCATCCATTCCTTCAGCAGGATTTCGTGTCTCATCACTCCTGTGACCCAGAGTTAGACCTGGTGACTCCTGGGGAATGAGATCCTCTCCCAACCATCTCCTGTCCCCATTCTCTGTGGCTGGACTCCTGTAAGCCACGACCTTTCGTTTCAATGGGTAAGAAGAAGGAAGCCACAGCAGCCAGCAGGCAACATCCACTGTAAACTGCCAGCGTTAAATAGACTGAAGATTCCAACATCACCTGCAGAAAATACAAAATATTACCACTGAACTTCATCACAAAAAGAAATGCAAATACTAATACAGTAGGAGGAATTTTAGTGCTGCATACTTTTCTTTCCTCAAAGACTACAGAGTCGTAAGTTTTCTACTCAGCTTCCTGCAGAGCAGCCATTCCTCACACGGGCTTCTTAGTCCTGACCCTGCAGAGCCTGGCTCTCCCAGTCTCCCTGCCTAGCATTCCACACGTGCTTCAGATTCACAGTCCCTAGGACTTGAGGTCTCAAAGGAAAAGTGGCATTGCACTACTCACAGAAACCTGTAAGCCCCTCACAGATCCCATCTCCAGGTGGGCGTCTTCCAAGAAGCCCTTACGTCCATCCAGCAGCCCACTCTGTGGTTATTTATCTCCCATCATAAGACCTCTAAAGTGAGAGGCAAACTCAGAGGTGAGCCTGAACTCTCTTCAGGGAATGGGCAACAATTCTTCAACATACCACGCTCAGTCTGCCCTTGGTATGGCCCTTACAGTGAGGGGGCAGGTTGTCCATCACCTTCCTAGGCCATCAGTACTGGGAAAAGGGTTTTTACCTGTGCAATGAATGGTGTTATGAGGGCTCCCACTCTGGCCATTCCACTGCATGTTCCCAGGCCCAAAGCACGTGTGGCTGTTGGGTAAACCTGTGAAGAAAGCACCAGCCCATTAACTCAAGTGAGCAGCTCCCATCCAACCTCCTTAATCAATGGAAATGGCACTGCAGCAAGTTCTGTTAGACAACAATGAGATCATGAACTCATATCTGGGGTTAGGTCCATTGTGAAGAGGTCATAAAAATGACTTTCCCACCATGTTCTCACTCCCCTTAAATAGTCTCATTACAAAACCAGCCTCCTTACCTCCGGAGTGTAAACATAAGCAGCCTGAAATCCTCCTGAAATAAAAGCTCTTGCAATGAAGAGCAGCACAGTAAGAACATTTCTGTGAGAATAGAAAGGAGAGCAGTGTTTGGGATTGTTCTGTACAATCTGTTTGTTTAAGTTGGAGGCACGTGCAATAAAGAAATGCTAATTTCATTACAACAATTTCTTCTGTTTTCTTAATGAACCCTTCTTATTTTTTCTGGACCCTTAATATAACAATGATGCCAAACAATCTGCATTCCCACAATCGCATCAGTCTTCTAAGGGTGTTCATTCTAACTGACAGCTGTGGACTGTAGAAATAAACAGCCAGTGCCCAAGCTTATTTAGATAAGAAAAATATATTCCATGTTATGAATGGTGCTACCAAAAAAAATTGGCACACGCAAGAAGGAAGTCAGACTGCAGCTTGTCTGTTTAAAATACACGAACCTACATACCAACTGAGTATTTGCAGCTTGGAAAGGTTTCTCATTACACAGTTTCTGTGCTGTGCCTGAGAAGGTTTAAATTCAGAGAGCTCTCCACTGCCTATTTTGCATTTCCTTGTTCTACAGCCCCAAGAAACAAACATTGTTTCCTGCCACAATTAAGAAAGAACACAGATTCAGCACTGGTATTTCACTGTGTTTTACTTACCTTCCAACACAGAGAAACAGCAGCAGGCTGCAAAAGGAGAAGACAAAGAAGGACAGGGCCATTGTTTTCTTGCGGCCTATCCGATCAATAATCCACAGTGTTACCAGCACACCTGTAGGAGGAGACAAGTTGATGGCTGGGAATCAAGCACAGGTGGAGGCTGCCATCAGCTGGCTTTTAACATAGGCTATGTCATTTAGATTTGAAAATCTGTTCTCAAAGTACTTTGCTGGCAGAGGAGTGGAATAGATCGGTCCAATTACTACATGCAAAGAATACCGCTCTGTGTCCCAGCTTGTGAGTTTTGCTCCACCTTCACAGTGGTCCATGTGCCTGCACACTCACCCAGGGGACACACAGATGTAGCAGTGAGCAATCAACTCTGACATCTGCTAGATACTGATTACTGCAGTGGTTACCAACCTGAGTGCTAAAAATGCCTGCCTTATGTCTAACTGGAACATCTTTTGTCCAACTTCTAACCACTGTCTCCTATTAATCTTTCCACTGCTTAGGACCTAATATTTTCTTTCCATTGAGTTTTTTATATGCTGCCACCAAATCACTTCTCACCTGCTCTTTGATAAAAGAAATGGATCAAGCTCTGTAAGTCTCACATTCTTAAGCATTCTCTCTTCTGCAATTTCTCCAGATCCCTTTAAAAGCAGAGGTACAACAAGTGTGGAGATTACGCAAGCACCAGTGTTGCCAGTGTCACATTCAGAGATATCCCAGTTTGCATTTCTTACATCTACCTTAGTACGTCTCAGGACCAAACCAGTCTGTTCAGCTATAGCATCAGTCCAAGACCACATACTGCCTTCTGTTCACCTATGTCCTTCCCAGAATGACTTTTATACAGGACAGCAGTCTCATTAGGTAGGGACTATGCACATTTGCCACAGACTCACAACTTTTCACCTATTAAATGGATTCTCTTAGATTGCTTGTCCCTGAAACTACAATATAGAGCAGTGAAAATATCCCCACCACTGCCTCACTGTAGTATTTCAAATAGATTAGTACTGAGAGATCATCTTTTACATCTGAAGAAACAGTAGCTATTAAATGCTATCTGGATCACCTCGTGTAAGACTGTTCATTGAAATTAATTTTAAATTGACTGAAAATCAAGGCTGTGCTGGACAGAGTGCTATGAAGCAAGTCCTCCATTGATTCACTATATCCAGGATCCTTTTAAAACAGTCCTGGATAGTCACTTATGGATAAAAGTTCAAGTGATTCTGCCCCTTTTATTTAATCGTTACTCTTCCTCTGAATGCCTAATATGTTTCTTGGAACAAATCCATAGTAAGACAGGCCATTATAGGTTCACAAAGCAATTACTAGTGATTTTATCTGTGGTGATGTCACAGATGGTGAAGGGAGCTACAGCTACCGTGTGTACTGCATGTATCGGACAGTTCAAGCAAGGAGCCCCACTGCTTCTGGAAATACAGTGGCATTAGGCCAGACAGGAGAGCCCACTTCTGTCATACCAAAGTCCATCCCAATTACACTGAGCTACTGGCAGTGAAAAACTGGAGCTTTTTATCACCACTTACCTGGGAATTCTGACAGGGTTGTCCAGAGCAGATCAGTGTAGTCTTCCTCTGTCAGATACTCACAGGTCAGGCTGCACTTTGCTTTAACTTCTTTTCTTCTACTGGAAACTGTAGGAGAAAAAAAAACCAAAAAACCAACATATTTTAAGTAATCCCTTCTCTGCTCATCTTCCTTTACTCCTGGTAAAGGAACTGTTCTTACTGCTGAAAATAAAAGAAGGGATGTGAACCAAAGAAATGCTGCTGCACAGCAAGTGTATTCAGACCAGAAGGTACAGCTGGAACTGAACAGTTTATGGTCTTATGTTCAGGATGTCTTTCATGTGCAACCAGAATGAAAACTTACACCTGAATATCAGCTGTACAAGCTTAGTGATTTTCCAGCCCAGGGCTTATGACAGTGAGCAGAATTAACATTCGTAACGCAGGTTTCTCCCTACATAAATTGGGATATTAACCCTTCATCTGTACTTTGAGAAGACAGAATAATTCCAAGTCCTTGTGAAAAAAAGAAGTACTTTTAAGGACTGCACTGTTGTGCAAGCTCTGATTCTGTGTCTTTTCTCCTTCCTATAATTTTCAGACTACCAGACAGTTTTGACTAATCACAAATGCTCTGAATAAAGTCATGCCTCCCCTGGGGAATCAAAGTTCTTAAGCCCCTTCTTGATGCAGTCAAAGCTTTTTTTTTATACACAAAAACCAGCAGCAGAAAGGGCGTTGATTTCCCAGCATTATCTTTCTTCTCCACAGGTCTTCACATCTTGAGAACCTGGGAGCTCCACAGGAGCAGCAGTTATCTCTATCTCAGAACCAATTAGGCCTGCCAAATGTAGAAACTTACATTTATTCAATCTCTCTTTCCTCAAGAAGAACAGACACATTTTCTGAAAGCTCTCCTTTGAAGGTTGTCTTGCTGGGTTACATTTTGGGCTCAGAGACAATGCAGGACCTCTCTGCATTGTGTGGGAAACAAGGCACTGCCTGTCAATAGTGTTTAATAAAAAGTAGATGCCTTAAAATTCAGGCTGGCAGCCACAGTCCTTTCCAAACTAACTGCTGAAAGTCATCAAATAAAAGATATTCCATTACTTTACAGGGCATATTTAAAAAGAAGAGATGGACTAGTACTCACTGCTGCAGACATCTCCTGCTTGGAAGAACTCTGTAGTTAATAAAACTAACCCATAGTATGAAAAAGCATTGGAAAACCTGCAAGGAAGAAAAGAAGAGAGGAAATCTCAGCTGCCCACACCTATGCTAAACAACATGAACCACAACCAAACCCACTGTGTGAGGACTTCCAGCAAGTGCTATCTCAAAGCTAACAGCAGTTAGAAAAGGAAGAGGCAATTAGATCAAGAATGCTAGTGACTGAGTGGTTTAATGAATTACAAATCAATACAGTTTGGGCTTTTTTTCTCGAGGAGGAAGTTGCTGTATTTTAGTGATACTGTTAAACACCTCAATTAAAAACCATTAGAATAGAGCTGGCACTGAGCCATTTATATTTTCTCTTACCATATAAACCAGAGTAACAACGTGGTCCATCTAAAATGGGGTGTAAAAAGGTCCCTCATTTTTCCTCGGTCTTCCTGTTGAAAACAAATGTAAGTCAGAGAATCAGGGTGCTCACAGGTCCCAGACTGAAGGATGTACAGTGGCAAGGGATAACAATATACAGTATGATGGACAAGTTCAGCTTGAACTCGGGGCTCTTCAGGTTGGAGGAGCCACAACAAAGCTGGAATCCAAGTAAAGAATTCATTTGCCAAGTGGAATTCTCTAGGAGCACAACATTATCAGAACAGTTCACACACAGGGCACAGTACTGCTTCATGAGGAAGGTGAGAATCTGAGTAAGGAGGGGCTGGAAAGTGGAATAGCAGAACTTTGCCAATGCACAGCTAGCATATGGTTCATGTGGCCTTCAGTCAGCTCTGCTAAATTAGCACAGCCCATCGAGACCCCGGGCAAGGTGCCAAGGAACTACAAGCAGACCTCTTTTCAACAGAGTGTTTCTAAAACAGAGTGGCACGCTCAGCTCATAAACCTGTGGTTAAGGTAAAGTGCTTTCCCACCCCACCCTGAAAACAGAATCTTCCCAAACTTGCAGAGCATTCCTGCACAGCCCATCATCATTACCCTGACTGAACCGAGTATTTGTGAAAGAGCTCCAGTCCTCACCCATCGAGGCTGCAGAAAACTGAACCTGCATCTCCAATTAGAGAGCCCATTTCTAAAAATCTCCTGCCTAATTCTACCGTTTTGCTGCTGTTCAGACCTGCAGGTTTGCCTCTGCTGTTCCTGCTTGCTGCCTAACTTTTAACTTTTTTCCCTACAAAAGTCTGCTCTGTGTTCTGTAAAAGCAGAGCCAATTTATACGCTGACAGGGGTGCTGAAAAGTTGGCCATGTAACACTAAAGTGAAAAGAAATCCAATGTAATTCATGCAGTATACAGTTCAGAAGTAACAACCTGAATTGCTCCATGCAATAGGACTGAATTGGAGCTTGCAGCATTCCAGCTCCATGAGATCAGGCTTAAATTCAAGAGATACACCTAGAGGGTCTGATTCCACCTCATCCCATGAGTTCAGATCTGGGAAGTGTGATATTCTTTAAAAGCAGGGTCTTTCTCACTGTGGTTTGGGCATATATGATCATCTCTCATTTTTTGTTAGTGCTTGAGACATTAAAATTAAAGTTAACACGGATTATTTGCTTACATAAATCCCTATGACTACAGTACAGCAGATCCCAAGTGATTAATGTGTCAGTAACCCATACATACCTGCCTGGAAATAATTAATTTTCCTAAAGGCATTGGAGCTCCATTTTCTGTTGCTATCCGCTTTAAAGTAGCAATTGCTTTTTCTTGATTTCCAGATAATACATCATACCTTGCACTTTCTGGCAGCCACTAAGAGAGCAAAGCAGATCACATGCACAATGATGTCAAAAACACAGCAACGAACAAACTGCAGACTTTATTAGTGAGCTTACAGTGGGAAACCTCCACGACCCCAGCAGACTACTGACATCAGACAGGATCACAGAACCAATCTTTAACAAGTCAGAAAATCTCCTTTGTGTCAAATGTCAAGTTCCTCTTTAGGCTTTGAGAAACTGCAAAACAGCATTTTTTCTGCCATAAAGCCAAAACTCCAGCCTAAATCTTTCTGTTGTCTCTTTTCCATTCTCAAGAAATGCTGAGCATTTTTGCAGGATCTTGACATGATCCTTTCTCAGTGGGGAAGGCAAAGCATCCCGGGCAGATAACAAGATGCTCCAGGCATCCCAAAAGTTGCATTTTTAAACACATCTTTAAGAGGATACCTACAAAACATAGGACAGCGAAGAGCAAAAGTGGGAGGGCAGAAAGAATGAGAAGCCACCGCCAGCCAAGAGTGGGCATCACCAGCACTGCTAGGAGGACTTCAAACACAGTTCCAATAGCCCAAAAGACCTGCCAAAGGGAAAAGAAACAGTCACAAATGAGAATGCTGTTATTAAGCATTCTTTGAAACATTCAGAAATGTGCTCTCTAGGGGGAGAGAAATGCCAGAGACATTTCAAATATGCACCACTGCATGCAAACAGGACTCCAGAGATGTTCTGGGGATCTGCCTACATGTTGCAGAAGCTCAGCTCTGAAAACTTAATGTCACCTTTCTTTTGACACTCCTGTTTAACCAGAGGTAGCTTCTTATAAGGAACAGACTCATCACATTCTGCTTCTTAAGCAAAATGACTATTAACATCTGTGTATGGGTATTGTACCCACCTAACGCCGCAAGATTTATTCTATTTGTCTTCCTCTGCAAAACCAAGCTAGCAAAGCCACACAGAGTTTGTCCTATAAGTGAAAGAAGGAATTGATACCTCCCTAGCAAATAATGGAGCTGGCACCCCACTGCATGTCCTAGCCATGCAGGACTATTCTCCTCTGGATTATGAATCTGTAAAAGGATAATCTTCTTTTTCTTGACAGCTCACTATTTAATGCTCAGAATGTATTTCTAACCCAGTATTGCTCTGAGGTGGCCAAACTGTGGCAGAATAAGAACGACACAGAAGGGAGTGATTCATCTGCTGAACTCTGTTTACAAAAGATTAAGCAACTGAAAGCAGGACTAGCCAGCAGTTATCTTAGAAAACTGTCTGTGTAATTGAGAAGCTGTTTCAGTGTAGTGAGGTTTTCCATGAGGATGCTCCTTCCAAATGGACCACATCAGACAAGCAACAGCACTGCTCTCTGCTTAACTGTCTTCTACTGGCACACTTCAATTCAAGGGCTGCAAATTTTGCTTTAAAGTATTTATAAGGCAAAACTCCTCTCTGTGTGACTGTGATACATTTGGATTGAATCTAGAGAGCTGAATTTAGCCTTGCACTTACTGTACTGCTCTTCATTATCCATTACTGAGCTGTACATCAATTTCATTGCAGCATTAGGTCACACCAGAGGGCTCTCTGCATGCTGCCTTCAGTAGTGCTGGGTACTTGGCACTGTTCTGGGACCACTGGCCTCAGTGCTGAAGAGCTCCACACTAATTTGAACTGTCAAGACCTGACTGCTGCCATGTGTGACACTGCTAATCAATAGGACTGAATGGTTGTAACCAACAGCAGAATTTCTCCCCTGTGGACCAGCACACATAGCTACACTGCTCACCTCTATTAATAAAATGCATTTTGCTCTGGCTTTCATTGGAAGGAATTCGGCATATAAGGTTACCCTGTAAGAGAAAAACATCATGTTAGCACACTGAGAGATGTCAGACACTAAGCTTGTCTTTTATTAAAAATGCCAAACCCACAGTAGTAACAAAAGCCCTTCCTAGTCTTCAGAGCCACTGAAGACTGCACACTGGTTCAGACTTTGTTTGCTACAGCAAAACAATCTCTTTTAGTTCATCATTGCAAGAGAAGGCAGAATTTGCTCTGCTCATGTGGCTTATAGCTGTTAGCTAAATGTAACAGTTCTTGCTGTGCATGTTTGCATAACACAGCTTTGGTCTGGGACAGGCATGATGTCTGCATTTTCAATGTGGTCTATCAGCAGTCCATGCAAACTCTTGCTAGTTAAGTTCTTATTTACACCTGGCTCAGAGAACATCACATTGACTTACTCTGCCAGGTTTCCATTTTCTAAGACATAATTATTTTCAAGATCTGATTGTGCTATTGGTATAAAATACTTTCCATTCTTTTACAATGGGGGAATCAAAAAGAAATGTGCCTAACTTCACAGAGTTGCCATTTCATGATTGTGCCAATGGCATGGCTTCTGTGTGCACAGAAGGCAGAACCAAAGGGACAGCAGACAGCCAAGGCTCTCTTGCCTTCTTCATTCTGCTAAGACTCTTGGCTCCTACTCTCTCTGCATTCCACTGGCTCATCCCCAGCTTTGAAAGAATACAATATCTTTGAAAGACTGGACGATGGAAAGGTGAATGAACAGTCATACTCATGGTGACATACTATCTCACAGGAGATTCCAAGAGGCCTCAGGTGCAGCTCCAACATACGCAGAGCTAAAGGGACACCTGCTACAGTTAGTTAATTTATTACTGCTGGGCGTGTTCTTTTTAACAGCACGTTTCATACAAACCTTTCTCCCATACCAACTATAGAATACAACAATATAATTATAAAGATGCCAGTGTTATTTCCCTGAAATACAGCTACTCATAGCCAAAGTAATATTGTCTACTTAATACTAGAAAGGAGCTATTTCTCATGCCAGATATATATTAATTCTTTTTGTCAAAGGTATCGCTGTTACAGTTAAGGCAAGAAGCAGACTCAGCAGCAATGGAATCCACTCTGAGCTCTGTAACCAGCTCCTCTTTGTCTCTCATTAAGGCATGCAGCCCTTGTGCTTTACCCACCTCTCTGTGAAGTGGTATTAGCTGAGCTGTAACTGTTCCACCGGGGCTCTGTGGAACATCATTAATATGAGTTTGCAGTATGAGGCATTATTAGCTCTGATGCTTCGTCTTTGTTGTTCTCCTGCCTCATTCCAGTTGTGCTCAGTTGGAACTGCACGGCAGAAAATGCCTCACTGCTGCTCGATACACAGCAGGATAAGAACTTTCCAATTTTACATGCATGTTATGCTTTTGTGCAGCTTCTAACAGGGAGCAGATGAGCAGTAAAAGAAGATTAATAAAACTGTGAAGCTCCATCTCAGCTCTGAATCTTTTATCTGGGAATGGTAATAGAAAAGACAGGATATTGACTTGCCTTGTGAAGAAGTCTATGAGCCATCAATCGAAGTTAGGCTCTGATTACTCTGAAATAGCACCTCCATGGGGCAAAATATCAATTATTAATGAGGATAAAAGATCACGTGGAGAAAGACTAGATATACTCATCCCTTTCCATTTAT
Organism: Pavo muticus; assembly: GCA_016647715.1. NCBI lineage: Eukaryota > Metazoa > Chordata > Aves > Galliformes > Phasianidae > Pavo > Pavo muticus. The sequence continues at coordinate 5,500,417 of JACDJE010000004.1, forward strand.
AATTAAAAGCCAAGAACAGATTTATTTATTGAAGTGGAAAATTTAGAGATCCTTCTCTTCAGAATGGAATGATACAGTCATAGAGAAATATCCTGACACTACCTTTGAACTATAAATGTGTCTGAGCCCTGAAGATATCTGAACTGCTCCAGGTTTGGGCTATATGATTTTGGAACTCCAACTCAGGTTCAGACATGAAAGTTCAGGCTCTGACTGAACAATATTTTACAGCTTTACAAAGCAGCAGTAGTCAAGGCTTCACTCCACCTCTAACTGCTAGTGTTTAGGTCATCATTTATCTTGCAACAAGTCCATGTCATCCCTTACTGACTACGCCCAGCACAATTTGTTAATGCAGTGTTTGGGCATGGCTACAAAATGCTGTCTGTTGCACTTTAACCACTGCTAGGTGGGCTGTTTGGGCCTCTCCTTTTCACCTGAGGGAATGAGAGGAGCTTAACAGAACTCAAGGCATACAACATATTACACTTAGATACCCAGCTTTTTCACACGGAAGTCATTGTAAGTCTGACTCACCTCAGTGATCTATTAGATATCTTCGAAGGCTTATCAGAATGTAATATATTAGTTCCAAAATACTAAGAGAAAAGGGCTTGGGATAACTAAACTGAGGGAAGTCTTCAATGCGGCGTAAGCATTTAAAATAAAAACAACACAAAGAAGATAGAAAAGAGACTTGTGAATATTTACTTACGACTGAGGCACTCCTCCAATCCCAAAGCCCACCAGGCCCCTCAGCACCAAGATCCAGCTATATATCGGTGCAAAACCACTGAGGATCCCATAATAGAGAGTCCATAACACGCTGATCTTTAGCCCCTGTATTTAACAAACAAGCAAGGGAAAAATAAAATCTCTGTTGTAACACAACATAAACAACACGTAAACTAGAGCTTCACAGCCAGAAAGTGCAAGTGTTACTTCCAACAGCTAAAGGTTTCCTAAAGGCTGGTCAAAGGTGGTACAGGTGGTACCAGGACAATAACACGATCAGTAGGTGATGAATTTACAAACCCATTCACCAACTGAGCACAAAACTCCTCTATTTGTACAAGGATTTGCTGTATTGCACCCAGAATTTCACCGAGGCTTTCACAACAACAACCAAATGCTTCACTTTGTAACACCACCAGGTTCTTATTTTTCTCACTTCTTATTTTCTGCTTTACTCTCCCAGACTTCTGGCTCATGGGAGGTCGCTTCTGGCTCTGCTTAATTCTGCTTAACTCTTCATACATATGAGCTATGACATCTGTAAACATCACTCACTAAAACATGCACACTGCTGCAGTACTTCCATACGTTCCAGTAGGAGCTGAACACTTACTGTTTTTCTCCCGTACTGATCTGAAATGTTTCCCCAGAGGGTGGAGCTGGACATCATTCCCACAAACACCACCTAGGAAACACCAGAAAAGAAGTCTTCCCCTTAACAAGAAGACAAGTAAAAATTCCCACACGACAGCAAAGAAAAGACAATTTCAAATGAAACTTGAAAACTTCAGCACTAACAGCAGGCCAAAATTTCCACGTGTTCTGGGTCTAGTTCCTCTGCAGTAGAGACCATTAAAGGCAATTATTCATACAGTGAGATTATTCAAAATGCACTCTAGCCCAACTTCATGTCTATTGACATGAAAGGGAGTTTGTTGTTGTCCAGGAATTGGGGTGAATTTCAGCAGACTGAATCTCTGCAAGGCTGCTTGTCTTCAGAGAAGAATGAAAACTTGCTCAATTCAGGTAATGGCAATTATTCTGAGTCAATTCTTATATTTTCCTGGAAATTACATGAAACTCTGAAGTTAAAGCTTGCAAATTTTCCTCATTTCTCACTGAGTTTCCCTTCTTCAAGCTCTGGCTTTTAAGAAAGGCAATTTGCAAAGGCCATGAACAGATTTCACTGTGGAATATAAAGCATAATGTCTGAATAACAGTGAGTGGAAAAACCTTACAGAATACAGGAGCTGTCAGTTATTTTTCCTACCGATGTGAGCAATGCAACCTGCCAGCTTGGTAATCGCCACTCACAATGAAGCTGAGGAGCTAGGATACTTAAAATCATCATTTCCATGGCATCTGCCATCTAGAAAGGTAAAAAAGAAACAAAAATAAAGAACTGCCTGAAAATTAGATTGGTAGAACAGTCATTAATCCTCCTTCTTGAAACTAACTTTGCTGCTTCTCTTGACATTTCTTCTCTGTAGGTGAAACAAAACACTTATGCTTGCAAGGTACAGTGGGTGTCTACAGTAAATAAGGGCTCCAGACATCACTACCCAAAAATACACCACAAAATACAGTGCTTCAGAAACAGCAGAAAAGTGAAAACAAAGCCTGTCTTCCTGTTCTTGATATCAGAGTCTGAAACTTGAAGTACTGAACTGGTGTTCACCTGAAGCAGAGATTACAAGAACAGTAATATTGACTAATACAGGAAAGAGAGAATTTAGCTGATGGGATAAATGTGGTAAAATCACTGACTGAAAACTGAGATCTGTAGGAATAGGACTGTACCCTTCCCATCTGAAATAAGTATTTTAAGTAGAGAATTTCAGCAAGAGAGAAATCAATCAGTTATTCTTTACCTCCACGTAACAAGTTTGAGTCCAGCTGTCACTCTAGAATTTCAGGTAAAATTCTTCCTTCATTGCATAATTATCTGTTTAGAGACTTTTTGTCTACAGAGAATGGCTACAGAGTTTGAAATCACTGGGATTCTGTAACGGGTGATCATGCAATTCATCTTGATAACAACTACTTGCCCATGCTAATCCTGTAATAACAGAGAGCTTCCACTGGAACTTCCCAAATCCAATGGCTTCCACCGCATCTTCCACCATGAAAGTATCTGGAAAGAAAGCAACCTGAGTGCAGAAACGTACTCCTTTTCTAGTGAGATGCACCCCTTGATGCAGCATTTTCTGTCAATGTAATATTTATTAGCTGGGTAATCAGCTTAGATTTAAATTAACTAACAGAGGGCGACTTTGCTTTTATAGAACTCCCACCCAAGAAAACCTCCATTCCTTAAAGCCAAAACAATTCTAAATATTTATAAAATGTTTTCTTGACAAAGAAATAAATCAGTGTAGCACCAATGACTTCAGTGCATTCTCAGCCTGCTGCCCCTGGGACTGACCCCACCAGCCACTGACTTCCAACTCCCTTTGGTGAGGGGTATATATAACAGCACAGAGCAATACTATACAAGGGATGGAAAGTGCAGAAGAATATTTTATTGAACTGAGAGTCAAACTGTAATTATTTGAATGAAGAATTTGTCCAAGGCATCTATATCTTAATACAGTTCTGTTAAAAATGCTGAGGGTTCTTGTTCCATGACCTCATTATTTTGTGCCATCTGAACAAGCTATGATATCTTAAATTCCTTTGCTCAAGCAGAAAATGAGAAGTAAAACCAAAATATGCTTTGATCTTCCATTTGTTTAAAACAGTTGAAGTCTCAAGGTTTTAACACTTCCAGCTCTATTAGTACATTTGCCACAGAAAAGCTTTATCTAGCTGAGAGTTGGACGCTCTCACAGAACAGAAGACCAAAAGGAAATCAAAACCAAATCAAAATGAAATCAAACCAAATCTAACCAACAAAACAGAAATGTCATAGGACCCCAATCTGTGACTGCAGCCCGGGCAGTGGGCACTGAAGCTCAGCATGCTGGCATGATGCATCACTTCCACTTTTTTGGGTGATATACCAACTGAACCTCTGCATCTACCTGCAGATTTGCATTGATGCAGTAAGTCATTCTAGAAACTCATCCACTTCACGCCATTCTGGCTCCTATTGCATCAATATGTTAACAAATGAGTCCCTGGGAAAACAGCTGTTCTACAGAACTTCAGTATGTTTTGTGCTAAGACACAATTAGCACTTCTATGATCTTCCCTCAGGACAGTCAGCTCTTTTCTCTCAGGCAGAAAGCAGAGGCTGGGATATGGATGCATTCTGTCCCTCTCGTCCTCTAGGTAGGTGGGAGACAGGAGCACTGCAGAGGCTTCGTGCTCAGCCCTGAAGGTGAGCCAGGTGTAACTGTTCCAGTAACCTTGGTGATGATTTAGGAGTACTGATCAGTTTTAAAGGAAACTTAGCCAAACTTCCTATTTGAAATAGGTGCTGACAACTGGATGCCCCATCAAATCAAACACACAAAGAAATCCTTAGGGGACAATGTAACTAAATCACCATTTTCAGCTGTTTTGCCTGTGTTACTGTTTTTTTATTGATCTGGGGATCTCTAGCTTCTCTAAACCCAGTGCACTTATCCTGGCTGAAATGAAGAGGCCACATCTTTTTCCTCGAAGGGAAACAAGAAACCCGCTCACCATCAGTTGGGTTGGCAAATTCTTTTGGCACTGCAGCTCCATCCTCCAGCTCGATAGCCTCTAGCTCTGTCCGAACACCCTCAATCTGAATTTCATGTTCTCCTGAGATGGCATCCTCCTCTGACCTTGAACTTTCTCCTGTGCGGCGAAACTTGACCACCCTAAGAAAAGAGAAATGAGGATTAATGCTTCAGTGGATGTCTTGTGGGTTGCTGTGTTTGGTTAGTCTTGGAAAGCTATCTGGTCAAAGAGGTGATGGGCTGATCTCTGCAGCGAGGCCAGGGAGAGAACAAGACATGAAAAGAGCACTTTGCTGAACTGATCCAACTTTCATGACTTGCTTCAGAGTGATTTTGTGCAAGGCTTCACATAACGTGCAGGAGGTCCACATCCCATCATTTATCTTTCATGTGACAAAACAAAGATTTTGAATCAGATCTAATATAGCTGTTAGTGTAACACATCCCTCAGGCCTCCTTCAGTCCACCCCCAGCACCAGTGAAAATTTTCACCTTGCTAACTGACAATTCCTTGGACTTCAGCGAAGCATTTTTTTGTTGGAAATAGGTTAAATTATTCTTGCTGCTACCTCTTTGACTTCTGGTACTTAAACATTTTAATTCTATGATAAAGACGAGCAGAAAGTCCCTTGAACTTCAGCTAAATCCTTTGATTTAAAGGTTGCCAAAACTACACTAGCAGCATCCTTGCCAGCTGCAGCTGCAGCAAACTGACAGGCATGCATGACATTTCTAAAGGTGATCTGAAAGACTTTATGTATCTGGCAATCTTATTTTCTCTTACAAGTGCTGATGGCGCAATCCATATGAATGTAAGGGCAAAATGACAGGCATCAACACAACTCCTGCAAATGGCTTTTGGTCCATCAGTAAATAAGAGGACAGAAGAATTAAAATCTCAGTCTCCCATGGGGTTGTCTACAACTGAAGGAGTCCTGGCTGCAATGAGCCATCCAGTCCAGCTGAGGATTTCTCTGTGGTGGAACCATAAAGTGAAGAGATCCAGAACACTTTTCAGTTTCGCAGTCCTGGCACACAACACTGCTGACCACATCCCATCTGGGGATTGCACGTACTCACTAATGATATTCTGGCAACAAGCTGGAGAGAGAGAGAGGTACGGCCATCGTTTCGTGAGGCTGTCACACATAGACAGTTGATTTGCAGGCTGGTGAGATGTTTTGGGACTGCTTTTTTTGTTCATGTAAACAGGACGACTTGAGATATGCATGGGGTAAATAGTTATGGTAATACTTGGATTAAAAATGACCCTGAAGATAGAATCCTCACACAGACTACAACGTGCAAAGTCTTAGCACTCACTGACGTTGCATGCCTGTGAGATGATGTATTTATTTTTATTACAGAGGGCAATTAATAGGAAAATGCAGTTCGTGTTGTACTTGCAAAAGCTCTACAAGCAACTGGGTTAACTGTACAGAAAGTAAACTTCTAGATCTGCAATTTTTTGTCATTAAAAAAAGGACTATTCCCATAATTTCAGTAGCCTCAAAGCCTGAAGCAAAACCCACTGAAGGATTTCGGGAGCTACAAAGTGCCACCGCTCCATGGGGTTATGACAGAATATCATTCATACAACCTATACTGGTAACCAGCCTATGTTATAGTAAGCTGCAAGCCACATTTTTTATACTAAGAAAAACCATCCTGATGTAAAGTACCACAAAACCCATGTATTGCTTCTGTTTCATACTGTATAGCTTAAGTAGGCTCTTGGAGCTGACCGTTTTTGAGAGTTGCAGGTGCTATACAAAGGTACATCAATTGATCTAAAAATCATGACTTCAGTGGCAATCCAAGCAGGGAGCTCACATCCCTCATCACGAGGAATTAAAGAAAATGCTTTTCACTTAAGAACACATGAAGCAAATTGACACAAATGAAGAAAAATACACAGTGCCACTGACTGCTCCACTCTTGCAAAATTCATCTCAGAGAGCTGCATTTGTTTGCAAGATCCCACAGTACTGAATAAGTCTAATAGGACCTGCATTGAAAAGTACTTCAGAGCATTTTTGCCCTCTCTGCTTTGTTTTTTAAAACAAAGAGATGGGACAAATGGCCTAATGTAAATCTTGTCTCATTGTTTTTACTTTTAAGGTGATTGCAACTGAGCTGAGAACTTGAAAACACCTGGAGCTCATGTCCATCTCAGCTTATTAAAATGTTACTGGACAGGTTGCTCTGTCATTGAGATGAGCTCATTAATATTTAAAACCAAATTTAAGCATTTATTCCCTGCCTTGCAGAGTGAATGATTTCCAGATAGGAATATATTTCAAACCACGTGATAACGGAGCACTGGGAGAAAGGCATTAATTTGCAAAGACAACATTTTGCATCCGTGAAAAGGAAAGGAAATCTTGCTGTTAAGAGGCTTTTATCACCTTTTTGCACAGATCTAACAACCACATCCCAACAGCACGGAGTTTGTCATAAACAACAGCATTCTCCCTGTGCAGCAGCGTGTGCTTTTCTGCAACATACAGTTAGGAAATATTAATGACACTTACTGCAAACACACCTTTGCAATAAAGGTTGTGATCTGCAGTCGGCTCACAGCACGAAGCAGGAAGCTGGGGAAGATGCCTTCCCTAGCACAACATTATTTGCAGATGCAATGCACCTTGCAAATGCAATAGTAGTATTTTCTCTCAGGACATTTTTTGGCACTTCCACGGTTTTGTTCCAGCCCTCCTTATTTCTACCACCATCAGGTTCATGCAAAAATATAAACGCATTGGATTTATATAACAACCGAATCCCTGCATGCCCCCAGGATGCTGAAGCCAGGCAGCTGCACAAGGAAAATGGCCTGCTTCCCAGGGCCTAAGGCACTTCCTAAAAACAATTCCCTTAAAAATCGCCAGGATGTACAATATCCCTGCAGCCCGGTTAGAAGAAACCCTGCGCATCCTCGCTCCCCTACCGGTGCTACTTACGGCAGCTGTCTCAGCTGGAATAAATCATCCTCCATTGCCAGGCTGCGTCTGGAGGAGCTGCTCTCATCGCTCTCGCATGGCGGGGATGGATGCAGCTGTAGGAAAACGGGCACGGGTGGATGGACGGCTCCGGTGGTCGCAGGCACCGAGCGGCCCGGGCACGGTGCGGCACCGTACGGCACAGCACGGCACGGCTGGGCACAGCACGGCTCAGCACGGCACGGCGGGGAGGGCTGAGTGGCTCCCTCCCCTTGCCGTGCTTGCTGCGGGATGTGCCTGCCAGCCTGCCCCGGCTTTCCCGGCAGCTGTGGCCAGGGATGAGTCCGTTGCGGGGTTGGGGCACGAGGGATGCTAAAGTGCCAGCAGAAAATGAGCTGGGCAGCACTGGGGCTTCCGTAAGAAAAGCCAAGCAAAGTTATTTTGGGCACGGCTGATCCTGAAATGATAGCAGAAGGTCTTTATGGGGAATTCAGTGCAGCCAGGTAAGCTGTGAACACTTCACTTTCATGAGGGTCTTTGCAGAAGATTATGTTGTTCCAGTGCCTGTTTCAGATACCCAAGGAGAGATCCCATATTTAATCTCTTCTGGTGACCTGACAGGGTTTCTGAGTGTGCAGTCCACAAACATAGAATGAAATCACTTTGTAAAAATTCTGTCACTTAGCTGCAAAATATGCTGTCACCCAGGTGCATTCACCCCTGTAGACTTTCTTCTGCAATTGGAAGAGAATATTTACTTGTGCATTTACAAAAGAATCCTTTCCAGAGAAAGACATGCAGGAGAAAATTAGAAGAAATGTGCTAGGAAGATGACTGGGAGACTTTTTTTTACATGATTAAAATGTAAAATACATTTGACTAATTAAAGAAATGGCCTGAAATCAACAAGGTGAATTCAGATGAAGACAGGTGAAAAGTATTATAGTGAGGAATAAGACAGAAGGCGTGCAAATTCAGGCCAGGGAAAATGGATGATGCAAGAGAGTTGGCTTGGCTATGACAAGCCAAGCACACTCAATATGTGACTGAGAGTTGTTCAGCTATCACACAGATTCAGTTTATAATGCTAAATACTGAAAATGTTTTTAGTATTTATAGGAAAGGACTCACAGGCAGCATAGCTAGAGTTTCAGCTGCCTTAAAAGTTGTGAGAATAGTTCTTTAATTTGTGCCTGGGAGTGGAATCTTGATGCTCACACAAAGCTTCATTTCAGATAACTGTGTGTGCCCTGTGGTCTCCATCCATGCGTTTTGTGTAGGACCAGACTGTACAGTTGATCACACAAGACCTTGTGGATGTCTCAGGTACCTTAGTGTCATTTCACGTGGATCAAGATGCATATAGTTGGACAACTGTCACCTCGCCTGACATTTTCTGGTTATCCTTCCCAGACACACAGATTTGCACAAAACATGTGTCTCTTTCATCGTGCATCCTTGTTGTCTTTCATTTGGGTGGTGTTGTGGTTTGGGTGAAGAACGACTGTTTCAGTTGGTTGTTCTCACAAAGGAGCTCAGCAGTTTATTTGGAATAAAAGGAAGCCTGGCCCATAACATAAAAAAAAAATGAAAGGCTTTGGCAGCTAAATCTCATCTATCCACACATTCCTCTTCAGAAAACATGGGTTAAAGAAACCATACTTCAATGTTTTATATAATCTGAGAAGTCTGCTCTGTCTCACTGGGTGAAACACTACAAAGCTCACAACAGGAGGGTGGGAAGTTTGGTCCTTTCAGCACCCTGGTGCTTTTGTTCATGTATTCAATGTTTTATGTCAGCGTGGTACATCTCACAGGAGAGCTGCAGCAGCCAGGGCAGCTTCATTTGCCCTTCTCTCCTGCCACTTTCCCCGCCTCTCTCAGCCTCTCGTTCCTGTGCTCTCTGGGCTCCCCTCTCCCTCTGGCACATATGGAACAAGGCCAGGCAAACCAGGACTGGGCTGAAAGGTGCATCAGGAACTCTGTAACACAGATTGGTAGTTAATTTGGGAAGGCGTAAAGAGGAGGACGCTGCTCCCTGCCAGGCCAACAGCCCAGTCAGCAGCTGCCATCTCGAGGTGCTCCCAAAAGCTGCACGTGCTGCTCATGCTGCACTGATGGAAAACACTGCTTTCGCTACACAACCCCCTAAAGCACCTCGGTTAAAAAAATGACAGCGCTGTGTGCAGAGCAAGGCCTTCGAGTCAGGCACAGAAGCCTGCACCACACACGGGGTTCAGCAATCCTCGCACAACGCGCAGCCTAAGCAACCGTTGCTAGGGGGCGGCCCGGGGCGGAGCGTGCTTATGACGTCACTTCCGGCACACCGCAACCACTTCCGGTACCTTGCGCTGCTCGTCCGTCGCGTCGCCCGTCCGCGGGACCGGGTTCCGGGGGGCGATGCTGCCCGGCGGTGCCGTGCGGCGGGCGCTGAGGGCCGGGGCGGGCGGCAGGTCAGCGGCGGGGCCCGGAGGGGTGGGGACCGGCAGTCGGGGCTCGAGCGCTGCCCCGAGCCCCGTTGGGTGGCCACCTCCGTGACCGTTCCCGTGTCTCTCCGTGCAGGTATAGGGCGATGCGGAGCTGGGGGGTGATCGGGGGGCTGGCGGCCGCCGTGGCGGCGGGGATCTACGTGCTATGGGGGCCCATCGCCGAGAGGAAGAAGCGGAGGAGAGGTAGGGAGCGGGGGGGTGGGGCGAGGCCGTTCCTGAGGGCAAAGGCCCGGTTTGGGGTTCCCCGGGCACCCAATCATATGCATTCGTCATTAGGAACTTCTGAAAATGATGGGCTGTAACTGAAGTGAACGTTTGGGCCGCTGTCCTCGCGTTTAGAAATGTCACACGTTACAATTTGCGTTGAACAAAAGACTTTTGTTCCTTATGTGAGCTATTATCTATTATTAATAATTATGGTTTATTGGATATATGCTTGTGTCTCTTGTGGTAATTTCATTACTGCTGCAGGTCAAGGATCTTGTTTTATTTTGCATTTTGGGATGCAAAATAGCCATGTGAGAGTCTTCTAGTTTTCAGCACCAAATAAACAGAAATCATGTAATTTCCACACCAGTTTTGCTTGCCAGTGAAAATAGTAAGGTTTTCACAGCCCGCACCGTGTCAGCTCTTCCATCTCTGTTGGCAGGCCTGGTGCCTGGCCTGCTGAACCTCGGAAACACCTGCTTCATGAACTCCCTGCTGCAAGGCCTGTCTTCGTGCCCCTCGTTCATCAGGTGGCTGGAGGAGTTCACAGCACAGTACAAGGCAGAACAGAACCAGACCAGCGAGCAGCAGTACTTGTCACTCACTCTGCTGCATCTCCTAAGAGGTACCCAAACTTATTCATGTTGTGGTAAGCTATGAAGAAAGCACTTAGCATCAACATTAATCTTTCCTAAAGAAAGGAAGAGCAGGCGGTCCTGGGTTCCTCTTTTTTTTTGGTTTAGTGTCTCAGGTTGTTGTTCACACTAAAACTGTGCTACTTGAGCTTGTAAGCTTAAGTGATAAAAGGACAATGAGACATCAGCATTGGTGGTTTTGTGATATCTGGAGTTCCACTTTTTACCTCATCCACTAGTAAAGTGATCTTTTCAGACTTTATATTATTGCTTCTTCTCTCTATGTCAGTTAGTTGGGAAACTCTTCACTTTACATGTGTATTAAAGAGAACGTATGCAGTCAATGACACTGTCAGATGAGAAAGGCAATTAATACATGCTAGTTTGATTGTCATTGTCTACCTGTCTTAATCAAGAATAACTTTATGGTAATCAACTATATTGTGCCTAAGTACCATAAATCCTAAAATACAGACCTGTGTTCTAACCATGCTTTGTGGCTCCTTCTAACATTTTAAAATGCAATGTCTTTAAGCTTTATCCTGTCAAGAGGTAACAGAAGATGATGTCCTGGATGCAAGCTGCTTATTAGAAGTGTTAAGAATTTACAGGTGGCAGATCTCGACATTTGAAGAGCAGGTGATTACAAAATTCAAGTTAGACTGCCTGATACACAGTTCAGTGCTTAGATCTGGAATAACAAAACCTGAAGTAATAGCCCTGGGTGGCAAATCTGAATCTTTGCTGTAGAAAAAGGTTTGCTTTAAAAAGTGAAGGAGAACAACTGCGTGATTAATGAATGGTATTTTTAGTTTGCTTAGATATCTGTCATGGAAAGCCTGGCTGCTCCAAAACCCACTTAGTACATTTAGATTTGGTATGAGATATTAAAACAGAAGAGATGCAGCCCTAACTTACCCGTATCTGAAGGGCTTCTGCTTGCAGGGATGGACTCAACCTCATTACTATTTCCAAATTCAGTCCCATAGGAGATTTCTAAGACTTGCTTTCAGTATTTTTAGCCCCTAAGTGCATGCAGCTGGTCGATAAACTCAATCAATTTTCTCATTCATAAAATATGGATGTATTCTTCCTTTATGTTTCAGAGCCAGACCAGATAGCACAGATTTCAGTGATGGTTTTATCGAAACCCAGGAAAGCAGGCATTTGTGCATTCATTTTTTTTCCTCCATCATTTTGGTGCCTTTTAAATTTATCCAGCCCAGAATATTTTTAATAATGTCTGCTGTTATGAAATTCAGTTTTATACAGAACACTTCTTAATAAAGTTGAATTGGATGCACAATTGATTACTATTAATATGTAAGATAAGCTCTAAGCAGTGATTTTCCCCTTTAATTTCCTAGTGCAGTGTTGTAGCCATAGAAGTATCAGTACTCCTGGTGTATGTTTGGATGGGTTTCTTTTTTGTTTTGCTTCCTGTAACTCTTATGCCTCTGTTTCATAGGATGCTCATGAACTATTTCACGTCCTTACCTCTTCATTGGAAGATGAACGGGATCGTCAGCCACGTGTCACACATCTGTTTGATGTGCATTCACTGGAGGTGACTTCTGTACCAGTGTTGTTTCCTTATCAGAAGTTTCCACATGTACTTGGTAGTCTGCCTAGACTCCTAAGTGTGTCAAGTATAAAGTGCCTGTTAAGAAACTGAAGATATTAGCATAGTGTTCACAAAGCTGTTCTTTACTGCTCTGACAGAAATGAATCAATAGCCCAGGCAATCAAAGGGAAAAAATGTTTGAAGGCAAATGTATCTTAGTCTGTTCTTACTTGCGTGAGGGCTTTTGCATCCCTGAATCCATTGAACATAAGGACTGAAAAACTAGCAAAATACTAGCACAGAACAGCAGTTTGTGCAATCACTTACTCCTATCTGTGAGATCTGATGCAAGAAAGGGCTCTGAAAACTGCAAAATGGGTGCTTATAGAATAGTGCATTTGGAGGTGAAGCTGTAGCTCATCCGTCAGCATTAATGGTCAGCTTAATGCTGATGGCAGATTTATATCTTTTTGCCCAGAATACATACAAAAAATCTGAAAAGCTTGCTGAGCTTTTATTTCAGTACTCTCAGGCACAGAATTCTACAGGTTAATCGTTCACTTTATTAGAACTGTTCTCTTTGTCACTTAGAACTTTGTTGTGCACCAAGGTTTTTGGCCTTCTTCAAATACAAAGACACTAAAACTCCTACCATTGTTCTAACATCAGGGATGAAATAAGAAGGTATTTAATATGTAAGCTTTTCTAAGGTGGGGCTGATGACAACTTTTATCTTCCTCTGCAGCAGCCAGAAATAACCCAAAAGCAAATAAGCTGCCGAACAAGAGGTATGTTTTTCTTCCATCCTTAAATATGAAGTCATAGTGTAATCATTTTGTTTACTAAGGGGATAAGATCAATTGATCTTTGTCTTTATTGGACTGAAGTGCATCTCTTCATTTGTAAAATACCATTATTTGTTAATGGGGCAGACCATATTTTACAGCTTTTATTACAATAGGCCAAAAATTAGGAATGATAGTGATGAACGTGGATGTTTTGGAACTAAAAGGACAATTTCATCTTTGTGTTTCAGGATCTCTTCCTCCTATGTCAAATCACTGGAAGTCTCAGCATCCTTTTCATGGAAGGCTGACCAGCAACATGGTTTGCAAACACTGTGAACACCAGGTATAAGAAAGTGTGTTGTGTGTAGGTATACATAAAAAACGATGCCTGAGATTCAGAGTGCATTCTGAGGTGAAACCATCATCCCTTGATTCCAACATAACTGGTTTAAGCTCAGTAGTTTGCAGGAATAGCAGCTTCAGCCATGATTTTTTCAGCTACTTATTATGGCATTTTGTATCGAACAAGAAAATATTGCTAAGCATACCAAAGAGAATGAAGTGTGATTCACTTCCTGGGGATGACAGCTATCTTATCAGGCAGAATAGTTGTTTTATTACATATAATATCCAATATCACAGGTATCATATACTGAAAATCCACTCACGTGGGTAGCATTTTAGGACTAGCTGTTCATTCAGCATGCAGTACTGTGATTGCACACACAAAGGCAAATTAAGCTGCAGTCATCCAGAGCGAGCAGATGAAGGTAACCTGAAAGAAGCAAAAATACAGAAAATCAATTCAGTTCATACATCCAGCTCTAAGAGTACTTTTCAAAAACCTGCAAACAGATTTAAAAGTGAGCAGGGGCAGCTTCAGTCGAAACAGGCAGAGTAGGACCTTGTGCACTGCATCAGGTGCTTCCTAGCACTACAGCTGGTGGGGAAAACAAGTGCTTTAATGCTGTTCCATTAGATACACATGGATATGCTTGTTTTGCATGACACTGCTGGGAGGTAGTGATCTATTTTGTTCTTTAGATCACTGCAGATATTTTTGCTCACTGCATTTGGAATATTTTCTTGCAGAGTCCTGTGAGGTACGATACGTTTGACAGTCTCTCGCTGAGTATTCCAGCAGCTATGTGGGTATGTATCTGCCCTGACCCAGCCAGCATGCCTACTGCCTTGCCATCAGGGCTTTATCCTCACTGTTATCCTTTTACAGCCTCAGTAACACCTAAATGAGGTGTTACTAAATGAGTAAGTAGAGTTGCCTTCATAAACAATCCTGTTGTGTTAACACAGTACCTTACTACTAAGGCAATGAGGCAAATGAACAATTAGCATGATTGGTGTCTGTAGGCACTGAGTTTTCTCCTGGTGGATTATTTGGTCCTTTTTGTTAATTTGAACAGACCAGATTGTATCCTGAGGGCTGTGCATTACTGGCAGACTCAGAAGATGACCTTCAAGTGCTCTGTCTCTGTGGTGACAGCACACTAGTTACCCAGCACAGGCTTTTGGACCAAGTGAATTCAACTGGAAATAGTTTCTGTTTCACACTGGCTTTGTGAAAATCTTTAGGTGATAAAACATTGTAGATCTGGGGGCAAAATGTGCAGGACCTGTGTACTGTAACAGCTGCCTTATGTCTGTAATTCATTTCTTTTGCTGTTGTTCTAAGGGTCATCCTATGACACTGGATCACTGCCTCCATCACTTCATCTCCTCTGAATCTGTGAAGGATGTTGTGTGTGACAACTGAACTAAAGTATGTCATTTGAATTGATGTAACCTTTGAGCTCCATTTCAAGCCTGCTGACAGAATTATGGCTTCAGTTTTCTACTCCTTTCTTCATGACTTCAGGAAAGCCTCCAGCTTGCCTGGGATTTATTATCCTTAAAATAGAGTTATTACCCCACAGTATTTTGAAGCTTTATTTATTGCTAACATACTAAAATTTACAAATGCTTTATTTGGTATTTAGATAATATTGAGAAGAACAAAAAGAAAAGTCCCATTTTTAAACGTTATATTTGCCTGTGCTTTGATGATAGAGAGCCAAGGTGGATTGTTTGAAACCTAACAGAAAAGGCTACATGTAAACTGGGTTTGTTTTCTAAGAGCTCGTTTCTGCTCAATTGTGTGTTAAAACATGGATCCATTAGAACAGCCAACAGCTCTTGAGAGAGGAAAACTGTAGAAGAAATGCATGACAAAGGATAGCGTGGCATGCAGTATGCAAACCTGCAGCAGGATTATTGTTTGTAATTTGATACAGCAAGTAATCAAATGTCTCTGTTTTCCCTCTGCTTTCAGATTCAGGCGGAAGGGACTCTGAATGGACAGAGCATAGAAAACCAGAAAACAACATTTGTTAAGCAATTAAAGCTAGGGAAGGTGAGGCAAGCTAACCCTCCAAATCCATTTTAAAATCCTATTAAATAGTAATCTCTTTCTTTGATCTGTTTGCTTAATGTCTACTTCTGCTACTTATTCCAATTCTCTGATATTTCCTTAAAAAAAAAAAGCTTTTTGTCAAATATTTGTAGGCATTCAAGCCTCAATTCAACAAAGCTCTGAACTCTTTAGCTTAAAGAATGTGAGTACTCTACTGTTATTCAGCAAAACACTTGAGTTTGGCTTAGGTGCAGTTTGTCTGTCTTGTATTAGCTTTTTATTCCCTTGGTAAGTAAAGCAACTCGTATATTCAACCTATCTGTAGGATAATTTGTGCATTTCAAAGTTAAAATATTCTAAATACAGAAGGTTTAAATGAGAGAACATAGTGCTAAAGAACAGGAGAGATTTATATTAGAGGTTCTTCCAAGTTTCTTGTTCTGTGATCATATGATGCAGAGGACAGCAGGGCCATTCATAATGCAGTTTCCTTACTGACAAAGGCTAGCCTTGGCATGACTTTGTCTGTCAGATGTTTATAACTCCTTGACCTTTTTTCCCTGGGTACTCTTACTGTGTGAAGCCATTACTTATGGAATATTAGCAAATGCCTGGCAGCAACTTACTGACACAAATTCCAGAGCTCATTTCTATCTTCACTTCACTATCATCAAGCTAAATGAAATGGGCTTTTTAGGAATGTGATTTTTTCTTTTTTTCATTCCCCCATTTGGAGAAGATAATTGACATGCTCTATCCTACTGCCTGTGAGCAATATGGCACTATTAGAGATCTCAGCAGCTGTGAGATTTTTATCATGGCTCAGAAATAGTACTGCAGTAAGCTTAGGTACAGAATAGCATGCAAAGGAACAACAGTTCAGTGACTTAATTCCTTATCTACTGGACTTACCATTCAGTTCCATTAGAATGCTTTTTACAGCTGTTTCTCTTCACTTAAAACGTATTTTGACTTCTCTTTTGTATGGAACTTTGCTGAAGCTCCCTCAGTGTTTGTGTATCCATCTGCAAAGACTGAGCTGGTCAAACCAAGGGACTCCTCTGAAACGTCACGAACATGTACAGTTCAATGAGTTCCTAATCATGGACATCTACAAATAACACATTCCTGTTCATAAATCAACTCAGAATGACCTGAATCAGAAAAGCTCCGAAGAGACAAAGCCTGGAACAAAGGATGGGATAGCAGTAAAACCTTCAGGTATTTACCTGCATTTACCTCTTGTCTTTAGGTATCATACATCTCTCATCCGTAGAGGACTGTGATATGTAATGAACTAAAATAAGCAGGCTGCCTTCACATTCTGTGATGACAGGCACTGTAGAAACAGAAGCAGTTATTAGCAATGCTTGTGGTAGCATTTAAGTTAAATGACCAGTGTCTGTTTTGTTTTGCAGATGCAGAACAGACACATGGTACCAAATCTCTCCTTATGAATGGCGCCTGCTCCTCTTCATTCTTAATGTCCCCGGGAGCTTTTCCAGTCACTGCATTCCCTGAATGCAGGTAAGTGAGAGATGTGTGCCCTGTTTGTATTTCTGTCCATTTGAATTCTGTTCTCCTTTACTGTCTTTATCAAAAGGCTGTGTAGTCATAGAACTTAACATCTATCCTAGTTCCTGTGCAGAAAATTGTTTTCTCTTCTCCTTGCTGATTGTCTTTGGCTCCATTTCTCTCCTACTAAGACAGGGAGTATAGCTCACTACAAGGAGAACTCTGAATCTCCTTTCTTTGGTTCAGCATGCAGCAGTCATCCTTCTGGTTTGCCATATCCTCATTCATGCTGTTTTTCTACTACCCCTTCTTTGACTTTTAGCTATTACTGTGAGAGTTGTTTGGTTTCTTTGAACTACTGCAAGAAATTCTTACAATATTGGAAAAAAAAAATCTGTAAGAGTTCTGTTTAACAATCTCAATTGCAGCTGCCATGATTCTGCTCAATAAATCCAGTCTTGATGCTTATGATGATGATCTGTTTTTGAGAAAGTTCCCTTCTGTTCAGTCCTGTGACCAACGTTGTGTTACAGAACTGCTGCTTATTATCCCCATGGGGAACACGTTTCCCACAGTCACTTTAGGAAATGAGAAGTGAGGAAACATCTCTGCCAAACATTTGCTATGAAGACAGTTGTAGAGCAAGTCCTTAAAGTACACCCGTCGTTATCTGTGGATTACCCACCACCATTTGACCTCTTTTAAGAATCACGTTTCTCTAGAAGAACTTTTCTGTCCAGGAACAGCGCTGTAAGAACTAAACACTGGTATGATGGGAAGCATTTGTACACGATGCAGGCAGTTACACTGTGCAAGATGCAGTAGCTGCCTGGTGCATTAAACCTTTAAAATGAATGGCTTGCTTTCCTCAGTAGAATCAGGCAGCACTGCAGAGCACTCAGAATAACAAAAAGACTTAGAATAAGGACAAGTAACTGCATAGCAGCACGTCTCTTAGAGACATCTCCTTGCTCTGGAAAGAAATTGCAAGCAAAGACAAAGCAACTGGAGCTCCTTTAGGTCCACGTGTGACACGCGAGGTCTGCTGACCCTGCTTCTCCTTTCTCTCTCAGTCCCCCCGTGTACCTGTACCGGCTGATGGCGGTGGTTGTGCACCATGGAGACATGCATTCGGGGCACTTTGTGACCTACCGCCGCTCTCCGCCTTCTTCCAAGAGCCCGCTGTCTGTCAGCAACCAGTGGCTGTGGATTTCAGATGACACGGTTCGCAAAGCCAGCTTGCAGGAGGTCCTTTCCTCGAGCGCTTACCTGCTGTTCTATGAGCGTGTTCACTCCAGGGTACAGCACCAGAGTTTGGAGTTGAGGCCTGAAGAGTGATGAAGAGAGCTGGTGGAGGACAAAAACTGACCAAATTCCTCTGCTGAGATCCACGTCGCACCTCCTGTCTGTTATGCAAAGAATCCACCACAGGCCCTTTAACTTTCCCCTCCCTCTATGGCAGCAGCTGGCTCTTGCTGGGAGTAGTTTTGTACCAAAATTATGCTACCCAAAGTTGGTCTGCTGATGTTGTGCAGTCCAAGGTGTATTTGTATTAGATAAGCATTTATTCTGTTCAGTAGTAATTCTGTCAGTATCACAGCTCTGAGACAGACATCTCAAAACAGACTTTCCAAGGCTGGTTTCCATATTCTGAACACATGTATGTTTTGAAGGGGAGATGTGGGATCCCATACACTTCACTGCAGACATTTCTGAACAAGGGAGCCCCAGAAGCATTGTTGGGAAGCTACCGTTATCAAAGGCAATGATTTAAGAAACAAAGTGCCTTGAGCTTACTTGAATAGATGACTGTTGTCTGGGTCCACCGCATGCCAGCTGTGTTCTGATAGCTGTCTCAAGATGATGGGATGAACAGAATGGCAGCAGATTTCTCCTGATATCCCAGCCAGGGAATAAAACAAGGCCTCCTTACACAACATGCATGATCCAAAAAATTTCCTTCCCTCTCCACTGTTTTCCTAAGAGTTCAGTTCTTTATGTATCACAGAAGTGCTGATTCAGACAGTTTCCTTTTTCCAGGAGAAAAGATCAAATCCTTCTATCAGTTAAGAGCTGGCACCCTGACTTGTTGCTCTGTATCTTTGCACTACAGGTGAAATGAAAAGACAGAAGTGTTTGCTAGCTGTCAACATTGTAATTTTGGTCACTCTGAATTGAATACTAATGCTTTTAGTATGGACTACAGCTTTTAATACCATTAACTTCAAGGCTGCTGTAATTGGTGTTCTAGATGTGCCCTTCCTATTTTAATGCTAAAGACTGTCATTTGTCATCAGCCTTTTGGGTATATGTTGTCAGGCTTGCAGCTGAGCATTAGAGCTTATACTGGTTGTGACTGTGAGCTGAGATAAACAGCGACCCAAGCATCCTTGTAAAATTAAGGGCATACAGAATTGAATCTGGACTGGTGGGCACTTGTCTGGTAAGGCAGTCTGGAGGTTCTGGTGTCACTGCATTAGATATGCAGATTTCCACTTAAATAGAAATTGTACTTTGCTGCTCTAGATTGTTTAATGTGTTAAAAAATAATAATATCTCAAAGCACGGATGGAGAAGGAAAAACTACTTCTGACTGCTTTTAAATTATCAGGAATAAAATATGTAGACTGTTTTTAGCTCTTTTCTATAATTGTAACTGAGAGGAAAAAGACTCATTCCTCAGACTAGATTTTTTGGTGTAAAACAGCAACTAAGTTTTCAAATCATAACTGTCTCCATAGATCTTTTTAGGTAACTTTGTACCTCATATATTCATATCACTGCCTGAAGCTCTCAGGCGTTCAGAGTTCCTTAATGAAGTCTCAGAACCAGCTGAAATAATAATAGATGTACATAAGAATCTGTTTACTACGCTCACGTTGTTCCAAAGTAACAATACATAAAACACTCTTTATGAATCTACAAAGATACCAATTAGTGAGAAGCCTCCCTGTCCAGGCTAGGCTATTGGTAGCATGGTTTTAACTTAAATTAGGGAAAAACAAGAAGAGGTTAAAAAAAAAGGTTGCAAAATGCCAAAAATGTCCTGGCCATTGAGGTAAAATCTAACAGCTGAGAGGAAAACCCCCTGTTGTGGGCAGCATGGGAGTGCAGCAGGAGCTCTGTATAGCCCTGCTGGAACGAGATGCTTTAATTTGCACCTGAAAGCTTCCAAACATTTCTACTGCCCAGAGTGTGTATTCTGCAAAGCCTGTTCTCAGTAGGGGCTGTTGAGAGGTTTTGTGAAGTTCATCTTCAGGTCGTTTTGTTTAGGAAGCAGTAATGCTGGAGGTGAGTCAGAACACACACAACTGGCTAACAGTCTTAAACTGGTCAGCTTCTAACAGTGCCACAAAGCTCCAGAGCACTGCAAACTGCTGTTCAGTACTTTGCATAGAGCTGCTTTCTGTCTGGTCGGTTTGATCAGAATGGAAGCATAACTGTGTGAGGCTGATAACCTGCTCACTTTCACTCAGCTGCAGGTTCATTCTGAATCTTTCCTCAAAGGCTGCAGAGATGAGGGCTGAACAGTCAGCATTTGTTGTAGCTTTTGCTGCTGGGAAGGAGGAGGCAGCCTTGGTTTAGACCTCGGTGTGAAGCAAGTAACAGAACCTCAGGCCCAGTCCTGTGCTGGATACTCAGCCTACAGTGAGCTTAAAGGCCTCTGCAGATGTTTGCCATCTTCACCTTTTGAAGTCACTGGGCTTCATCCAATATTGTTACTTGTTACAAGCTTTCATGATGGAAAAGGCATTAACAAAATGCAGGAGGTTACAAAACATCAGATAAGACCTCTAGGATGGCATCTCTGTGTTTGGATAATTGTTTTATTTTGTGTATTAGTTAAAACAAGTGTGATGTTAGAGTCACAGCACTGCACTGCTGTTTGAAGTTGCATTTTCACTTCAGGGTATTTTTGTAACTGTACAGTAGCAATAAAAGAACAAACTTAATAGAAAAAGTAACTGTTCATATGTGCTAATTTCTTCAAGGCCAATCTATCAGATATATACACATCTATCTGATAGAAGCAGCACTTCACCTTCTCTGGGTGCATTCCTGGGATCCAGGTTCCCAGCATAACCCTGCTCTTCACAATCAATACAGAGGGAAAGAATTTCCAATTCCAATTTTTCTAAGCTGATGTTAACTCCGCAGCCCCAAGAGACTGAAGGCTACTCATTCACATGCTCATAAGCACGGCTACACAGGGATCAGCTCACATCTTTGCTCAGTACTTACCATTGCTTGATTCCTTAAGACCCGGTGGAGACTTTGGACACTCTTTCCTCATTTCAGTAGGATGGAGCATGGATGGGAATGGCTTTCAGGTAGTCAGAATGGATTCCCTAGGGATAATTGTTTAGAAAAACAGGTACTCTCAGAAGTGATAGCTATTCACACTGTGTTGTCCATATAAAACATATTCCCCTGAATATATACCTTATGCTCCCTGGTTTCTGTACATAGGACTGAGTGAAGAAGAGGCACCTCAGATGTCTTTCTGTCCCACCACACCGCTGCCCAAAAGAACCCACGCAAGCAGAGGTAAAGCAGCAGAGGAATAGATGCAGACAAATCACAGTGACTGTAAAACATACTGCACTCACTGCATTAATATCTTAGCAATCATCTTCTCATGTCAGTCTTATTTGTGTTTTATTTAAATAAAACCAGGCAAGCTGTAGCTCGTTGACAGAGCATCCAAGAAAGTGTTACCCACTGAATACCATCAGCTTACAGGCTCATTCTAAATGATCACACCTCACACTTTATGGTATTTATAACCTATTTCACTATTTCAAGGATGTAGAATATTTTGAACTTTCTGAAAAAGTGGCTAAAACTAAGATTAGATGAGAACAAATTTCATCCTGACCAAAACAAGAGTATTACTCATTAATAATTGGTGTATCAGCAACTGTTTACTGAAAGCATTCCTGGCATTTAAGATCAGCAGCTGCAGAATTTATTAGCAAGTTACCAAGCACACTATCTTCTGCTTTAATGCCTTGGATCATCAAACACAGCTTGATTGAGAAATTGACAGCTATATCGAGGAGGAAAACTTCAGTATTCAGGGTTTATGGACCAGGTGCTTGATTGCTGACTATCTCACTTTTTGTCAACAGCCATCATTTTCCGAAATGTCAGGTTGATTCTGGGAGCAAGCACCCTCCTGCGGATGGGCAGGCTGTGGTACCAGTACACGTTAGTGGGGTACTTCATCATCAGCAGGCTGCCATGGGCTAGCTGCAGTCTGATGGGCTTAATGTGCCGTGTTGCATTCTTCCCTCTGGAATCACAATGCCTGAAAACAAAGTCTCTGCAGGCTCCGAAGGTCACTGATGCAATAGGGCTGCGTGGAACCAGCTCCTTCTCATCATCTCGATGTTCACCTATGTGGTCCTCACCGTCTTTGTATCTGTAAACAGAATAATTAGTTCACCTGTCAGTCCAGCAAAAATGAATGTCAAACAACTCCTTGGTGATCTGTCAGTACACCAAGCAATAGGAATGAGCTGCTTGATGCGACTGGAAATCAGACATACCTGTTAATAACAACAAAATTAAAAGCATGTCCCGTTTCCAAAACAAGGCGATCTCTGATGTGGCTGAGAACTGGGATCCAAGGCTTAGGAGAAAAGGTGACACCTGAGTAAGTGTACGTTAACTCGGGGTCTCCGTAGGTTACCTGCTTCCTGGGGATGTTATGCCACTTGCCAAACACGTGCAACTTCGTCTGTTCACCTGTTTGAACAACACGGATCAAAACTAACTCAGTATTCTTTGCTCAGAGGGCACTGAGGCCCTGGCAGTGCTGCCCAGAGGTGTGGGTGCCCCACCCCTAGAGGTGCTCAAGGCCACGGATGGGCCCTGGGCAGCCTGAGCTGGGCAGCAGCCGGCACACGGCAGGGGTGGGGCTAGGGGGGCTTTGGAGTCCCTTCCAACCCAATCATGCTGACTCCACAGGATCAGACCCTCCCCCTCGGCTGCTTTACCTTCGAAGTACTCCACCTCTTTTTCCAGTTGCTGGAAGATCGCGTCAGCCTCGGCCCGGCAGAAGAGGAGGCGGTACTCGAGGCTCAGGCCCTGGGCGCGGATCTCCTGACTGGGCTGTGAGGGATGGGGCAGGCCGCCCGCCGCCTCCTCCAACCGGGGCCTCTTACTATCATCCCCGGGTTCCTCAGCAGAACGTTTAATCACGAACCTGTCCATGCGCAGAGGGGATAATACATGGGACCGCGTCCGTGCGGGGGGGGGGGGGGGGGGGGGGGGGGGGGAGGGGAGCAGGGCCCTGAGGAACGGCCCTCCCTGAGGGAGCGACCGAAGGAGGGAAGCACCCAACCCCTCCGTACTAGAAGCGGTGCGCATGCGCATGCGCCTGCCTAAGCCCTGCCCCCGCCAGCCCCGCCCCCGGCGCCTGCGCGAGCTTTTGGCGCCAAATCGTGGCCCCGCCCCCTCGACCACCGTTTCGCGCCGGTCCCGCCACTGCTGCCATCCCTCCGGCACTGCTGCAGCTATGATCGGGCAGAAGACGCTGCATTGCTTCTTCAGCACCGCACCGCCGAGGAAACGCAGCCGCTCCCCAGAGCCTGGCAGTGGTACTGAGGTAACAGTGTGGTGGAGGCTATAGGGGTAAAGGAGCGTTCGGGAAGCTGGAGGTGGCTGAGGGCTGCGCAGGGCACTGGGGGCTGGTGAGGAGGGGGTTGCCGAGAACTGGCGGCCGTTGAAGGGGCGCGGTGCTGGTGTGGGGGTTGCGAGACTAGCGGCCGTTGGGAGCCGCTTCCAAAAACCCCGCGGTTCTGCACGCCTGACTGAGCAATCAATAACATCCAATGGGCGTTGCAGACTTGTGATACGTCACGGTTGCTAGGTAGACAAGCACTCCGCTCCCGGCTAGAGCCAATAGGAATAAAAGGACTTTTTCACGCTGGCCAATGGGAGAGCGTGGGGTCAGAGCCGCGCTTGTGGGCGGGCTCTCTTAGGGCGCGGCGACCAATCGGGACAGGTCTGTCGCTGTTTTGCCGCGAAAAAGCCGCGTGTGTTGTGGGGAGGGGCGGATTGTGGTATGGCGGTCTTAGGGCTGCTGCTCGGCAGGCGGCTAGGCCGCACTTCTCTGAGCCCGTTCTGCAGCTGTCACTTCGTTCGCCGTTTCCAGGACGATGCCGCTAAGAGGCCGAAAACCTCGGATCATGAAGTGGACAGGGCCTCAGTGCTGAGCCCTGAGCAGCTGGAGCGGATGCGCAGGAACAAAGAGGTGGCGCTGCAGCGGCTGAACGAGCGCAGCGTTCCTCCGGGCTTCGGGGAGAGCTGGCGGCGGCAGCTGGCGGCGGAGTTCACCAAGCCCTATTTCGTGGAGGTGAGTGTCTAGGGCTGGCCCCGATCCGTGCTGCTCCCCTAGTGCAAACCCCACGCTGATCCCCCTGCTCTGCCTGCAGCTGATGGCATTCGTGGCCGAGGAGAGGAAGAAGCACACGGTTTACCCACCCCCGGAGCAGGTCTTCACCTGGACACAGATGTGCGACATCAGGGATGTGAGTAGGGTGTGGGTGGTTTGTAAGGACCAGAAATCCGTGAGGGTGGGGCCCGATTTGGGGTCTTGTGCATCTTGGGTTTTCTCCTATCTCATGAACTGTAATACAGAGATACATATGGTAGTGTTTAGGGTAATGCCTTGCTAATAAGCTGTGTGTGTAGTCATCAGTTTCACAGTGAACATGGCATAGAATTCAAAACTCAGGAAGCTTCCTTGGAAACGCTCATCAAGTGGATTGTGGATTTGTGTAAACTTTGGTCTTTTGCACTCGAAGCACTTCCATAATCTTGATAGCACAGCTGTGGTGCTAGCCTTTGGTAAGGGGCTTTTTCTTAACCTGAATATAATGTCAGTGATCGAAAGTCAGTTACTGGAGGTTTTTTGACTGTATTTGTTCTAGGATAGAGCCTGTATGCAAGCTTTTTGTTTTTTCCATTTTTTGGGGAATAGTAACGTGATTCAGTACTAATGAAGGTCTGCTTCCAGGTAAAAGTTGTAATTCTGGGACAAGATCCTTATCACGGACCTAATCAAGCTCATGGGCTCTGTTTCAGCGTCCAGAAACCTGTTCCACCTCCCCCCAGGTATGGCAGTACCCACCTTACAAAGCTCCTTTCATGAGCAAATGATTTTTGGTTCTGTTACTCACACCTGTGTGAGATAATTGATGAGATGTGTTACAGCTGCTGAAACTTGACTTGTGCTTTGCCTGGAAGAAACATCTTAAAGACACAGATCATTTTCTGTAGTTGTATTCTGAAGAACAAGCCTGCAAATGAGTGTGTTATTTTAAATGATTAGATGGGACTCAGTGCAGTCCTTGTTTAGGGGAAGAGCAATCAGTGATGCTGTCTGCTCTTATCTATAAATGAGTATCTTTAAGGGCACAGATCTGTCTTGTGCTGATTGTCTGCAATGAGTTTTTGACACTTGAGTGCTGCTAGAAGTGCTTGTATGATTAGGACTTGATTAATGAATAGAAAGGCAAAGATGTACTCTACCCAGGAGGAATAATAGGAACTTCAATAGAAATTGGACAAAGACTCTCAGGTCATAGAAGGGTTTGAGTCAGAAGGGACCCTCAAAGGCCATCTGTTCCCACTGCCTGCAGTGCACAGGGACACCCACAGCTCCATCAGTGCTCACAGCCCCATCCCCTGACCTTGGATGTCTGCAGGGATGGGGCACCACCACCTCTTTGGGCACTCTGTGCCTCGCTCCTCATTGTAAACAACTTCTTTTTATATCCAATCTAAAAGTCTAATTAAAAAAATACAAGATATCTGAGATGTATCAGCTTGTTTGAGTATCTAAATACTCATATACTCAAATAGCCATATACTCAAATAGTTTGTCTGTCCCAGGAGCATAGTTTATAATCTTTTGTCTTTCTCCCATGACCTCAGTTTGGAAAATATTTACAAAGAACTGTCCACTGATATTGAAGACTTCACCCATCCTGGTCACGGTGATCTGACTGGCTGGGCCAAGCAAGGTAAGGCATCCTAGAAAGCAGATCTGTGGTTGGGCACAGCCCATCTGTAAAGCAAAATCAATTCTGGGTGCCCTTGCAGGTACCTTGGGATGGAAGTATTCCCATTATCCCTTCCCAGGGGAAGCAGAAGGCAGCTGACCTGTGGCTTTGTTTGTGTGCTAGGTGTGCTCCTGCTCAATGCTGTCCTGACGGTGCGAGCCCACCAGGCCACGTCCCACAAGGAGAAGGGCTGGGAGCAGTTCACGGAAGTGGTGGTCTCCTGGCTGAACAAGAACCTGCACGGTGTTGTTTTCATGCTGTGGGGAGCTTATGCGCAGAGGAAGGGCAGCTCCATTGACAGGGTATGGGTTGTGCAGTGGCTCACTAATGTTTTTAGTTAAGGGGTGGACGCTAGAGGGTGCTTTCTTTACAGGGTTGTGTTTTAGTCCCTGCTTGAACTCTGCTGCTGTCGAACTTGATTGCCCTTCTGTTTAGCTTGGTCTTTGCCAGAATTAAGCAACAAAAGTGGAGCAAGAGTAACGTTTTGTTGTCATAGGAGCCTCCAGCTGATGGCAAAGCTGGTATTTCTAGGAAAGGTCTCATGAATAAGTGCTGTTAGGATTACAGCAATTGAAAAATGGGCTGGGTGTTATTGCGTCTGTGCAGCCTTGCCCTCAGTGGGACAAAAGTCTCTGCCTTTATGGCTGAGTTCTTCAGCCCTCCTTTCTTGCTCTGATGACTGAGGAAATGCAGAGAGGAAATTAAACAACGTGAAGCAGCCAGCCTTGTCCCTGGAATTGCAGAGATCTAATGAGCTGTTTCCTTCACCCTTCACAGAAACGCCACCACGTCCTGCAGACGGTTCACCCTTCCCCTTTCTCTGTGAACAGAGGGTTTTTTGGCTGTCGGCATTTCTCCAAGACAAACGAGCTGCTAAAGAAGTCCGGCAAGAAGCCCATTGATTGGAGGGCGCTCTGAGCTGCGAGCATCAGCTCTGGGGCCTGATGGGTGCAAACAGCCCCTGTTGGAAGGGCTGTCTGGTTTCTGAGAAACTTCTGCTGACCTGAGGATTGTCCTCTGGATGTGGATCAAGGAACAAAAGGCCTAACTCTAAGAGACTTGGGTTTTTTTCCAGAGCAAATTGAATGACTTGTATACTTTTTGAAGGGATCTCAGCCTGGCTTGAGGGAAAGGAAAACAGTTCATGTTAATTTGTTTGAATTTTTTATGCTGGGAATGTTTTCTGAGGGCCTTGTGAAGGGGTGTGACTTCTTGCAGGTGAAGCTGCTCAGCTGTTGCACACAGCTTGCCTTGCTTCTCCCTTCTCCCCTGCATCCTGCTGTACAAATCTGTGTTTCTTAGTGGGGGGAGTGGAACTAAAGCTACTGGTTCCCATTGGAGCCAAGGCTGATGCACCATCAGAGGCTTTACCTGGTGTCTCACTGAGGTTTCAGGGTTAACCAGATGAGCTCCATGATACTGAGGGAGGTTCCTGCAGATCTCACTGCCACTTCCAGCAGAGATACCTGTCCATCAAACTGCCAAGTGATGGGCAGAAGATTTCAGAATATTTGTGATCTTAAATCTTAATACTGAGATACTTCTGTGCTTTGCCTTCTTAGGAGGAGAAAGTTATTTGCTCTGGTGGCCAGAAATCTGTTGGCTCTTCCTGACTGCATGTGAGAGGTCTGGGTGTCCAGTCCTGCTTTGCTTCCATGCTTTCTTTTAATGAAAGTGCCTTGTTCAAAAGTTGTTGCATTTTTAAAACCTTGTTGTATTTGCTCCAGGAGGTGACATTATTTGGGTGGAGTTTCCTTCATGTCGGTTTGGTGTGTTTTTTTTAAATAAAAATCCTTTTCTTTACGTTGTGCTGTGATCTTCCAGGGCTGGCAATGAGCAGAGGAGCGGGCGGTGGGGCTGATGGCACAGGGATGGCAGCAGCTCCTCCTCACAGCCCCTCCTCCCCCCCCATAGCTGTCCCGGCACCTTTGTCCCACAAGGATCACATGTCCCCGTCTCTGCTTTCCACCCTCTCCCTCCAGCAGAAGTTTTCCAGCCGTGCTAACGGGGAAATATTTATGCTTGACGTGAATGTCACGTGCGGGCTGAGGGAGATCCTAGTGCAGGCTGCGGGCCTGAAACGTGAAACCTGGCGGTGGTCAGGAGCTGTCCCTGGCCTGCAGGCCTTGCGGGGGTCACTGTCCCAGCTTGGGGACAAAGAGGGGTCCCGCACGGAGCTGTGGCCCTTTGGGTTGGCTTTGAGCTCATTTTGAGACGCCAGCGGGCTCGAAGACGATGGTGAGTGGGATATTGGTGGTGGCTGGGGGATCCCTGAGTGGGGGTGTAAAAGGGGGGGGTGGGTTGCTATGGGGGCACAAGGGGAGTGTGAGGAGCCCCGCAGCCCTCCTTAAACTAACCTAGCATTGACATTCACCTTCAACATGCTGAGATTCACATTGGGTTAATCTCAATAATTACATCCAGAGGAAGGCAGGGTGACAGTTTCCCCCCTGCTCCCCCCCCTTCTCCCTGTTAACTGCTGACAGAACCAAATGTTCCGTTTAACAGCCCTTCCACCTCAGGGCACTGTGGGGCTGCTGGCCCTCTGGGGGGTGATGATGGCTGTTCCCCCCTCCTCCCCCACCCCCTTCCTCATGGCTGGGTGTCCATTCTAGCCCACATTTTTGCCATGAGGTGCTTTCCTATCAGGGAAGTAAAAACTGCTTGAGGTGCTCACAGACAGAACAGGGGAGGGTGAGTTGGGGG
>JACDJE010000004.1:5529580-5565735 GCA_016647715.1 Pavo muticus
CCCCCGGCCCCCAGCCCCCCACTGCAGCCCACCATGGGGGAGCAGGAGCAGATTGCAGTGTACAACCCCACCGCGCTCCGCCGGCCTGCCCTGGCCAAGTTTGTGCTGGGCTCCTTTGAGGATAACTCCTCTGATGATGAGGTGGTAGCTGCAGCTTTCAGGGTGGGCAGCCGCCGCAGCAGCCTGGCCAGTGCAGGGGGGACAGGTGCTGAGCCCTCTGCCACAGCTGCTCCGCAGGAACCCACCGTTGGCATGAGGTACAGTGCAATGCTGTTGGGGTGGCATCAGCACATGGGGGTTTCTTTGCCCAAGGAGGTGAGATCAATGGTGGTCACAGTGCTGAGCCTGCAGGATGGGCAGCAGCAGGTGCTGCCACATGGTCTCCATCCCTCCAAGTGACTGTTCTGTGCAGGAGCATCACTGGGTACATCTTGAGTGATGGAAATCTGCAAGTTTATTGGAGTATTTTGTGCCTACACATGCACTTATCCATGCACTTACATGTGCAACTGCATTGCACACACACACATGCACTTGCTTTTTGCACAAGCACGCGTTGCTCTGCACCCTCAGGGCGAGGTTCCTCCAGGCCTGGCCCAGCTGCAGTGAGCACTTTGCTTCTGCAAAGGGGAAAAATGTAGTTCTTTGGTGATTTTTCTGTGTGTAAGTCAATGAAAAGCAGTGAGTTTTGCTCTGTGAGTAGCATCATCGTGAGCTCTGCCCTGGGGCAGCAATGCTCCATGCCATTTGTGTAAGGGGACAGGAGGTGCTGCCTGCTGGCAGCGCTCAGCAGCTTCCCCATGTAAGCACAGCTGATGACAATTATAAATAACTGGAAACGAAGCCCTGCTGCCCAGCTCCTCCTGCCTGCTCTGCTCTCACCGCTGTTAAAAATAAAAGACCTTTGCAGGATGATGAAAACTGACAGCCCCATCACCCAGCACAGCCAAACGGTGTCTTCTAATTGAGCTGGGAGTTTGGGAGGTGCCAGGCACCTCTGGTTTCCATGTGCACCGGAACGCAGGAGGAGATCTCTTCTGGTGGTGCCCAAGCTGCAGGGCAGAGGTGGTTGGTGCAGATTGCAGGATGGCTTGGGTGTGTTGGCTTTGCAGTGGGGCTTGGGGCAATGCTGGTGAACTGTGTAGAACTGCAGCTACTCATAAAATATCCTAAGTCGATGGAGAGAATGGAGCATTTCTTGAGCTCCCACAGGGATGTCAGCATATTTCCTCTTGAAATAAGCATGCCATGTGTTGATAGTGCAAAAATAGGTCATAGGGGGAGGGGAGGGGTGGATTGTCTTTTTGCCTTTGCTTATTTGTAGCCCAGCCATGAAATAATAACAAAAGGTCCAAGTTGCTGCTTTACATCTTTAAGGATCCTCAGTGCTTTTCCCTGGGATCTGGGGTTTAAATCACAAAATGCTCTCTTCATCCCAAATCGCTTCCCCAGTTGTTTCATCCCCCTGCAGGCCTAGCATGTCTGGGCTGCACCTGGTGAAGCGCAGCCGCGACCACCGCAAGACGGACCTGCAGCGGGACTTCACCGTCGCCTCCCCTGCTGAGTTCATAGCCCGCTTCGGGGGGAGCCGAGTCATTGAGAAGGTGTCTGCCTGCCTTTGCCTGGCGTGGTTGCTTCTTGGGGTGCATCCTTGGGCTGCCTCCATCTGGAGCTGCCATCCCCTCGGTTTCACCCTCCCTTGGAGGCCCTGCGCTGCCGTTCCCTGGTGTTCAGTTCCTGTGTTCCCACACTTGCTCTAGCGATGCCCCTGGCCCTGCAGGTCCTGATCGCCAACAATGGCATCGCTGCTGTCAAATGCATGCGCTCCATCCGCCGCTGGGCCTACGAGATGTTCCGAAACGAGCGCGCCATTCGGTTTGTGGTCATGGTCACCCCTGAAGATCTCAAGGCTAACGCAGGTAATTCCTTAAAACTGATCCCAGGAGTGATGAGCCCAGAGTGGGCTCCCCTTCCACGCAACCAGATCCAGGAGTAAATGACTTCCTGCTCCCCAGATGTGGGAGGGGACCCCCACTGCTGTATGCTGTCTTTCAGAGTACATCAGAATGGCAGATCACTACGTGCCTGTCCCTGGAGGGGCCAACAACAACAACTACGCCAACGTGGAGCTGATCGTGGACATTTCCAAACGGATCCCAGTCCAGGTAATAGCTTAACATTGGTCTCTCATCTCTTTGCTGGGCTTACCCTTATGACTTAGGGGATGAGCAACTCTATGGGGAGAGCAAAGCTGAACAAAACGGTGTAGAAATTGGCAGAGATGTTTTCCTTGACCCTTGTAGTCCAGAAAAGAGGGAAAAGCACAAAGCTTTGCTGTCAGTGTGATTCAGGATCATGCTGGTGCCACGATGTCCCCCTCCTGTGCCATCAGGGCTTTCACAGACTGTAATTAATTGTTGGGAAGCAGAGATGGTAAAAGGGGTGCTCCAAGATGGAGTGATATTCCCTCCAGCACAGAGGAACCAGGCATGATGCCAAGGCCTAAGGGAGGATGCTGGGGCAGGAGATAACAGCTCGTGCTGCTCCCTCTCTTGTGCCAGGCGGTATGGGCTGGCTGGGGACATGCCTCGGAAAACCCCAAGTTGCCAGAGCTGCTGCAGAAGAATGGGATAGCTTTCCTAGGTAAGGTCTCGCTGCTTTCTCCTTGTTTGTAGGGAGATGTGGGCTCTGGGATAGTGGGTGTGTGTTCTTTATCCCCAGTGACACCAGTTCCATGTGTGCATCTGCCCATTTCATGTGTCCTGCAGTGTGGCAGTCCCCAGGCCATTTTCCTGGAGCTGTCCCAGGGGTCCTACTGTTTTCTGTTTTGTTTTGTTTTTATTCACCATGCTGGTGCAGTGTTCAGGAGGAACGTTGGATAGAAGCAGATATTTTGTGCTGCCCAGCTCAGGGACATCCCAGGCTGCCCTTTGAGCTCCATTCCACTGGGCAGTGGGTTTATGGAGGCATTCCCTGCATCCCTGTCTTGGCAGAAGGGCCATCCATCTGCCTGATGGTGCCAGCTCAGTGGGGAGCAGCTTTCTGATGCACTGACTGCCTCTGGGCAACAGAACTGGGCCAGCTTCCAGGCTGGTCATGCTTATTCCTTCCTTCCCTGTCCAAAGGTCCCCCCAGTGATGCCATGTGGGCACTGGGGGACAAAGTTGCCTCCACCATCGTGGCTCAGACAGTCCAGATACCAACACTGCCATGGAGTGGGAGTGGTAAGCACCTTCACTGCAGCCCCATACACTCTCTCTGTGCTGATTTCTTCCTCTTTGCCTCCCCCTCCCCAAAGAGAGCACTGACCTGAGGCCCCTAGCCCAGATGAGCTGCAGATACTGGGGACCCTATGGCAGCTGAGCAGTTGTTAGTTTGGGCAGGGGTGCACAGGCACAGGAGAAGTGACACATGCCACCATGGCGTCCCCAGCATGCTGTCCCCATGGTAGCTCTACTGCCCCTGTGAAGGCCACAGCCCCAAGTTGTGCCCACAGGTCTGGTGGCCCAGTGGTCTGAGGAGGACCAGAAGGACCAGCAGATGATCAGCATTCCCCTTGAGACGTATGGACAGGGCTGTGTGAAGGATGTGGAAGAAGGCCTGGAGGTAAAGCTGAGTGCATGAGCAGCCAGTTATCTCTTGCATGCCATCATTTCTCTTTGGAGCATGCAAGCTCCAGCTTTTCTGGGTTCCTGGCCCACGCAACAGTGATGCAAAGGTGTTTTGGCAGCAGTTTGTCCCTGTGTGCTGGTGCAGCTCAGGGTGATCCAGGTGGGCTCCAGAGTACTGTGGCCACACCAATCCTTGTCCCCCTCAGGTAGCCAAGAGGATCGGGTACCCGCTGATGATCAAGGCAGCAGAAGGTGGTGGGGGCAAAGGCATCCGGAAAGTGGAGGCAGCAGAGGAGTTTGGGGCCTGCTTCCGACAGGTGAGAGGTGCCCAGAGCACTTGTCCTGTCCCTATCCTGTCCCCTCAGCCAGGGTGCAACACACACTGGGGTTTTGCTCCCACCCCATGCATCCCGTGTTTCTCTGCTGGGCTTTCTGCGGGAATTGGGATAAATTTCAGAGGACAGTGCCAAAGTGTGACCCTCTCCCCTCCACAGGTGCAGGCAGAGGCACCTGGGTCCCCCATCTTCCTGATGAAGCTGGCCCAGCATGCGCGGCACCTGGAGGTGCAGGTGCTGGCTGATGAGTACGGCAATGCCATCTCCCTCTTCGGCCGTGACTGCTCCATCCAGCGCCGGCACCAGAAGATCATCGAGGAGGCACCCATCACCATTGCGGCTCCTGCTGTCATTGAGGTGATGGAGAAGGTGGGTGGCCCTGGTCTTCAGGTGACATGGAATTTAATGAGAGAATGATCCTTGCTGAATTTACTGTGGTTTGAGGCACCTGTGTCTCCTAAGGAAGGGAGGGACTCCATGATATGAGCAAGCTTGGACGTGTGAGCATGTTGGGGCAGCATTCTTCTTCCCCACCCTTCCTGAAGACACCTGTTGGTCCTCTTTGTGTCTTTGCTCCATGCAAGGACGTTACTGCCCCATTGCCTGGCACAGCCCTGGCTCTGCAGTGGTTGTTTCTCAGTGCTATGGTTTCATGGTCCCGCAGTGCGCGGTACGCCTGGCACAGATGGTGGGCTACGTGAGCACGGGCACTGTTGAGTACCTCTACAGTGAAGATGGGAGCTTCCACTTCCTCGAGCTGAACCCACGCCTGCAGGTCGAGCACCCTTGCACAGAGATGATCGCAGATGTGAACCTTCCTGCTGCCCAGCTCCAGGTACTTGAATGCAACATGGAGGGTGCAGGCAGAAGCAGTGCAGTGTCTCTCCTTTACCTCTGGCTCCTTGCCTGGAGGAGCAGTTTGCAACTTAGCTCCTCTTCCCATAGTTCCCAAAAGCTGTACATGTGATGCTAAAGCCTTGCTCCAACGGCTCAAGTCCTCTTCCTTGTTCCTTGTGCAGATTGAGATGGGCATCCCCTTGCACAGGATAAAAGACATCCGAGTGCTGTATGGGGAGAGCCCATGGGGCGACACTCCCATCTGCTTCAACAGCCCTGCCAGCCCCCCCGTGCCCAGGGGCCATGTCATCGCTGCACGCATCACCAGTGAGAACCCTGAGGAGGTGAGCTGTGGGGACAGCGGGACCTGTTGTCCTCCCCAGTGGGACAGCACTGATGGGAACTCAGCCCATGGGGTCAACGAAACCTTCATAAAACACAGAGAGGTTCCTCCTTCCTCCTATTTACACGTGCATGGGTTTCAAGACTCCTTTCTCAATGCCTTCTGCTCTTTGTTTAGGGTTTCAAGCCCAGCTCAGGGACGGTGCAGGAATTGAATTTCCGCAGCAGCAAGAATGTCTGGGGGTACTTCAGCGTGGCAGCTGCTGGGGGGCTGCATGAATTTGCTGATTCCCAGTTTGGGCACTGCTTCTCGTGGGGAGAGAACAGAGAGGAGGCCATCTCGTGAGTGTGGCAGCTGGGGCTGGAAGGGGATAGACTCCCAGTAGGTGCATGAGCCAGGAAAGCTAGCTCTTCTCCCAGGTGATAGTGCTGCTGTGCTGATCAGCTTATTGGTGTTGCAGAGACTGTCTGATGAAAGCCAAAGTTTTCAGACTGCAATGATGTTCTGGCCCCAGTTAATCAACGTGCCTTAAAGACAGGCAGTTCTTGCTGCTGTTGAACAGTAATTATGCAACATGTAATGGAACTGTCTTGGGGTATTTAAGTGCACAGTGTTGTCCCTTTCCTACCCTACAGGGATGTTTTATCTGGATGCTGTAGCATTTAGGGTGAGGTGTTCATCATTCCCATCTCTGTGTAGTCTTCCTACAGCTATTAGCTGCTGCATAACAGCCCTTTGATATGCTGATGGGCCATGGAGACCCTCAAACAGGCTGTATGGCTCTGTGTGGAGGGTGGAAACCAGGGGCAGCTCCTAGTGTCTGAAGTATTTGGGGACAAACCTGAAAGCAGGGGAAAGGTGCAGCAGTGCCCTGCTCGGTCGTTAATGGAGGCTTTATCTCCCTGAAAGGAATATGGTGGTGGCCCTGAAAGAGCTCTCCATCCGTGGGGATTTCCGGACCACAGTGGAATACCTGATAAAACTTTTGGAGACAGAGAGCTTCCAGAGCAATGAGATCGACACCGGCTGGCTGGACCATCTGATCGCTGAGAAAGTGCAGGTGGGGAGACTGGCCCCTACCACCGCTGGGTCACCTTCTGTGGGGAGATCCCAACCCCTTTATTGTCACCCCCCAGGCAGAGAAGCCGGACACGATGCTGGGTGTTGTCTGTGGTGCTCTGAATGTCGCAGATGCTGCCTTCAGGACATGCATGACTGACTTCCTACACTCACTGGAGAGGTGCGGGGTGACAGCTGCCCGTGTTGGGTGGTGGGACCTGATGGCCGTGGGTATAGGGGGCACAGGGAGAGCATGTCCTGCTACTGGAAGCTGGCGTGGCTCCTGCAAGCACAGAGACCTGAGTTCTGCTCTGCCTTGGCCATCTTCTTTCCCTCTTTCGCTTTGCAAATTTGGAGGTGGTGTCTCAGTGCCGCAGTGCCTCAGGATGTGCCGTGCCTTCAGGACTCTGCCTTCTCCACATTGCTATATCTGTAGAGAAGGGCAACATTTCATGTAGTTGTGAAAGTGGCATTTCAGGGAAAGCAGCTCAGCTGAATGCAGCTTGCTTCTGGTTTGCACTTGAGCATCAAGGTTATTCCTCGACAAGGACGCCTGGGGCTCTCCCCCAGGCCTTTATCTGAGTGTGTTTTGCTGGTCTCTGCCCTGCTCTGTAAGAGGTGCACACGTGGGCTGTGTACAAACGGATGCCTGTCCCCTCTAGTCACTTTTCCCATGTGACCTGACACCAGCAGCACTGCTGACACATGGCCCACTTGGCTGCCTGCCGCTTCGCACAGGCGAGAAATGTAACCCTGGTGGTGCCTGACCCCACTGATGTGTTTCAGGGGCCAGGTGCTGCCAGCAGCCTCCTTGCTGAACATTATCGACGTGGAGCTCATCTACGAGGGCATGAAATAAGTTCTCCAGGTAGGGGCTGTGCTGTGCTCCTCCCAGCAGTGCTGGCTGGCACCACTGGCTTTTCCCCAGCATGGGGACATGTGTTCTGCTGATGGAAGGAGTATGAATACGTGATAAATATAAGGTTGTTGTTAAAATATATGCAGCATAGGAAATGAGGTTGATAGCCTTGTTTTTAAAAGGCAGGCATTTGCATGCATCCCATTGCCCTGATCTTAACATGATCAAGAAGCATGATAATACGATGAAGAAAAGGGTAGATGTGGCACTGAGAGACATGGTCAGTGGGCACAGTGGAGATGGGCTGGGATTGGACTTGGTGATCTTAAAAGTCTTCTCCAACCTTTACCATTCTATAAGGAGATCCTTATCTCTTTGGCTTGGGAGGGACCTTAAAGATCATGTAGTTCCAACACCCAGTGAGTTAACTTTATGGAAAAACATACAAAATAAAAAAAGCTGTCTCTGGCTGCTGCCCGCAGGTTGCCCGCCAGTCCTTGACGACGTATGTCATCATCATGAACCACACTCACATCGAGATAGATGTGCACCGGCTGACCGACGGCGGGCTGCTGCTCTCCTACGATGGCAACAGCTACACCACCTACATGAAGGAGGAGATCGACAGGTACCTCCTCGCTGGGCCCCAGCTCCCAGCAGCCGTGGGGCCGTTGTGAAACATTCCCCTCTTCTGAAGGTACCGGATCACGATTGGCAACAAAACGTGTGACTTCGAAAAGGAGAAGGACCCGACGGTGCTGCGCTCCCCGTCTGCAGGGAAGCTGCTGCAGTACACAGTGGATGATGGCGGCCACGTCGCCGAGGGGAGCGTCTTTGCAGAGATCGAGGTGAGTGCGTTCCTGCAGCTCGGCCATGTGGCTCAAGATCAAAGCAGCAGTGGGTAACAGCTTTGCCCATCCCGGTGCAGGTGATGAAGATCATCATGACGCTGACGGTGGAGGAGGCGGGCAGGGTGCACTACGTCAAGCGGCCGGGTGCGCTGCTGGAGGCAGGCTGCGTCATTGCACAGCTCCAGCTGGATGACCCCACCAAAGTGAAGCCTGTGAGTCTGCAGGACAGCAGGGGGTGGTGGCTGAGGCATGGAGCTGAGCAGCCACTCTTTGGGGCACAGGTGGGGATGTGCTGTTGTCCTGGCACAGCACTGCATGCCCATGCCGCGTCCCCAGGTGGCTGTGTTGGAGCTCAGGTGGCTGCTCACCAGTGTGGCACTACATAAGCATCCTGTGCATGCTTCCACAGATTCATACTTACGTTTTTTCTGCATCTTTCTCATGATGAGATATCGGCAGAAACATGAAGCTGACCGTTAGGTGCTTCCTTCAAACAAGCAGATGCTGGAGGGGTGATGCAGCTTTCTGTTGGGGCAGCTGCAACTTTTGGGGGCCCCACACAATGTTGGGGAGGACCCAGTACAGATAAACTGTTTGCTCTCTCCAGGCACAGCCATTCACAGGGGGGCTCCCAGCACAGCAGACCCTCTCCATTACTGGCGAGAAGCAGCACCAGGTTCTCCGCAACGTGCTGGACAAC
This sequence comes from Pavo muticus, assembly GCA_016647715.1. Lineage (NCBI taxonomy): Eukaryota > Metazoa > Chordata > Aves > Galliformes > Phasianidae > Pavo > Pavo muticus. Next base: position 5,538,176 of record JACDJE010000004.1, read on the forward strand.
CTCACCAACATCATGAATGGGTACTGCCTGCCCGAGCCCTACTTCAGCACCAAGGTGGGTGCCCATGGCAAGTAGTATCCTCAACTCCTGGCAACCCACATGCCCTGTAAGATATACAGCACTGGGGCTGCCGGGCTTCACCAGCTCTGCTCCTTGCAGGTGAAGGAATGGGTGGCGCAGCTGATGAAGACTCTGCGCGACCCCTCCCTGCCCCTCCTGGAGCTGCAGGAAATCATGACGAGCATTTCAGGAAGAATCCCTCTCTCGGTGGAGAAGTCGATCCGCAAAGTGATGGCTCAGTACGCCAGCAACATCACCTCTGTGCTCTGCCGCTTCCCCAGCCAGCAGGTGAGCAGCTTGCCTTCGCCTCCCCTCTAGCTAGAGCTAGCCAGGAGCTTCAGCCTGCGTTTGTCCCGCTGAGAGATGATATAGAAAAGTAAAAGAGTGATGGGTCGTATTGCATTTTTTGCTTCGGGGAAAGTGAAAAAACAAACTTGAAAGCCACTGTGCACTGCAGCACTGTCCCTGAGCAGTGCTAGACCCTGTGCCCTCTCCTTGCAGATCGCCAATGTGCTGGACACCCATGCAGCCACGCTGCAGAGGAAGGCTGAGCGGGAGGTTTTCTTCATGAACACGCAGAGTGTGGTGCAGCTGGTGCAGAGGTGAGCCTCGTGCCCTCCTCGCCCCTAGCCCATTGCCACCCCTTTGCAGCATGCTGGGCTCTTTGCTGCCCAGGTACCGTAGCGGCATCCGTGGCTACATGAAGGCGGTGGTGCTGGACCTGCTGAGACGCTACCTGCAAGTGGAGACACAGTTCCAGCAAGGTGAGGACTTGGGGCCCTGGGGAAGGGGTTATGGGGCTCCTAGAGGAGCTGCAAGGCTCACGGTGCTCTGCCCCATAGCTCACTACGACAAGTGCGTCATCAGCCTGCGGGAGCAGTACAAACCCGACATGACCCCAGTGCTGGAGAGCATCTTCTCCCATGCCCAGGTGGCAAAGAAGAACCTGCTGGTGACCATGTTAATCGTGAGTGCAGAAGTGAAAGCATGAGGCAGGGAAAAGCCCATAAACCTCATCACTGTGAATGGGATGTGGCTGCCCCAGTGCTCATCTGCCTGAAGCATCACAGCCCCATGCTTTTCCCTCAGAAGCAGGCAGAAGCTTGATAAACTGGTATTTCTCTACTCAATGTAAACTCAGATTATGGGGTTTGCATTCAAGCATCCATTCCTTTTTGGCTATGCAGTTGCTTGGTAAGGGGTGGTCTCGTCCCTTGCTTAGCATTGCTTTGCTGCACTGGGCTCTAAAAACAGAATTTTGCTGGGTTTCATCCTTGTTCCCCACACGGGGTCTCACTCCTCCTGTTTACATGGGGCGATGTCACCTGCAAGTAAGGAGCTGAGTCAAACCTTGAGGTGGTGCATTGCAGGACCAGCTGTGTGGCCGGGAACCCACGCTGACGGATGAGCTGACAGCCATCCTGCACGAGCTGACGCAGCTCAGTAAAACAGAACACTCCAAAGTGGCACTGAGAGCCCGGCAGGTCAGCAAGCACTATGCTGTCCCACCCCTGTCCCCATCTCCTAACCCCATCCCAGTGCTCCTGGTCACCTTTCTTCTTGCAGGTTCTCATTGCCTCTCACCTGCCCTCCTACGAGCTGCGGCACAACCAGGTGGAGTCCATATTCCTCTCTGCTATCGACATGTATGGACATGAGTTCTGCCCTGAAAACCTGAAGGTTGGGAATCTCACTCTTCCTCACAGAGAGAATTTTGCTTTTGGTTAGCTCTGAGGTTTGGTCTGCAAGTGGGATAAGCTTGAAAATAGCCAAAAAATGCATTAAGGCTTTGCTGTAGTGTCAGCCCCTGTGCAAAGCAAAGGGGGGATATGCTCCATTGCTGCTGGTTCCCGTTTCCTTCTCCCTGCACTGCTGATGTGTGGGTCCATGCCTGGGTCTGGTGGTGTCCCCACGGTGGGCTGGGCATCCCAGCACATAGGTGTTGATTCCTGTGCAGCCCTTGTTGATGGACCCCCCTAGGATGTGCCTTCTCCTTTCCTGTAGCTGGGTAAGGAGAAGTTCTGTTCCATCCTTGCCCTAAATGTTGCTTTCTCCCCCTAGAAACTGATCCTCTCAGAAACCACCATCTTTGAAGTGCTTCCTTTCTTCTTCTACCATGACAACCAGGTTGTGCGCATGGCAGCGCTGGAGGTGAGGGCTGGGGGCATACAGGGCAGCGAGCCCCAGGGGTGCAGATGTGTGCAGATTCAGTGGTACCCACGTCTGTACCCCATCACCTCCTTCCCAGGTGTACGTGCGACGTGGGTATATTGCCTATGAGCTGAACAGCCTGCAGCACCGGCAGCTCTCGGACGGCACCTGCCTGGTGGAGTTCCAGTTCATGCTGCCCTTCTCCCACCCAAATAGGTATGGCACCCTCACCCTTCTGCCCACTCCCCCTATGAGATCTTTCCTGTAAAGCTTCTGGATTTGCTTCTGCGATGCATGGGGACCCTGGGAGGGAGGTGCTGGATGAGCCCTCTCTGGGTTGTGGTCTCACGCAGGATCTGTGGTGGCTGACAGCCACCTCTCTGCCCCACGCAGGATGTCTGTCCCCATCAGCATCTCCAACCCCGACCTGGCTCGGCACAGCACAGAGCTCTTCATGGACAGTGGCTTTTCCCCCCTGAGCCAACGGATGGGAGCCATGGTGGCCTTCAACAAATTTGAGGACTTCACGAGGTGGGAATGCAGGGACACCTGGCCGTGGTGCTGTCCCCATGGGCTGTGGGACAAAGCGCTGGTTTCTCACCCCACTGTTTGGGCAGGAACTTTGATGAAGTGATCTCCTGCTTTGCAGACCCACCTTTGGAGAGCTCCCTCTTCAGCGAGGCACGAGCCACCATCTATGGGGAGGAGGACGCCAAGGTGGGCACGGCAGTGCTGCTGTCCCACCCTGGGTGGTGCAGGGATGGTGGCAGCACAGCTGTGCTGGGGCAGAAGGGCTGAGCGGGGCTCTCATTGCCAGAACGTCCGTGAGGAACCAATCCACATCCTCAATATTGCGCTCCGCCGGGCAGACCATGCTGAGGATGAGAAGCTGGTGCCCATCTTCAGAGCCTTTGCCCAGTCCAAGGTGCGTCTCATGGCACATTCCCTGCCAGATGGGACATTGCACCCAAGCGGCTGCCTCCTCCATGGGCTGGCCATGCTCTGACCTTCTCATCTGCTTCTGTGCAGAAAAACATCCTTGTTGATTGTGGTCTCCGGAGAATTACGTTTCTCATTGCCCAGCAGGTCAGTGCAGACTGAATGCTGACAGGGTGGCTTTAGGTACGTTATGCTTCTCATAGAATGGTTTGAGTCAGAAGGGACTCTTGAAGACCATCTGGTCCCACTGCCTGCATTGCACAGGGACACCCACAGCTCCATTGGTGCACACAGCCCCGTCCCCTGACCTTGGGTGCCTCCAGAGATGAGGCTTCTGTCTCCCTAAAGCCTGTAGTGATGTCTAGAAATACTCTGCACTCAGAGCAGTGAGATGGATGCTCCTCGCACTGGGAGGGAGAGGTGGGAATTAATGAATGGAGCATTCAATGAGTGATTTATCTCTGGTATTATCCTTCATGCTGCTAACATCTCCAGTTACGAGTGGTTCCTGCGTGGTCCCTCCATACCTCTTAAGTGCCCTTAAGGGCATCAATTACTTTTAGCTCTTTCCCCCTTTGTGGGTAGAGGACCTATATTGATTTTTTTTTTATTTCTAGTGAATTCACTGCAAAACAGAAATAGCCTCTGCATTCCAGCTTTATTCACATCACCTTGTCTTTCCGCTTTGTTTCCCTAGAGAGAATTCCCAAAGTTTTTCACGTTCAGAGCCAGGGATGAGGTAAAGCTGTCCCCCAGCCGGGATGGAGCGGGGTCTGTCTGTATGGCTCTCTCACCCCCCACTGCACCAGTTTGCAGAGGACCGCATCTACCGGCACCTGGAGCCGGCGCTGGCCTTCCAGCTGGAGCTGAGCCGCATGCGCAACTTCGACCTGACAGCCATCCCCTGTGCCAACCACAAGATGCACCTCTACCTGGGGGCAGCCAAGGTGCAGGCGGGCACCGAGGCCACCGATTACCGCTTCTTCATCCGTGCCATTGTGCGGCACTCAGACCTCATCACCAAGGCAAGGCTGGGAGCTGCGAGGCTGCCCTTCACTGCTGCCTTCCAGTACTCGAGGAGAGCTTGTAACCTCTTCATGCACTGCAGGAGGCCTCCTTTGAGTACCTGCAGAATGAGGGCGAGCGCTTGCTCCTGGAGGCGATGGATGAGCTGGAAGTGGCCTTCAGCAACACCAGCGTTCGCACTGACTGCAATCACATCTTCCTCAACTTTGTCCCCACCGTTGTCATGGACCCCTCCAAGGTGCATTTCTCAGTGTCCTGCTTTGCTGTGTATCAGAGTGGTGGGATGGAGGCTGCCTCATTCCCTGTGCCACCCTCCATGCTGTCTATTGGACCTGGTCCTGCCTAGTGTACACTCAGTCTTGGACAGGGGATTGATTTGGCAGTCCCAGAAGCTCCTACAGTTTAATTCTGTGTTTGTGGGCTTTTTCGATCTGGGCTTTTTGCTGGGGAGATGCTGAGCTTTCACACTTAGCAGTGAATCGGGGCTTGTTGCATGGCCTTTGTAAGCAGTGATTTGCTGGAAGACACAAGGGTGAGTGGTGGGCTCTGCCCTCGGGCAGCACATGGCAGAAAAGTGGTGGCTGTGTCTGCTAAGGGGGCTGTAAAGGAGTGGCTTTCCCTCTTCCCAGTGGAGAGGCTGAATGGCAGCACTGGCCCCTGGTGGCAGGGAGGAGAGGGAAGGGGATCCCCTAAAGCAAACCTGACACGGCTGTTTGGTGGAGATGCAATAGGCTGCTCCAGTCTTGGCATCACATGCATGGTGTTCCTGGGGCTGGAGAGCAACCCCTGTGCTGTCCCACAACCAGATCGAGGAGTCGGTACGGGCCATGGTGATGCGCTACGGCAGCCGCCTCTGGAAGCTGCGGGTCCTGCAGGCCGAGGTGAAGATCAATATCCGCCTGACTCCCACTGCCACAGCCATCCCCATCCGCCTCTCCCTGACCAACGAGTCTGGCTACTACCTGGACATCAGCCTCTACAAGGAAGTGAGGGACCCCAGCACCGGCAATGTGAGTACTGCAGAAAGTGGGAACCCCTCCACGACTGAGCTGCTCCCATGTCCACAGGGAGGCAGCCAGCACTCTGCCCTCCTCTGCAGATCATGTTCCAGTCGTATGGGGACAAGCAAGGGGCACAGCACGGAATGCTCATCAATACCCCCTATGTCACCAAGGACCTGCTCCAGGCCAAGCGCTTCCAGGCACAGTCCTTGGGCACCACCTATGTGTATGACTTCCCAGAGATGATCAGGCAGGTGTGTCTGGTTGAGCTGAAAGAGACTCCAAATTACTGAATTTCCACTTCTATCCCTCTTTTCCCCTGAGCTGGCAAAGGAGAAAAAGAAAAGAGCCCAAACTCCCTGCGTTTTCAATTACACAAAACATTTCAAAACTGATTCCTAGCTCTTGCAAATTGCCATAACTGTACTCATGATGGATGCAAACTATAAAGCCCTGTGCAGAGCTCAGACACCAAGTTCTGCTCACACCAAGCCCCAGCAGCTGGCTTTGTGCCCTGTTCTTCTAGCCTGGCCCATGCATGGTGTCTCTGCAGGCTCTCTTCAAGCTGTGGGGCTCCTCAGATCTGCACCCCAAGGATGTCCTGACGTACACAGAGCTGGTGCTGGACTCGCAGGGACAGCTGGTGCAGATGAACAGGCTCCCTGGAGGGAATGAGGTAGCAGGGAAGGGTTTGGGAGCGGGATGCAGGGAAGTGTGCTGCCACAGGTGGGATTTGCTGGTGGCTTCCCTGGTCCAAGCTTTGTCTCAAGCCCAAGGGATGCTCCTCAAACAGCTTTGTCTGTCGGTTGATGCAGTCTCCAGCTCTGGGAGGAGCCAGCCCTGTGACGTTGTGCCATTTTGGGGCAGGTGGGGATGGTTGCCTTCAAAATGAAGCTGAAGACCCCTGAGTACCCGAAGGGCCGGGACATCGTGCTCATCTGCAATGACATCACACACATGATTGGCTCCTTTGGGCCAGAGGAGGACCTGGTGTTCCTGCGAGCCTCGGAGCTGGCACGGGCTGAAGGCATCCCCCGTGTCTACATTGCTGCCAACAGCGGTGCGCGTATCGGCTTTGCCGACGAGATAAAGCACATGTTCCAGGTGGCCTGGGTGGACCCTGAGGACCCCTACAAGGTGTGTGGGCACCTTTCCTTTGGTCATCAGAGAAAGCAACAGAGGACTTAATGGGGAAAGGAGGGAGGCTAAAAAGGGGAGATAAATCTGCAGGATCAGCGCTTGGGAATGAGAATCCCCAGTGCCACGGGGATGGTTCCCTCCACTTTGCCTGGTGGGGTGGAGATAAAGGTGCATGTGTAGGCATGGCTGCTCTGTCCAGCCCTGCTCCTGACCCTGCTGTGAGGTTGGGTTTGGAGAGCTGGCTGTATCCCCCATGAGTGTGCAGCTCATTCTCCTTCTCCCTATTTTCAGGGGTTCAAGTACCTGTACCTGACTCCCCAGGACTACACAAGGATCAGTGCCATAAACTCTGTGCACTGTGAGCAAGTGGAGGAAGGGGGTGAGTCCAGGTGAGCCCTGCCCCGTGTCTCTCCATGTCCTGGCTTGCTGTTCTGCTGGCCCCACCATGAAAGTGAGTTTTGCCCTGTCCTACCCAAGCCACTGCAGCACTGCCTCCTTGCAGGTACGTCCTCTTGGACATCATTGGGAAGGATAATGGTTTTGGGGTGGAAAACCTGCGAGCTGCTGGCACCATCGCTGGAGAGTCCAGTCGTGCTTACGATGAAATAGTGACCATCAGCATGGTACAGCCTGTACCCTTTCCCAATAGAGCTGGAGAGGATTATTGCTGCAGCCCACAGTCCCCAATAACCTTGCATGTCCTGGTGTGTGTGCCCAGGTGACATGTCGTGCCATTGGGATCGGTGCATACCTGGTGAGGCTGGGCCAGCGTGTCATCCAGGTGGAGAACTCCCACATCATCCTGACTGGGGTCACAGCTCTCAATAAGGTACTGTGCTGCGGCCCATATCCTCACCCAGCGCTGTCCCTTTACTCCTTCCCTATCCTGTGAGAAGAGGTGGTACACCCTCATGGGTCCTCATGGGATGTGTTTGTTAAGGAAATGCCACCCTGCAGGTGTTTGGTGTTGCTTTAGGGGCCAGTGCAAGGCGCAGTGCTGGGCTGCAGGGACAGTTCAGCTGTGATGGCAGGAGCAGGACCCATCTCTGGGCACAGCTCTGTGGCCTTGAGCTGATTTGAAACCTTCAGGTGTCTAAACTAGGGTTTAACATCAGCCTGGTAGGCAGAGGTAGAAATTCAGCCTCAAAACAGAGGGAATGCACCCGGACTAAGGCGGATAAAAAATGATCTGGAGAGGCAGTTCCTGTGCTAGCAGAGACTTATCTGTGTTTCTCTGCCCAGGTGTTGGGGCGTGAGGTTTACACATCCAATAACCAGCTGGGAGGTGTGCAGGTCATGCACAACAACGGCGTTTCCCACATCACTGTCCCAGACGACTTTGAAGGAGTCTACACCATCCTGCAGTGGCTCTCCTACATGCCCAAGGTAGGAAGGTGCTGCAGGACGGTGGTGTGGGGTGTTATGGGGTACCTGGCTGGTGACCTGCCCTTTGGGGCTTCCCTTAAAGGATAACCGGAGCCCAGTGCCTGTCATTGCCATAAGTGACCCCATCGAAAGAGAAATCGATTTTGTCCCTTCCAAAGTCCCCTATGACCCCAGGTGGATGCTGGCAGGGAGACCCCATCCAAGTGAGTGAGAGCAGCCTGTGGCCCCTGCAGCAGCGTGCCCAAGTGCAACCTGTGGCTGCGAACTCTCCCATCCTGGCGCAGAATGTGCCTTTTGCTGCACGTTGATGCGCAAGGAGCCCTTCAGTGCACATGGTTGTGCCATTCCTCTTCCCGCTGTGATCTGCAGCTCTCAAGGGGACGTGGCAGAGTGGTTTCTTTGACCAGGGAAGCTTCCTGGAGATCATGAAGCCGTGGGCTCAGACGGTCGTGGTTGGCAGAGCAAGGTACAGCTGTGAGCAGGGGATGCTTCCCAACTCCTGATGCACGGAAGCTGCGAGTACAGACAAGTGCAAGTCATCTTTGCCCATGGCACCGCTTTTGGGATGGTGACAGTGGGGTGCACCTCTCTGAGGTGTGGCATAGAGGGGAACTGGCCGCTACTGAGGCTGCCCTGCCTTGCTGCAGGCTGGGAGGTCTCCCTGTGGGTGTCATTGCCGTCGAGACCCGCACCGTGGAGGTGACAATACCTGCAGACCCTGCCAACCCTGACTCGGAGGCGAAGGTGTGTGGGGAGATCTCAGTGCTGCCATGAGGCAGAGGAAGAGCATCCAGCATTGAGGCTGGGGGAACAAGTGGGGATAAAGCTTAGCACAGTCTTTTGGCATGTCCTGACTCACCTTGAAGGTGGTGAAATCAGGGTGCTCTCACTTTGTCTCCTTCCAGCTCTTGTGCACCGTGTGCTGCTGACTGCTGTGCCTGGAGGTGCTGACCCCAGACTCAATGCTGCTGCTCGCTGTCTTTTCCAGATAATCCAGCAGGCAGGACAGGTCTGGTTTCCAGACTCTGCTTTCAAAACAGCCCAGGCCATTCGGGACTTCAACCGTGAGCACCTCCCACTGATGATCTTCGCCAACTGGAGGGGCTTCTCCAGTGGCATGAAAGGTACCCAGGGTGCCCAGGTCGCTATGCTGTGCCACCAGCCCTCCTGCAGCACTCGGGGTGCCCGGCCACTGAGTCCCTTTTTCTCCCAGACATGTATGACCAAATGCTGAAGTTCGGCGCCTTCATCGTCGATAGCCTGCGGGACTTTAAGCAGCCCGTCCTGGTGTACATCCCGCCGCACGCCGAGCTGCGGGGCGGCTCCTGGGTGGTCATGGACCCCACCATCAACCCCCTGTATGTGGAACTCTATGCAGACAAGGAGAGCAGGTCAGCCTCTGGTTTTCTCCAATGCAAGTTAACGTGCATCGGAGCGAGCTGGAAGGAGTGGGAGAGCAGCCAAGAGTCCCAGTCTGGAAACAAAGCCCTGTTGGGTTTTCTGTCCCAGGTTCTTAGGGGATAAAGTTGCCTGAACTGTAATGCTTTCCTATCAGCAGTGACCTCTTTTCCCAGGATTTATTTTCCCCTGCAGATCGGTCCCTGCTTTACCAAACTTTCCTCCCAGGGGTGGCATTCTGGAGCCTGGGGGAACAGTGGAGATCAAGTTCAGGAAGAAAGATTTGGTGAAGACCATGAGAAGGATTGATAAGGTTTATGCCAAGCTTGTGGAGCAGCTGGGTAAGGGGAAAGGATCTTCAGTGAGTGGGCTTTGGGGTGGCTGAGATGAGAGAGCCAAGCAGGGCCCTTGCTGGGAAACAACAGCTGGTAATGTCCTGCAGGGACACCTGAACTGTCTGAGGCGCAGCGCAAGGAGCTGGAGAAGCAGCTCAAGGCCCGGGAGGAGCTCCTGCTGCCCATGTATTACCAGGTGGCCGTGCACTTTGCTGACCTGCACGACACCCCTGGCCGCATGCAAGAGAAAGGCGTCATCACGGTGAGCACGGAGGCTGGGGAAGGGGCTTGGTGCAGGGGTTTTGCAGCAGCAGCATGTAGGGGAAAGTACCCCCCTTACACATCTGCTCCTTTTCCTCTGCAAAGGCTTAACCTGGGCTCTGCCTGTTTCTGCAGGACATCCTGGAGTGGAAGAAAGCCCGCTCATTCCTCTACTGGCGGCTGCGACGGCTGCTGCTGGAAGAGGTGGTGAAGCTGGAGGTCCTGAAAGCTAACAGCGAGCTGAGCCACATCCACATCCAGTCCATGCTGCGGCGCTGGTTTATGGAGACAGAAGGAGCTGAGAAAGTATGCGGGGCCCTGGTTTTACCTAAATCTTTTGCATTTTCAACAGTCTGTGAAGCTTTCATGGGTTCCGATTTCCAAACCAAGCCTTCTCTCTATGGCTGCTAAATGGGTTGGGGGCAGCGTGCTGTGTCATATGTGCAGGGCTGAGGAGGACAATGCCATTATCCACTGTGCCATGGGAGGAAAAGCCAGAGGATGTAGCAGAAGGGGGAGGATCAGGCCATGTGAGTAATGGGACCCCCCCATCCATGGTGCTGCTCTCCTCAGGGATACCTCTGGGACAACAACCAGGTGGTGGTGGAGTGGCTGGAGAAACACATGCAGGAGGATGATGGTAGCAAGTCAGCCATCCGGGAGAACATCAAGTACCTGAAACGGGACTACGTGCTCAAGCGCATCCGGAGGTGAGCGGCTGCGGGAGCTGCATGTGAGGGCACTGCCACCCCCTGTGCTGAGGACAGCGGGTGGTGGCCTCCCAGGCAGCCATGCTCTCCCTTCTGCCTCGCAGCCTGGTCCAAGCCAACCCCGAGGTGGCCATGGACTGCATCATCCAGATGGCTCAGCACATCACCCGCGCACAGAAGGCTCAGGTCGCCCATCTCCTGTCCACGGTGGAGAATGAGAGCCCGTCCTGAGCCAGCAGGAGGAGCACTGGTTCCTCAGCCCTCCAGCTGAAGCCTTGGGCTCTCACTTTGTGCCTAAATAAAGGATGCCAATATCTGTACCTTAAGCTATGAAGATGCTCTCTCCGTCTGGTGCTGGGTTTGGCAGAGATAAACTTGCTCCAAGCCAAGGCTGGAGGCCGGACCTGGTGCAGAAGCTGATTTTTACTGTGTTTTAGTTGCAAGCCCTGGCCTTAATCTTTTAAACAAGCAGCAGCGCCAGACACGTTGCACAAGACTGGCTGGAGCTGGACAAAGGGAGAGGTCTCTGTATGGCTGTGTTGGGACTGACCATGCACTGGCACAAGGAAATGTACATACTGCTGAGGAAGGATCAGCCTCAAACCGATGCTTTAAAACAAACTCAGGAGCTGCAAGGAGCCATTTGTCCCCATCCTTCCCTGCGCTGGGGAGCGATCTGTAGATGTGACCACAAAAAGCTGGCGGCCAGAAAAGACATCACAAGCTGTTCTGGGACTGGACTAGCTGCAGTGAGGGTATCAGCAGGGATATCAGCTGACTGTGTGCTTTGCAATGCCTCTGACTGTGTAACTCCATTGCAGGAGCATCACACTGGGCTTAGCTTTGGCTCTGAGCAGCGAGCACAGTGGCACAGCTGCTTTGAGGGCAGCACTGGGACTGATGTGATGGGGTGGTGGTGGCACTTTCTTGGTCGTGTCTATGTGGGGGGGAAGGTTTGCTGCCCAGGGACGTCCCCTCAACCTCAAAGTGAGGATGAAAAAGACACGAGGAGATGCTTTCTGGTTTGAAAGGAGTAGCTGCACTGTCAGGGGTATCGGAGTGCTGCTGCTCACTGTGCAGGAGGTGGTAGAAACGTTCACCCAAACCAACACCAATAAAGCAAGCACTGTCCTCAAGGGAAACCTTCCTGAGCTCTTTTGTTTTGTTTTGTATAAACCCAGGACCTGAGAAGGGGATGGTGACTGCTGCTGTGTGATGCGCAGCACACAAATTGCTTTGGTCCATAGCATCTCTCACCATGAATGCAGGTACTGAGATTTTCAGCAGTAAGTGACCATGCTGAGCTGCAGCAGGGCTTGCTTGCCACCACAGTGATTACAGTGCAGCACATCTAGAATGAGGCAGGTTTCGTGCTAAGAAATATTATTTATTTTAAAAAAATGAAGACAGCGTAGATGACACAGCAAATGATCAGTAATCACATTTGTTCTTGAACAATAAATTACGACTTGGACCATCGTGGCCTTCTGGAAGAGGCTGGCATGGATGCATGCACTTGGAAAGGTACAGGTATTCACATTTTCCAGCCCCTGACTCTCCCAGCAGTGTTTTTCAGCACAAGGTTCCTGCGCTGGGTTGGTGGGGCTGCTCCAGCATCTTGCTGCCTCCAGGTCGCACAGCTGGGTGCTGCAGTTGGTGCTTTGTACCTGGGTGGAGGCTGGAGAGGCTGTGAGCAGCCCCGGCCACACGCACTGCGGGTACAAGGACTGGGACTGACAGAGCCCTGAATGGAACAGACAACACATGAGACATAAATATGACTCCACGGTCACAGAGGTATAAGTAGACTAAATGCTAAATTTCAATGTAGTTTTCAGGTTTTTTTAACTGTTGGATGTTTCATACAATGTCTTTTTTTGCATCGTGTGTTACCAAGTGTAAAGTGGAGGATGTAAACCTAAAGATCTAAATTGGGAACAATTTTACTTGGACTAACCAGAATGGGAAGGCGGTTCTGAATTGGTACAGTTACAATATTTGGTCTCTTGAATTTAAGAAACAAAAACAAACAGTGAGTTTCACAGTATCAAAAGTGCTTATTTAAAAGAAATGTAGTGTAACAAACAGTGATTGAAGTCGTGCTTTTGAAGGTGAATAACTTAGTTGATGTAAAACAGGTTACTGCAGCATTTAAAAGAATCTGAACAGTGCTCAGTTCACATAATTTCTCTTCATAACAATAAATATAAATAAATTTACAAATAGTAATACTGCCTAGCACAGAAATGGACAGAAGCACAATGCACAGTACTATAAAAAAGGGAAATCTAATCTTTTTTTTAAACAAGTCCTAAAAAATAGGCATGATTCCTAAAAACTTCTAGCCAGCGATCAGCTTCATCGTTCAGTAGTACTGGTTCCTTCATGGGTAAGGGCTTTGTTTTTAAGCCTGAGATACAGCAGTTGTCTGCTATGGGTTTCTCACTAATAATCTTTTTGCTCCTTTTTTTCCCCCTAGCTCATAACAATAAGTTAGCAACAGTTATGTCAGAAAAGCGTTAGAGGTGCAAATGCCTCCAGAACCTGCGTGTGATCTTTGTTCAAGGCAACAGTCATTTGGCAACGTGAGAGAAAAGATGAACGTGGTACGAGGGCAACCCTTTTGGACATGAACTTGGTGCTGATCCAACCACTGAGTTGTGTTGGCCTCTGTGTGTGTGACAACAGAACAACATCAACAAGTATGCCTAGATTATAATGTCAAGAAAATGTGTTCTCCTTAGCTGGACTCATTTTTAGCTCAGCTCCATTCTAGTAGAAGTTCCTACTGACTGATGTCTTCCAAGTCCTTACGAGCTCACCAGCCCTGCAACGCAACCATCCAATCTCAGTCCTTGCATGGATGAAAGGTAGAGTAGAACTCCACTGGTACTGGTTTGAGTTATTTTGGCATTGTGTGCTGCGTCCCAGTAAACAGCCAACACTTTCCAAGTGTCTGCAGGAGGAGCTGCTTTATTGCTTTCAGGTTGGATTTTAAGGGTTGGGAGAAACTGGCCCCTGAATTCAAGGTCCTTGGGACGGTGCAACATTTAGAGCAGAGCGATGGGCTTGTTGCCTTGAGGGTTCATGTACTGAGCTGCTGCTACGTTGTCCACGGAGGTGTAAGTGGTATAAAGGCCTGTGACCTGAAAGTCTGACAAGGAGTGATCGCTGCCACTGGAGATGGGGGTGAGGCCAGGAGTGCCCAGGTCACAGTCTGAGAGGTGCAGGGGAGAGTTGCTGAAGGCACCCAGGGTGTCAAGGCTGAAGCTGTCATCTTTCATTTCCTCCCATATGTTACCTTTAAAAGATTAAATTCCAGTCACAGCAACACATCCAACCTGTTCAGGCACTGTGGGGTGGGGGTCAGCCCTTAACTAAAGGGTTTTACGTGCTGCTTAGAAACAGCACAGTTTGCAGATCTGGAGTGCAAAGGCAGTGAGCGTCTGTTCCCCCACAGCCCTCTGGGCTCCAGCAATCCAGTCATTCCTGGACAGCAGCTATCTACCATGTGCTGACCAGAAAGAAACCCAAGGATCACGCTAAGGATCTCCATAAGCCAAAGATTTACAAATGGGAGAAACCAAGGCACAAGTAGAGCTATGGTTTCCGAGGGACAGAGAGGTGTGGTGTCCCAGATCTTTAGGTGGACACGTCTATTTATATCTACTGCAGTGCCTGAACTTGAACCATGAAGGTAGTTTGCATTCCTATCTAGCACAGGGTAGAAATGCAATGAGGAAGGCTGGGGAAGTCAAGCTGCACAGGCCAGCACCCAGCACGAGATTTCATCTCAGTTAATTCCATCCCAGTGAGTCCTGCTGAAGCCCTTGGATATATATTCAGCAACGACACAATCGTATAAATCCTGCCCTCCACTCCCCCAGCTTCCTTCTCCTATACCTTGCAATGCAAAATCCATAATGCTTGGGTCCAGAGCATCCACCTCCGTGCTCATGTCTGTGGTCATGTTCAGGAAGTCGGGAGGGGCGCGGCCCATGGGGTGGTGGGGCAGAGGGCTGTGGCTGATGTCAGGCAGAGTGTGGAGAGGAGGGGTCTGTGCAGGTGCTGGAGAGTCCGGCGCGATGCGAGCCTGGGTCTGGATCTGGTGATGCAGAGGGACAGACTGCAGAGAGAGCGTCATGATCGGTTGGGGCTGCAGCTGGGAGATGGAGATTCGGCCTTGGGCTGCTGCCATGTGGTTCAGGGTAGAGATCTCAGGTTCTGCCTGTTTACTGGACCGCCTGCAGTTCTCAGGTCTGTCAGTAATCAGCTTGTCCAGCTCCTCTGCACATGCAGTGCCCATTCCCAAGGAAGAAAAGAGGAAGTTTAACCCATTTGTTCAAGTAGGTTCCTATCAAAGCATTTCATTCATTTCACTTGTGAGCACAGCTTTGCACTTTTGCAATAAAACCTAGAAGGCAAGCAGCATCTGTGACTGTGTGAGAAGCAGCATGAAAGGCAAGCTTTGACTGTGCAAACTGGCTGTGCAAAGAGCAAAAAAGTGCCATCTACTTCCCTACCCTTAACCCATACTCTAGTCAACTTCCATCGTAACCCCTAACACAGCTTAAAAAAAAATGATTACATGAAGTTTGCACCAGAGCAACCCAACCAGCATGGGCAGCATCCTTGGAAGGTCTCCTGCTCGCAGCAACGCTGTGAATTCTGTTTGTTTCCCAGGTAAGACTCAAGTGAGAGCCTCCCGGCAGTTTCAGTGGCACTACTGTTTTTAAGTAAAGGAGAATGTTATTTATCAGATTGTGTATTAGAGAACTTACAGAAAAACCTTCTGGTTGATTTTGCCAACGCTGAACTGCCGAGAGCTTCAAAAACAAGCACGTGTTTTTATAAATAAGAATGAGAGTAAAGAGTTTTACAGAGCAACAGCCAAAAAAACAATTAAAAACTGCCACTATAAATGCTAACACTGGAGGCAGCATAACTCTTCATAAGGCCTTGGATGTGCTAGATAAGTTAGCGTGAAGGAAAAAGATAACCATCTAGAATGTGGGGGCCAGTTTATGCCGAGGGCTTCCATCTCTGCAGCAGTAGTGACCCAATTCAGTGCAGTGCTTGGGGGTCGTTCTGGCTGTGCAGGTTTAAAGCAGAGGTTGTCGGAAGGCCCGAGAGCTCCGTGCTAAGCCAGCTCTGTTCTGCAGAACTTGTTATTTTTTTAAATTCTTGAATTCCTGGCCAAACAGACATTTTTAACACAAGCAACTGAAATGTAATATAAGCCCTACCTGGGTTAGCCATACTCCTGTGAATGGCAGCTAAGTCCTTCCGCTTCCACTTCTGCATCTCCTCTTCCATTTTGTCAATCTTGGCAGGGTTGAGAGCCCACAGGCACCCCTTGCGCGAGGTGCCACTCATCTTGTTCTCCACTTTCTCAAAGCATTTATTCAGGGACAGGTTATGGCGCACGGAGTTCTTCCAGCCATCGGGGGCTGTCTGAAAGACACAGAAAGATGTCAGAGAAATATGCTGAGAACAAAGTAAGTGATGTTCTACTCCCAGCTGTACGCATACCTTGAAGTAGGGAAAGTGTTCCTTCATGAAGCTGTAGATCTCGCTCACGGGGAGACTGCCTGTTTTGCTGTTCTTCAGTGCCATTGCAATTAAGCAACTAGAGGACAGAGAAACGTTTAACAACAGGTTGCACGTGCAACAGGTTGCATACATCATGTTGTCTTCTGGTCTAGCAAGCTCAGATCCATCTCTGTTCAGACACAAACACCTGGCTGACCATGGGATTCCTCTGGTACTCTGTTTCCTCCTAGGGATCTATAGTCAGTGAGTTTTCAAGTGCTCAGAAGACACCCTCTGATCCTGCAGATTTTACTTCCCTGTGCTGTTTTTCTACCTTTATGCAGATGGCCAGGAACCAGTTTGCTTGTTCATTCCTGCTACCCCCCAGAGGCAGTTTCCACAGAACTCTTAAGTGGGTGAATGGATTTGTGTTCCCTTCAAAAGGAATCAAATGTTCTTGTGCTGTCACACCTACAGTGAAGTCACCTCAAAGCAGGTTCTGAGCAACGTGCTGTACTGATATTAACTCACCTGTACGAATAGATGGGCTTGGGGTAATGTTTTGGATGCAGTTCTTGGGCAGAGTGAGGAGCCAGGCGTGGCTGAGGATAATGTGGCTGGGCGCCATACGATGTGTTGTAGATTGCTGCTGGGTTACACTGTATGCAAAGGAAAAGAAGAAGAGTGTCCACAACTGTATGTAGGCTTAGAGCTTTTTCATTTGAAAGAGTTCTAGAGATGATCTTAGAAGGCACTCTGAGAAACGGACCACAAGTAAATAACAGTACCTGTTGTGTATTCTGGGCTATGGCAAACACTTGCTGTGGATGAGGCGGGAAGAGCTGCTGCTGTGTCTGTAAATTAGGAGAGGGCTGCCCACCTACAGAGTACTGGCTCATCTGCAGAGACAAAGACAACAGACGTGTCAGCCTTCAGTTTACCAACATCTTTTCCTAAGAAGTGTCGCAAGGGTTGCTCTTACATTTGCTCCGTGTGATGAAATAGAATTCAGTCCCAGGACTCCCTGTGGCAGGCTGGCCTGGACATGAATCATTGCCCCAGGTGCTCCTGTGGAGTGCATATTGCTTGGCACAGGACCTGTTTTGAAAAAAGCAAAAGTAATAAACGTTCACGTGAAAGTACACTTCAGAAAAGAGAGCTGACATTTATTTTCAATAGATGCAGTTGGACACAGCTAAGTCTGGAGTGGATAATCACACCTCTCCGTGGCTTTCCATCCCAGAAGAACTCCGAACCTTTCACAAACTGCAAAGATGACTTCAGCTGCTTCTAAAACTTGTTATGCAGGGACTGAAAGATGACAGCTGTGTAACAGTCCGCAGTGCTGTTACAGACACAGTATCTTACAAAAGGAAAAAGACCAATCCAGAAACAAAACACAAATTCAGAGCTCTCAATACTCCAGACGGATTTCTGCTCTAAAGCAAGCAAGACGATACGCTGAGCTCGCTCGGCAGAATGCCTTAGGGAACAAGTGTGTTTGCCTGAAGGATGTTCACAGAGAAAAGAAAGGCATTCAATGAACATAAGCTGTAAGTCTGTGTGAAGCAAACAGGTATGGGGTAAATAAGATACTCTTAGTTTTATCAGTGTTGAAACAAACAAGAAAGATTAATTACCTAATTTCCAAGCTGTTGAAAACCTCTGAAATAAAAGTATTAAATACCTTGGCCCAATTTCACACATGGCATTGGCAACTACAATGAGCAGAGCAGTCTGCTGGATCCTACGACTGCTGCTGTGACTGCTAGGACTCTGCCTCTTGAAGTGAAAGAAATAGATCAGCAATATCTTATCAGAAGACAACAGGCTCCAGGTCTTCTGTCAGGAAGTGAAAAGTAACGTACTTAAAACAAACCTACTACTAGGAAAGCTGGAGTATGCGGAGGAAAGTGAAAGGGGCAGTAGAATCTGTCATTTAAATAGCAGTTATTTACCATCCTAACAGTTTACCTGTCTGTTGTAGCATTGCATTCTGGGCACCAAGGCCAAAATCCATTCTTCCACTGGCCATCTGTTGTAACCGAGGAACATCAACAGATGTCAGCCACGACAAGGACTGCAAGTCGCTGGGGAGGTCATCTTCACTCAGCTGGGAGGGGTCAGAAGCTAAGAGCCTGCAGAACAGCGTGAGAGGTTAGAAAAGAGTGGAGATGTTGCAAAACTGTCCCTGGTAAGGAGGGAGATGTCTGGGATGCCTGAGCTTGTGTAGGTCAGCAGGGAAACGCATCAGGCTGGAATTCTGCTTGCAGAGTTCAGATGTGACGTTTTGTTGCACAGCTGGCTAGTTACTGACGTCCTTTGCCTTTTACTCATGTGTTCCTTTGTACAATTTGAAATGTTTTAGTTAAGAAAACATTTTGTGCAGTATTTGTAGGGGAAGAAGGCATGAGAACCTGGAAGAGAAACTGCCTAGAAACAAAACCCGAACTGATTTGTCATTTTCACTTTTGTCAGAAATCTGTACTTGTATGGCCTTAAAGTAGAAGAAACCTGTCAGGACTTCTAACCTGACAAATCTACATTAACATTAAAAGGCAGTGAGCAGTTAGCCTTGGAAAAGTCTCTTTGCCCAGATCCTCCACAGCCTGCTGCTGGCTTTAACACCTGAGATTTTCCCAGCCCCTGTATATCCCACTGGTGGGTGCATAAGCGAAATTTCACATAATGAACCATTGATCTTTTCCATTCAGAGATATGAAGTTGCTGATACTTAACAAGGAACCATGAAGCTTAGAAACAATTCTCTCTCATAGATGTGTTGAAGCCAGCTGCATGGCACTAATGCATGCTTATTGCCAAATAACGATGCAGAAGTCTTAAAGAAATCTGGTCTCTTGCTGAAGCATCTTTTCTGTTCCATATGATTCCAAGGCAGCTCAAAAGAACAAGCCAGAACTCCAGTGCCTGCTGACCCAGGAGCATTCAGCTCCTCTATTTGTGCTTTCCTGAAACGCACATCAGAAGTTCCTGAAATTGTTATCTGGGAAAATCCTTAAAGCAGAATGTAATTTGCTTGTTTGTAAAAAGGCTTCGAAAAGAAGGAGGGAAAAGAAAAAGCCAAGAGCAGGAGCCAAAAGCTAAAACCCTGGCCAGAAACATCTTCACATCTCTCTCCCAGCCTACCCTGTTTTCTTTCTCATACTGTAGTTAAAGTGCAATAATTAGCATTGCCATGGTTACCACTGTTCAGTTATTTTGTGAGGCCTGGGACTTAAATACAGAAAAAGAATATCAGGTGACCACTCTCTCTGCTCAGAGATTGGCTGGATTGGAAGAAAACAAGAGCATTAAATGATTTGAAAACTGGGCAGGCTCATGTCGTTTGCAACAGTTGGGCCCATTCTTTGTAAGCCGATAACCCATTGTGGAGCAAACGACTGTTGCCCAGTGGCACGTGGCCTCAATTGTTTTTGGGATTCTTGCTTAATTGTTTTTTCCCCCTCCTCCCTTTTACCAACTCCACATTAATCTGGCTGAATGACAGCCGACACACAACACGCATACACATGCCATCTGGCACCCCGGTCCCTGCCAGTCCTCCCAGACAAGTCAGCTCCCTCAACAAACAGTGGGGTCAGATGGGCGGCGAGGGTCAGCACCCACCGCACACGCCTCCTGTCAGCCCATGAATCCTCCACATGCCCTCTGCATCTCTGAGCATCTCTGTGCAGTGGGACTTGGGGCTGTGCAGCAGCCTTCCCTGGGTGCCTTTTGGGGGAGAAAAGGTCCCTGCATCCTGCTTATCCTGGTGGAGCCTCACATAGCGCTTCCCAGGTGTGCAGAGGACTGGTGATATGCTCTGAAAGACTGGGTGCTATCCAAAATTGGATCATCCTCCCCCCAAGATCACACTGCATGCCACTCCAGCATCACTGGGAGTGTGTACGTGCAGCTCCCTCATAGAATCATAGAACAGTTTGAGTTGGAAGGGAGCCCCAAAGGCCGTCTGGTCTGCAGTGCACAAGGACACCCACAGCTCCATCAGTGCTCGCACCCCCATCCCCTGACCTTGGCTGTCTGCAGGGATTGAGCACCACCACCTCTCTGGTCAACTCATGCCAGTGCCTCAACCGCCCTCCTGGTCAACAACTTCCTTATATCCAATTTAAACTCAGTGTCACACTCAAATCACTGAGCTCCATTTCAAACAGACACCAAGATGCAGTGGTAGAGGCAAACAACAAGGCAAGGTGCGTGAGCCAGCTCTTTGTCCAAGACAAAGATGTTGTCTTCCCTTCTCCATGCTAGCATGGAACAGCTGATGGGATTCAAGCTCACAAGACTTTTAAAAGCATTTCTGGCTGCTCACTTACATGTTTTCAATGGATTTGGTAGTTGTCAGAATAACTGTTTCCATTAATCACAGGGGAAAAAAACCTAAGTTTTGTCAGAATAAAAAAAATATATTTCACAATTGAACACTGTTCTTCAGGTTGTCTCCAAAAGCAATGCTGAAATTTCATATACCTTCAAGAAGGCAAGACTGCTTAAAGTGCATCCATTTGTTCTCCAAGGTGTTTTAAGTGCCCAGATTTATTCTGCAGCATAAGCCCAGCTTATCTCGCAGTACACAGGCTCAAAGTGTTCCTGCTTTAAGTGAAAAATGCTGATCTAACTCTCCCTGGAAAGAGAGTAATACAGTAATACTGAGCATTGTAATGTCATAGGGTTCAATCTTCCTGACCTGAAAAAGCGCCTGTGCCAGGCCAACCACTAATGCATAAATACATACTGTAACACCATGTGCTTAGATTCCACTCCCCTCCACCATCATTTCTGTCTCACATTTCAGGGTAAACTTCAGGAGTCAGAGATCCTGCCTGTAGATGGGTGTTCACAGCCCCTGGCACAATGGGGCACTGTAGTAAAAGCAGCCATTTCCTTTCAATGCATGTAAATGAGATAAATAGTGATACGCTGTAATTAATGCACGCTGCCGAAAATGTCCCCAGCTGCACATTCCCCAGGGCTGTCTGGTAAGCTGAACTGCTACACCCTATGCAGGAAGGTTCCAGTTGCACCAAAGTTGTTACAAACATACTATTATCTTTTAAAGGTGTGGTGAAACGATGCAATTCCATTTTCAGCCCTCTCCTTTCAACCCTCTACAGGAAAAAAAGCTGTGTCTCTGTGTTTTTACCCTAGAAAGGTAACTGCGTTAGTAAGAACACACGTGATGTTGAAGATTTATGCCCCAGCTCTCTGTGTATCAGAGGATGCTGGCCTCCTTTGAAAAGCACCCTGAGATCTACAGTACACGACACAGAAGTGCTCAGTGTAACATTCATCTTTGCTATCTGCTCTATTGTACGTTGCCCAAAATATTTATCCACTCAAGATAATCTCCAACAGAGCTTGGCCATCGGCCAGCCTGCACGAGGTTTACTTGAATCAGGATGAATAACATGGAAAGGAATCCCCTTATGCTGAGCTTATAGACTTTCCTGCCAGCAGTCACTGGGGCATTGGACTCTTGCATTGGTTGCACGTATGATCAAGATCACTTGAGCCTGTTAGCAGTGCAAAACACTGGCACATTTGCTGTCTGAAACATAGCATAGGTAGGAGACACCAACTAAACAGTTAGCTATATGGAAAGAAATTCCTTCCTGCCACAACCCTGCAGGAGCCTGGAATGTCAGAACTGAATTTGGATCTACATTCGTAAATCTAACCTTACCATCTTCTCTCATGTTGAGCTGGATCTACTGAGCTGAATCTAATGCAGTTCATCTGTGCAGGAACTGCTGTTAGGGTGATAGGCCACTTCTACACCTGCAAACTCTGGCGCATGAGGAATTTGACACTGGAGAACACAGCAACCATCTCTTCAATGGTGTTATAGAACAGCCTGCCAAACACCTCTGCTGAGGCTAAAGAAAAGCCTGGCAATGACAAGTGTGCCTTAAAATATTTTCTCTCTAGGTAGTTTAGCCAATAACTGGGGATTCTGGTTTATGATACGGTATGCAAAGTGACATATTTCTATAAGTATTGTGCCTTCCACCCTTCAGAGGACCCTGCCTGCATGGAGTCTGTCTCTAAAAGATGCAAAGCACTCAAACTGGTTGATGCTGCAGGGTGAGTCTGGTGCAAAGGGATTAGAGCATGGCAGCAACTCAGCATTGCCACTGTTCTAAACAACCCCAGACCAAAACACCGTGGCTGTATTTGGTATATTCAACTTCAACCACAGTGTTCTAATGTCCCTCAATGGAAAATTTTCATTATCACTGCCAGCACTGACACTGGAGCATAAGTAATGCAACTTCAAGCAGAGGCAGTCAGCAGTAATAGATTCTTAATTAGCTGCCTGCAATGGTTTATCCAGAGAGCGACAACTGAACAAGAAGAATCCTACAAAAACTCTTGAATTGGTTCTGAGAAACTGTTTTCTTTTGTCTGGGATTATGTAATGGCCTCAGAACAAGCACAGCGATTTCTGATAAATAAAGCAACACAAGGAAAACAGTCCTGTTTTGTGACTCTTCAGCTGTCTCCATGGTGAGAATTATTCTGTTTTACTGAGTCAACCTGTCTCCTTTCGCTCTTCACTCTGACTCTTCTGCTCTCCCTGCTACACACTTCTCTTCCCACCTTCCCCCTTCCCTGCACCAGGGTCTGTTTTCCACGCTCCACAGCCATCAGTCCCTTTTCTCCCTGCTCCTGTGCCAGCTGCTCTCGCTGCTCTCACTGTTGCTTTTGGTCTGCAATTCCACTCTGCCTTTTGAAGTCACACTCCCAAGTGCCCAGCCTGCCTTTCTCCTCCCGGCCTTCAGGTTTTTAGTAATTTCTGGCCTTGCTGGAAAGAAGAGAAATTAGGCAGCTGTCCAGGAACAACCAGAACATCCCTCCTCAACTACAGCTCAGGAAACTTTGGATTAGATGAACCAAAGAGAATGAGGAAAAAGCAAATAATTACCCTGACAGGTGCTGGTCTTCTCCTTTTCATAACACCATGGCTCAGAAGAGAAGATAATTCTCCAAAAACCTTCTGCAAAGATATTTATGCTCTAAAAGAACCAGTTATAGAAGTGCTGTAGGAGACTTTTATATATCTCAGCTCAGAGTTTCACAACACCCCGTTACCTCATTTTGGTACGGGATGAAGAGAAACTGAATTACAAGTGACCTACATGATTTGCTTAAGCCTAACAGGAAGTGAGCAGCAGTGTCAGCACTGAACCCAGAGCTCACTCCTTGCTCTGCTTCACCCACACAATCACTCTTTCTTCCTGTAGGTTAAGATTTCCCAGATGCAGCCTGCATCTTAATCTACAGTATGTTGTGTTGAAAAAAAGAAAAGAAAAAGAACAACAAGAAAAAGAGCTGTGACTAACGTCAAAATAAGTTTCTTCTTAATGCAAAAATGTGTTGAAGTATCTGGTGCTACATGAATGTTTTGTGTCTGTAGCGTTGTCTACTGGGGAAGATATTTTTTCCTTTAACATTGCTTCAGCTGCTATTCATTAGCATTGAACTGATTTACTTGCCTGGGATCCTGTGCAGATAGTTAATCCAGTGTAAAGGGGACATGAAATATGCTGTGCTTTGCACTGCAGACAGACCTGCCTCCCTTGCAGAAGTTGCTTTCCGCACAGGCGAGACTTTTTCAATGGGCAAAACAAGAGTGGTGAGCCCTGAGCACGTGAGGTTTCTCACAAGAATGCTGAAAAAAAATGCAAGTTTTCTGCTTCCTTGTCTTGAATTGAAGGTCAAGCACCTTTTATGAGGTAACATAGGAGCTCAGTTCTGGTTTCACTGGAAACAGACTAGCCTCAGAATCTTGCTAGGTACTGCCCAGCTACCAACCAGTCCTCCCCAGCTCTGGCAGCAACTGCAAGACAATTTGAGAAGCAAGGGCCGCTATTTTTTTTTTATTAATACTGATTAGCACATTTCAGGAACTGCATAGGAAACAGTTGAGCTAATCCACTTAAATCAATCCACTGCGGCCCGAGTTTGACTGATTCCTAGAAGGTTTCTCACATTTTTTTAAAAGAATGAGGCAAGTCCTGTGATGAAATTCCTCCGACACATAGAGTCATTATCTCACTCCCTGTCAGACACACATGGTGTCAAGGGAATGGACACTGACATTTTCTTCAGGAACAATTACGGTGTTGTTAGTTATGCATTTGTAACCTTTTGTCCGCAGAAATTTACTTCAGGCAAACCCCCAGCCTCCATATATCCACAGGATTGACTGTGGAAAACACCCAACTGTAGCTTGCTCCAAAACCAGCTATGAGACTACCACTTAGGAGAGCCAAAATGTCCCGAGTGCCATAAAAGATAAAGACTGTCCACCATTTTCACCGCTGTAATGCAGTCATGTCTAGAACATAGGGAACGTAGTGGTTACGTGTTGGTTGCCTATGAGGACTGTAGACATGACAATCCAAGGCTTACGGGATTTGCTGCCAGGATTAAGTAGTCGCTGAATCAATGGTTAGAGAAAGTAAAACCATAACTGATCAGGACATGAACTAAAGGTCAGCTTAACCAACAAAACCCTGTACTTTTAAAGCACAATTTGATGCCAAAGCATGTTTGTAGAAATTAAAGGTTACAGAAAAAAGAACCGAATTAGATTATCTAATCAGCTAAATATTGACCACTGTATTTAAGAATCAAAGGGACAATTAAAATGGGAAGAAGAGGAATACAGTCTACTAACATACTGAATACTTTATACTCAAGTCCAAGCCTACCTTAGCCAAGCCAAAAGTAAACTACTGTAAATCTGTTATTTTCCTTTCATCAGCCCCACTGGGGCTTCAAATCCTAAAGGTTTTCATGTTAAATCCAATTCTGCACTTGTTTACATTGCAATAGATCTTTTACTTCTCTTGCACAAGTTATTAATGTTCAGCGAAACTAAACTGCAAGAAAATGGATTGCAAATTTCAGTATTGCTCGTATTACTTATATTCAATATTGCTTGAAGCATTCACAAGGCAAATAAATAACTCAAAGACCAGCTCCAAGCCCACTGAAGATTATGGGAGCTCTCCATTGGTTTAGAAGTTGAGTGGGCTCCTTTGACTTACATAGCTTTGTGCTGAAACAACACAGGAGCACCAGTGCAAGGTAAGCACATACTCTGATTCAGCATCAAAATATTTACACTGCAACACAATATTCAGTTATTCATTATAATTAGCCAACCGTTGAAGTCTCCAAAGTTTAAAAATCCCAATGTTATGATTCTCTGCCTTTATTCCCAGAAATGTAAAATGAAATCACCAGCAATACTTGTCGCTGCTACAGTTATGGAAATACTGAAGGTAGCAGTATTTTATTTGGGAAAGTGATAGAGGCACTTTTTGGCTAATATGAAGCTTTACTTTGCATTGACAGCCTGGCAGTGACAGCCCCAGAGAAAAGTAGGAGCTGGGGAAGCTATGATGGCCCTAATCATTCCCAGACAGCATGATGTTCTACATCTCACAGGAGAGATGTTTGCCCAAAATAATTTCTATCAAGGTGCAGACACTCCAGGTCTTTGCATAGCAGCCTAATCCTCCTAACTACTCTATGTGCTACGTCAAATTTGCTACAGATGCTTTAGATCCAGAGAATTCTAATGTCTGCTAAAAATAGTGACTTTTTCCTCTTCTTTCTTTTTTTTTTTTTTTTAATTAAAAAATCAGTCGTTTTGAGATCTATGCATACACACATGAAAACTTATAGGTATTTACTGCTTTGATCCCCAGCTCACATGCACACACACTCTCCCCCTTTTCAGCATTTTCTGCTGCAGCCTCACAGGAAAGCCTGCTCTCCTCTAAGTCCAATTGCCCGATTGAAAGATTCCAAGTGAGACAGAAGAGTATTCTCAGCCCAGACCCAGCCTCCCACTCACTAATTGGAGGCCATTCCCCATTTTGCGGAGCCTTGATGCTCCCCCATGGAGCACTCGGGACTGTGGGTTCCAGTCTTGGACTGTGGTGACAGCAGGAGAGTAAACAGAGCTGATAGAATTTGACAGGTCTATTCTTTTCTTAAAATCATTCAGTCTAAAAGATTTTCTTTTACATAATCCAAAGTGTTTTCTCATGAAGTAGGACAAATACTGCTCTGCATTTATGGTGCAGTTCAGATTTTATGCATTTTTATCAGAATTTGCCACTATTAAATGAGGTCAAATAATTCATTTTAAAGCTGCATTAAAGAAATCACAAATGGGTTAAAAACTTCAGAGAACTCTGATCTTCGAGTTCAAAATGTTTAACAGAGATTAGAAGTAGTTTTTAAAAGGAGCTGACTTCCCAATAAAGGAGAAACTCTTACAATTCCTTTATTGGCACTAAGAGAAATCCTATCATTCTCAAAGGGAAAAAAAGGGGGCTTTTTTTAATGAGTTAAAGAATAATTCTCCCCATAATAAGGGTCTTTGTTAAGGTGGTGTGCTCTTCAGGGCACCGATAGAGACTTAAATGTAAGTACCCAGAAACCTCTCTCATACACACCCCTCATTAAATGCTGAATATTTCCTTACAAATATTTACATAGCCAACAAAACGTCTGGAGCAAAGAATGCTTTAATAAACAGCAAAACAGAGTGCCACAACCCTTCTTCCACAGCGGCTGCAGAGGGTATAACAAATCACTTGTTGAGCTGCAAGGGGCTGCAGTGCAGTGTTTGCATTTTGAATAGAGAGAGGCTGATAGAAGAATACCTGCAGCTGAGCACTGTTACCCACAGAAATGTGTGAAAACACAGTCAGGCTGGGAGGGAGGAGAGAGTCTCTCGCTCCTCATTTTAAAACAACAACAAAAAATAGAAAAAAGATTCTTTTTTTTTCCTTTATTGTGAGAGCCAGATTGTGTTGTTATGTGTTTCTTGGAACTTGGCATCATGTGACAAGATGTAACCTAACTTAACCCAGCTCACTGTAATTCATGCAGAACTATCCCATGACTTCTAACAATGCTTTTACATGATGAAGGACGTGTATCGGTATAGATAAATTTCAGAGAACTAGATTTGTTCTCACTAATATTAGTAGAAATAATATATATATATAAACTAGTGCTTTGGAGTACTATGCTTGTCTTAATGAAAAATTTATCTGGTGCTTGTTGCATGTGATTTAGTCTTTGCACAATAATGCAAAATGCAAGCTGAAATGAAACTTTTAGATAATTATAAATTAACAGTAATTGATGTATACGTTGTCTGACAACACTCATACAGAAGAGAGAGAGTGGGAGGTCTGCCCGTGGCTTGGAAGGTGCATTTAACCAATATGGCTTAGTATCAAAATGCTTTAAATAAGAATCACTCTAGGTAAGCAGTGAGTTATAACTGGTCACTGCTTTGTTCAACTCAAGAAGAGCAAGAGAAGAGGAGCAAGAGAAATGACACAGCTGACTTTTTAGAGCAGGATTTCTATCCCTTTGCATAAGGAAATGGTGAGAATCGTTTGCATGCCGTCAGTCGGCGGGTTTTGGTGGTGCTGTGTGGTTCTCCATCAATAAAGCCCTCACCTGTACTCCTGGGCAGCGTGCTGGCTGTGCCCTGAGCTCCGGATGAGTCCTGACATCATGGACGGGAGGTCGCTCTCTATCATCTCCTTTGCAAAAAAAAA
>JACDJE010000004.1:5566387-5589167 GCA_016647715.1 Pavo muticus
GGAGCGGGTCGTGACGAGGGAGAAAAAAAATGAAGCACAAGACGAACTTCTCGTAACTTTCCAGAGGGTAAAAAAAAAAAAAGAAAAAAGAAAAGGAGGAGGGAGAGAGGAGCGGGGGAAAAGAGGAGGAGGAGGAGGGGGCATTCAAACGTGCGGCGGCGGTTTGTGTGTGAGGAGGGGAGAATGAAATCTCTTGAGGGGAGAACCGCCCGAGCCGGGCTCGCCCCACCCGATGCCGCCCTGCTTTCCCCGCCGCTCGGCCCGCCGCCGCCGCCACCCCCCGTCCGAGCCCGCGAAGCTGCCCGGGAGCGCTCGCTGAGGCGCGCGGACCCCGCGCGGAGCGGCGGACGCGGGGAGGCGCCGTGCGGCCACCGCTGTGGGCAACCTGGGCCGCTGCCTCAGCGCCCTCGGTGCAAAAACGTCTTCCTTATATCCAATCTACATCTCCCCTCTTTTAGTTTGAAGCCATTTCCCCTTGTCCTGTCACAGCAGACCCTTTCAAGGGACGGTCCCAGAAAATATCGTCCTGGCCTATCCCAGGCACATGCAGAGAGCCAGAAAGGAGTGTTTAGAACAAAAAGCAGTGGTGCTGCTAGAGCCTAAGGTGCAGAGCTTGCGCAGTTGCAAGTATTCCCTCAATTACAGAGATACGCTGTGCCATTTTTGTTGCCACTTAGAGACTTTACCTACTTACCTTGCAGCTTAAAAGCATTTTTTAATGCATTCCTGTAGCCTAATGTTTGTAGGAGGGGTAAAGGTAAAACATGACATTTCTTTTAGAGCTTCTGAGAATTTACCTGAGCCGTTGTGTTGAACTTTCTGCTTGGCTGGCTTCCTTGTGGCAATACACCTTATGTACGGATTTGTTTCCCTCATGCAGGTGATTTGCACACCTCCTGCTTCCAAGGGCCGGATTATGACAGGTATGGAGCAGAAGGGTGGTTTATACCCATCTTACTCACTAGGGGAGCTTAAACTGAAATGTGAAGGGATAAAGGGCTTAGTTCTGCAAACACGGAGAGGAGTACTTAGCAAGTTGCAGCAAGAAAGGTTCTGGTTGAATGTTATGAAGAAAGTTTTCACACGTGACCTCTAAAATAACACAATGTTCAGCAGTTAAATTCTTTCCTTCTCTGGAGTAACTGGTCTGTGGCAAACAGATAGTGAAAGAAAACTACAAAGAGAAGTAAGGAATTCACTTAGTAAAGGCACTGATTTCCTTGTATGGGAATTTATCCTAAAATTAGCTTTAGTTTCTGTGAATTATCATCTGAACTGTAGTAGCTTGCTTTGGACGTTGAACTGAATTTATTTTGCTATAAAGTGAGGTCAACATAAAATGGTTTGGTTTTATTTTCCCCACTCTCAAGTGTACTATCGATGATTAAATCAAGACTAACAAGAGAGAGTTGTGGAACCCTCCAAAGGTTTAGGATAACTCTGCAAAGACTCCGATGACTTCTGCATTCCATGTGGTCAGGCTTTAAAATCAAAACGTCTCCCCTACCTCAGACCCGCTTGGACTGGGACCCACAGTTGCTACATTGAAGGCAACATAGCTGAAAAGCTGCTCCATGTTAATACATCATCATTTTGGTACGAGGACATTGACGTGTCCTGATCCCAAGTCTTTTACTGCTCACATGGCATGTTTTCTGATTATAGTTTTCTTCCATCTCGGCCAAGCATCTGAAATGTTTTGAGAAAATAATTACGTGAATCAAGATCAGTGCCCTCTACTTGGTGAAAAGAGGTGCTTCTCAAAGCAGTCAGTGCTTCTTAGAAAGGAGAAATTTCCTTGCACACTTAAAGCCAGCTTTGTTTTATGTGAAAGAGTGGATTCTATTGCACTTCCTTTATCTTCTCAGTGCTTTTACCATTCATCCCTCCTCGCACAAAACTGAAATATTCTATTTACATTACAAACTGCAACTTCACTGTGCAAATTCTCAGTCCCCAGACAAGGTTGTGAGTACCTTATCCTTCATCCCCTGCTCAGTGCACAGATTCTGAGTTTGTTTTGTATTCTTTCCCTTGGAAATAAAAAGCAGCAATTGCAGTTACCAAGAAGATCTTTTTGTGTCTAAATGGAACTAATGTGAAAGTGGATTCCGTAAAACCCATTTAAACATAGGAACTTTACAAGCTTCCTCCTTTTCTTACAGTACAAAAACACTGACCGTTTGTTCTTGTTTTCCTTTTTTAATTTCTTTTAGAATACTGTCTCGTAACAAATTACACTTAAAAATCATTTAGTGTGAAATTGCAGATTAATCCCATAGGGATGGGGTTTTAGCACTCGTCTGGCCACTTGGGAGCGTACAGATGGTGAATCTGAGTTTTACAATAGGCACAATCACTGATTACATGCATGGATGTAACGGACAAAAAGGCCCTTCCTCACGGCTAAGGTAAGGGAAACACGCTGGAGGTCCTACTGCATGACTTGCTCATTTTAAGATGCCTTTGCTGCTAAAAATTCTGTGTCCAGGTTAGTTAGGGTAAAGTGTGTCATCAGAAAGAGAAGCTTTGCTGGTAGCCCAACTTTATTTCATTTATTATTATGATTGCTATTATTATTATTCTATTTTTTGTTGATGGGTTAAGATGTAGTTTTTAGAACAGCATATTAATGAATAATTCTGAAGTTTAGGAAAAAATTGGAGATATAGCTGCTCTGCTCGCCACCGTCTTTCTTGTACTTAGATGTGTCTTAGGTTTACTCCAAGGTGCTAAATGAAGCTATGCATTTGATAGGCAACATTTTCTGAGGCTGAGGTGATCTCCCTGCTGTATTTCTACAGACAGCTGAGAGGATGGGCCTGGGGCTTCTGCATGCCACTGTAACGCAGAGTACAGAGCCATTATTATCTGCATTTTAAGAGCTGGCAAAGTCACAAAACGAGTCCACTAGGAAACACAAACACTGACAGTCTGTTCATAATTTATCCAATTAAACCAAAGCATAGCACAATTTTATCTTTGTGAGTGAATACAACAGTATTTTGCCTTGATAAGTATCTATTTGGGGGCAAAACATTGTTTACAGATAGTGTAATTGTGCAGTTATACACAATATTATGGAGCAAGTGTTGTGACAAGAGAATTCTGGTTGGCTGATGTGTTTTCCACCACTACAAATGTCCAACATAATGGCCTTTATCACAGCCTGTTAGCAAATTTTAACCCTCCAAATGTCATTAACACGAGAGTAATCTCTGAGAAATGTTGCTTTCATACATATCTACTTAGCCTCCAGCAAAATAGTTACTTTCAGTGATATAGGATCTAATATAAGACTATAGAAATGATGAAAATCAGGACTGAGGCTAAAACTGCTTCCACGTGCCATTCTATCTTCTGTAGATACTGTGGTGTGTGTGACAATCAGTTCCAGTGCCTGTGGAAGGTAATACTGCCAGAACTCTAATATTTGATGAAAGTATGTCAGTGTGAAAGGTTGGGATGAAAACCCGTTGTACTCTGAGTTTTGGATGCCTGATCTCTTTATTGCTGTTCTGAAGGCTACGATGTACAGCCAAAGAACAGTGGAGAGAATTACATGTAGGTCTAGTCTATTTCCTCCACATAGTCACAAGCTTTTCTAAACTAATATTCCTGATAGTTTTCATCAAATCTCCATGGATTGCATTGCACAAATAATCACAAGAAATGCTTTTATCTACACCTATTCTCACATAAGGATTTTCCTCTTTGTATGTGGAAAGGTTGGAAAGAAGAAGAATGGAAACCTTTGCAGGTACTTGCTTTTCTGCTGTAAATACACAACGTTTTGTCACAGAAGCAGTGAACATGAAGTTGTGTACGTAGGTCCTTTGGGAACTTCTGTCTCTCAGTGGTGTCTGCTGCCTCGGCTGGAGGCACAGCTCAATGTTCAGCCTCTGCAAGACAAAGTCACAGATTTCTGTTTTCTTCATAGCTTCTGCAAATCTCAAGTGATCGTGTAACTAACTTGTCACTTGTGTTGTACTTCATAAAATCAAATCTGCTTTTATTTCAGTTATTCGTGAACTTCGGGTGTTTGCTGGGATTTCTGCAGATGTTTGCACCAATGTAACTTTCCAGGTGGGAGAGTCCTGCAGAAACCAACCCTGATAAATCCCATGAGGTCAGTGAGATTATCCATGTGAGATAAACACGTCCATATTTTTCTAAGGATCTAAGACTAAAGATGTAAGAGTCCTCCTCTTAATAAGGCCATCACCAAATTAACATAATCAAGAAGAAGTCACTTCTATTATAACAGCTCTCTGGCAGGTGTCCTGCTACCTCAACATCTCTGTTCTAAACAAAGTCACAATTCAGATGAGCATTATTTCATGTTTATGTGACACGGGAATCTAATTAAGCCATTTCTGCACCTTCCTTGACCATAATGTTAAATTTCCAGTAATTACAAGGCACGATAGCACAGTTACGCTGTTTCATCAGATTTTAGGCTACGGGACTTAAAACTAACATTTTCAAAAGCATTTCATGGTTTGAAAGAATGGTCAATTAACCTTCGGTTTCCTGTGGGGAACCCTGCAAAGAACTGTCAACAGTTCAGTTTAGAGAGATTTGTCCAGTGACCTACAAGGCCACGAAGTTCATGAATGCATGTAACAGTGTCATCATAGATTTGTTTCCTGGGTTACTATCACAAGAGAACAAACCAATTGTTTGGCAGCTTCTGCTACAGTACCTAGCTGACCAAATGGATGATGGGGAGTGCCCCAGTGCTGCGATGCGCTCCGGTGTAGCCTGTTCCAAACTAGACCAACTCAGCAGGAAAAAAAGAAAAGCTCCGGTATCTTCAAGATGAATTAAGTGTCTCCTTCTCTTTCCTCTGTCATGTTTTTGTGGGGCCAGGGGGAATTCATCGACTGCCTGCTGAGTTTCTTTGTATTTCAGAACCTCTTCAAATGTCATTGTAAGATAAACGTTTGGTTTTTCTAGTGGTGACAGTCTTCAGCTTTAAGTGATGGCAACATCTCACTTTTTATCCCAAATTAAGGGCAATTCTGTGGAGCAATAGAAATCGATTCTGAAGATGCACCTGCTGAAGAAAGTCAGGCACACTGAGCTCTGTAAGATTATAGCATCAAGCTACAGTGGGCTGATGGTAGTGTGAAACTGAAAACAAACCAAGGGTCTGGTCCAGGCCACTGAAGTGAAAAGAATCTCTGCTTTCACCAGGGAGGCAGAATTAACCATATATAAAATTATCCTTTATATAGGATGTAGTACGTGTGAAATCTAGCAGTTGGCAATTGGCTTTGCTTGACTTCAGTGCTATATAAACATGTAGCACTGTTTTGCAACCACATGGAGAAGTGATTTCCTTTTCTCTCACTCAGCATCAGAATGCTATTCCTGGCCAACTTGGCAAATGGAAGGTTGTTGTATTCATGCTTGCCTTTGCTGGTTGCCAGTCTCATGGATTATTTCAGCTGTTTCCTATGCATGAATTTAAAACCATGTGTTCTTCTGTGTATGTGATTTTAGAAAAAGCAGCAGCTCTCCATTGTGGCACTGTGCCACGGGGGGAAGTGAAAATCGTTCAGATTCACGTGAGTGTGGAGTTCTGACATTAAATCTGCTTTTCCCACCTTCTGTCTTTTTGTCACACTCACAGCACTGGCACACCTAGCACTGTCAGGGCTGCTGCTTCATGACTATAAGTGCCTTCAATAAATCTTAAAACACTCTAAGAAACTTAAAAGTTGAATATATGGAGTAATCAGAAGGCTTTGCTCAGGCGTTGTTTTGCATATAGATCTGTACCTTTGATTGAGGTTTTATTCATTCTGGTGTGCACCATTGTGTGAAGCCATTTGTTTTATCACACAGAGCTCAGATTAGAACGCACTGTCAGATTGTAACCATTAATATAGAAATGTGATCAAAAATTGACTTCCTTAAATTGCAAACTACCTTTTAGTGTGCCCTAAAAACTAAGGAGTCTCATAGTGTTTGCAGAATGCCTTTTAGTGCGTAATATTTGGGTTTCATTCTCTTCATTTGAAGCGAAGGTTTAAAAAAAGGAATGTAATCCAAATGCTGTTTCTCATCATCATTTTCACTTCCTCATTGTTTCCTCTGAATCTTGAGTACAGATACTCTGAGGGATCGGATTCATTCCTTCTCATTGGTTTTATGTTCTGTGTGGGAAAAGCAATTTGGAAGAAAATATGCAAAATATATGGGTCTAAATTGGTTGTTGGCAGTACATCTCTTAACACTGTCATTGACCACGTGTGTAGCCTTGCACAGTCACAGATTTCCGCATTTTCTGTATGTCTTTGCTAATTAAGGTAGTAAGTCGTTATTTCAGCATGTGTCATAAACTGCTGGATGCCAAGCCTTGAACTGAGTTAGATATCCAAGTTAGGAGCAACAAAACTAGAAGCAAATTTACTGCGTGGTGTTGAAAATGTAAATTTCACTTCCTCCAAAATTTGTTATTTGGAATTAATCACTGAAATGGCTGATGGGATGAGTTCTGCAAAATAAAGGTAGATAGCAGCATGATGTGGTGAGCTGTGGCTTGGTTCATTCTTCTGTAGAACCCACAATGTCTGCTACTGCTGTGCTACGGCTCCATTAGCTTTTTTATAACACTTGCAGAGACTTTGATAGCAGAGGCTGTAGAAATGCAAAAATATCAGCATAATTTGCTGCTGCAATGAAGGAAAAAGAAATGAAACTTCCTTACAGAAAAAAGAGATGTAATTAGATGAATTCAGCTTGGCTGGCTTCCACAGTCCTAATCGTTACACTTAAGAAAAGTGAGACTCACAAGATGAGATCAAGACAGGGAGAGATGGGAGTGTCACAGGATTTACCTCCTGGCATTGACCGAAGTCATAAAGCTCAACTGAGAATGAAGCTAACAAAACATTTGATTCTTCCAGCTGAGGGGTACAACAATAATTGTGGATAGTAATGCTTTCCATGGGTTAAAGTTGCACATATACATACATTCCTATATGTACACATGTATATGTATAATATATTTACTGATGTGAAGTGTTGCTTGTGGAAGATCGACTCCTTCCTGAGGTTCTTGTGCTCTGTTCTGTGCTGAGTGCAGGTGACACACACTGCTACAAATAACAGAATTCTCCAGAATCCAGTACTTCTGTTTTCCCATGTGCTGTATGACATGAGCTGGGCATACTTCAGACTCTACTAAGCACGTACTTTTGTTTTTTAACACTATATCACTACTAAGGATGGTAATTGAAATCTATGCCCAGATGTTACATGAATGCAAATAGCCATGAGGCAGGCTCCAAAGATCCTCCTTGTATGTGTTAATTCCCATCTAGGATCGCCAGTGAGTAGTGTGGACCAAGCCAAGGAGGTTGTCACCCATAGCCAATGCATTTAACTGAGAGAAGACAATGGGAGAAGGGAACAAAACTTTGTGGTGCCAGTAACACTATGCTGTATTTTAGTGATGTGGTGCTCTGTAGTGGCCGTGGAGTCCTTTCTCAAGGTTCTTAGCATACAAGAAGGGAAGTATGAAGAAAAATAACACGTCCAATTATAAATCTGCACATTCTTTCAGCACAAAGAGTAAGTCGTGTTGTGGGGAAGCTCAAACGCTCAACCCTTCTTTCTTTCTTTGGGAGTCCCAGAGAACAGATTTAAAATGCAAAGCATGACTTTGCAGGCCCATACATGTAAGGGGGAGGGGAACAGAGGATAAAATGCCATCAGCAGCACGTTGCACGAGCATCGTTAGACATTGAGAAAGATATCATTAGATTAAAAAAGTGTCTTCACAGAGAAACAAAAGGCGAGCCAAGGCACAGCACGTCAGCATTGCCCAACACAAACTTCAGAGTCATTGCTGTTGACAATGGATGCACAGGCAAGCTTTGCCTCGGAGAGGTTACGGATTCCAGGCAGGGTACAAGCGGTGCTAACAGACACTGGCTGTCATTCTAGCCGAATAAACAGCCAACAGTGCTCCACATCTCCCTCTCAGTTCAAGATTAATTACTCATCTAAAACGACAGCTACTGTCTAGTGCCTAAAAGTTGTCACGAGCCATATCATCCATTCATGTTTCCTCAAGGACACGTCTTCATTCCTCACAGGCGCGTTTCTGAATCTGCCTGACTGTTCAATTACATCTTTGAAAGTGCTTAGCAGAAGCTGACAAGTTTTTCCTATGTTTGTTGCTGGGGCTGAAGAGGAAGTAATCTGCTCGTCATAAGTAACATCTATCAATACAGCTGGGTTTCCTAATACATCCAAATATTATTTCCTGGCTTTAGTTGCTATAATTCTTAAGTAAAATAAATCCTTTGCCATTTTAGTAAAATATTTGGAGCATCACATTAGAAAAATACTGATCCTCTTGCACTCTTAAATAAGTTGGGCACTTATTTTTCTAGTTCTTCTTTCATCTTGTCAGTTTTAGCCTTTCTGTGGTACATATTTTGTGGTTTAAAATGGGCAGCTTAATGATTAGATGAATTGCAATATATGCACGTTTAACAGAAAAAGAGAATCTATTGGGGTTATTCATGTGCTTTTGGATTTGATTTACTTCCTACTTCCTTATTTAATAACTAGGTTCCTTAAGACTCCTTAAGCTTGAGTGACCCATGTTTTGTTGCCAGGTCTATTCCAATGACCCCTGCCAAGACCCCTGCCCTAGTTCGTCTATCAGACAAAAATGAATCTATTCCAGGAACTATCAGTTCCCATTATCTCTAATTGAGCCTGACAGTTGGAGACAGGCCTCATTATTTTTAATTGGGCCCTATAGTTCTAGAGTTAAATTAAACACAATTTAATGCAGATAGCTCATATACATTGGCATGGCAGAGTCAAATTGTATTTTAAGTTTAATGAAACAACAGTTTTTTATTCCAGGCTTCATTTTTATGTAATTTTATTGCTTGGAGCTTTGCATTAGGTAAAACTTGTCTATTGTGTGATGATAAATACATACATTAGAATCTAACCTGATCATGCACCTGTTGTACCTTATTGCTACATGTACTACTATGTGGCACTTGAAAATAGAGGCATGAGAGGCTGATGAAGAACTCATTCTTCTTCTATAAACTCAGCCCTATTTTAAACAGATTTGTCACTGGTCTTGCAAATATAAGAAACTCCTAAGTGTTTTCCCCAAACTCCTCACTGGAAATTTTACTTAGAACTTTAAAATGAAGTTATCTGTGTAACCCTGAACAAAGGCATTTTTACCACATTGCAACAGAGCATCTCTTCCTTTTCTATCATAAAGCCAGTATTTTTGTCATTATCAAGTGGCATTTTTCTGTAAAGACAACCCCTGAATAAAGAAGGAATTTAACCATTTTGTTACACGGGTGCATGTTGCTTTAGATATTATCAGTGATTGTATACTGAATTTTCATTAGGAAGGAACATGCCAATCCATACTGTAGGAGTCAGTCTCACAACCCTTACTCTAGGAGTCCTAAGTCATACAAGAGTTTGTAAAGTCCTTCTCTGTGCAAATTCTCTGCAGCAAATAGTGAGTCAATAGTGGGCTGCAAGACAACGTCAATTTTTATTGGATCTTTGGCCTTGCCAGAATACTTCATTCAAGCAACTAATCCATCAGCGACAGTCCTCTTTGGATTAATGACTGTGGAACCAAGTTTCCTAATTACAGAAGACTTTGATTAAATATTGGATTTTCCTTTAAATGGGAGAGGTCGATAGATACTTCTTTCAAAGTACATTTCCTTTAGTATATTTGCATTTGCTTTAGCTTCCTCTTCAGGTATGCCTGAAGGATAAATAAACTACACAACCACTCTAGAGGGACGTGACAAACAGAATCAAACTGATTCCAGACATGTATCCTGTTTGGAACACCAGTAACTTCTGAAGAGCTCAGGCGTATTGCATGTAATAATTATGTATTATGTGTTTAATTAACAGCTACTTAGTCATGGAAATTTTGTCATCAAGTCTATAGGCTGAGTTTGTCCTGGAGAAGAAGAACAAGGGTTACCCAATGTTTATATAGTGACCGCACCTTTCTAACTGCTCTCCTTGGCTTGTGTATAGGCATCCATCCTGGGCCCGAATGTCAGTTATGCCTTCTCTTGACTGCCTGTAAAGTTTCTTCTGAAGCATGTTACACTTGCAGCATAAGCCAACATCGGAATGAGCATTTTTGTGTGTGTGTGTCTATGATTCTGAACAGAAGCTTTAGCTCTTTTTCCACGCTCAGCTTTTTTTGGAACAAAGGTGCCATCACAGATGAAAGTTCTGCTCTACCTTAATTCCTACTATGGAATGAAGCTCCTTTCTGCTGGTAGATGCCATTTGACTTCTTTTTTTCCCAGTTTATTTTGTGTGCAAGGATGCACAGTACATTTTAGAGCAACAGTAGGGAATATTTGCTGTGCTGAAAGCCTGATGTGAAACTCAGGTATCCCTGTTGGGGGACATATTGTCACATACCTCTCCCACCTGCAGCTTCTCCACTGTATTCTCAAGCCACAGCATACTGTGTGCCCTAAGGTCCATCAACCTCATCTGGCTTCATGCCACATAAGAGGAAAGTTCGCTGAGATGGTGAGAAACTGGTACAGGTGAGAGAGGTGGAGATAAACAACAGGGCTTGAGACCAGTGCTAAGGAAAGCAGGAGAGCAGTCAGACCAGGAGCCTGCAGGACATAAGGCACTGATAGTGCTCAGGGCGTAGGGCAGAAGTTCCCTTTCCCTTTTTGTAGATGGCTGTGGTGGTTGCATATATTTCCCCCCCTCCCCTCCCAAATATGTTTAATTCAAGTAAAAACAGTTACAGAAAATAGTATTTTTTTCTTCCAAACAGTCACTTGAAAGTATACCTGATAGGATCTCTGGAATGAATTTTTTATGCCTGCATTCAGTGTGCACATGCTACTTTAGACATAGCTAAATGCATGAGCTTCTCAGCTCCTCTACTCATTAGGTATTTTTGTTAGCTTTAGCTTGGCCAGCAAAAAACCCTTCTTTTCCTAGCACTGCAGGAGGTCCCTGCTGTGACAGGCTAAAATACCAAAAGATACAAGGGGTCTGTCATATGCTGTTGTCCTTTTGATTGAACTTGGAGAGAAAAGGCTTTTGTATAGTTAGTGGCCAGTTAGCCAGCACACTCCTAATATTATAGGCACAGATTTAGTGACCTGCATGAGAAGTGAGTTTGAAATAGATTTTTTACAGCTTTACATTCTCCTAGGAGCCTTCTATCTATCTTTGGCATTTTTTATTGCTTTCTTACACATTAGCATTTGAGCATTGCACAACAGTTTGTGTCTGAATATTCGCAGAAGCCATGCAAGGAAAAGGAAGCGCTGTTAGTTGTGTTTTATAGATGTGAAAGTGAAGCTCTCAGGGTGTGCTTATGTGATATATATAGTGTAATGCTATGGGAAAACTGAGATGAGGTAGACCTAAGCAGCTCTGGTCTTAGAAAGCAGGCTAGTTTCTGTGTTTGTTTGCTTTAAAACAGGTTTGCTTTGTACTGCATTATTATATGCACAGAAGGCAATTTCTGGTAAATGCACACCAGCGGCTTGTGGCTGAGCAGGGCTGCATCCGGGTCTCATAGACCTTGAACTCCTCTATCAATCCTCCTACTGTGCAGTCATAAGCTCCACAGGTTGCTAAATTACAGATGCATTTGTTAAATCATAAGAAATTGATTTATCATTCTCAGTTATTGGGTGTGCTTCCAATGACAAGAAACACCATCCCAGGGAGCACCTTGACCCCTTCCACCTGCTTCACATGCCACCCCCTCCATTGCTAGCAGAATAAAGCTAAAAAAATTACTTGCGTAGTTGTTGAACTAATTATCTTGTGCATGTTTCAGCACTCCAATCAACCCACAACATTGCTTATTTGAAAATTTTTTTGCCTATGTGAGGGCCTGCACTGGTTGAGGCCTTGTGCCCACCTGAGGCCCGGTGATGGCTCTGTGGGTGTATGCAGACGGCACACCTTCCACTCAGCAGTGCTGAGGCTGCTTGCTGGGCCTTGCATGCAATGTGAGAATAACGTATTTGAATCTGATTTGACAGAAAAGCCTTGCATCTTGAAATGCTTGATCTCCTATGATGGTATGAATGCTGTCAGCATGCAGTGCAGAGAGGTTCTGAGATCACACAGAGAGCGCAGGTTTCAGTTTTGCTCTGTGTTACCGGGATCAAATTATCTCCTGTTCCCTCTGTTGGGTTTTTGTTGCTGTTTTTGTTGTTTTACTGCTTTGTTTGTCTCCTCCCAGCTGGCTTGGGAACGAATGTGGGTTATAAACAAAACATCAAGGATTTAATTTAGCTCACAAAAAAAAAAAAAGTACTCTTTTCAAATGTTAAAGCTGGGGATGAAAGAGAGGTCTGAGTGCTGGTCTGAAAGGCCAGGATGTCTTTCTCAGTGCCCAGCAATGATGGGAGAGGCTCTGGTACTTCTGACTGAACAGTAGAGCAGTCCTATTTATTACTTGCGATGTTCAGAGTTAATAAGTTCAGGAGTGAATAATTGATAGCGATTTTAAAACAAGCAAGAATTCAATTAAAAATGAACAAGAGGAGGCTGGGCATGTGGTAAAGAGTTTCTCTTTCCCATTTGATTTGACTGCAAACAATCCTAGATCTGGTCACTGAAGACAACTGGCAATGAAATGGGTGTGTGAAAGAAGAGGAAACCAGATATTATGTTACTTAAAAGTCATTCATCATGTCACAGGAAGGCAGGAATCTGAACTCCTGAAATAAATAATCGCTAAAGGTGATCTGTCTGCACAAAGGTACTGTAGCACGAAGTCACGTCTGACTGCTAAAATATTCCTGTGTAATGAGGCCAGTTACCCAGGTGCAGAGTGGCTGAGGAAGAGCAGATCACACTGAATGGTTTCTTGTGTGAGACACCTCCACGAACTGTCCATAGAAATGGACCCATCGCTCTGTGGTGCAAAGGGGAACGCAGTATAACATTCTCATCTCTGTTTTTACCCATGTGAGTGCTGAAGTGATGCAGAATTCTGGGTTAAATTCTCAAGGCTGAGTAGCAAAAAAACTGCTTTCTTCCTACTAAGGATCCCCTTTTGTATCTACCCATCATAGCACGCCAAGTCCAAGTTAATTGTCATTTTGCATTTGTCAGCAAAGAGCAGTATTTCCTTCTATCCTTTAATTCCTTGTCTGCTTTATCTTCCTCTGTGTGAAGCAGTTCTTCAGCATTCCTTACTGAGTATGGATGGCTTGAAAAGGTCCGTTTGGTATTAGGGCTGGTGGCAACTTCAAAGTTGTAACTGTCTGAAAGAGTAACAATGCTTTTGTTGGTGGTCAAGGTAACAGCACCACTGCACGTTAAAATAACTGTGCAGTTTATTTTACTGAAAATATACGGCCTCGTCTGTATAGGTGGGGGCATTGGGATGAGGATGAGCACAAAGGCTTTTGTCAGCAGAAAAGAGATTGCAAGGGCTCAGCAGCTGTAGGCATTTGCTTCCAAGAGTTAGTCTGAGCATGAGCATACTTTCTTTTTCCACCCCTTAAAACGTTCAGTGATACACTTACGTTCACTCGAGTACTGATAAATGAATGAATTTTCCTCAGTGGTTTCTACACTGAAGTCAATATAACAAATTATTGTGCTTGTCATCTATGTACTGTACTGCCATACTATGTTCAGTTTTTTATTTTCCTTTCCTGGAATGTGCTCAAAGTAATAAACAGAGTGGCTTCCCAGTATTTGTTAGTATTTCCTGCAATGCAAATGTACACAGAAGCTCCAGCATTCAGTCAGGACTGTTGGCATTGCCTTTGCTGCTGCTTAGTTTTCTGATGTTAGTACTCATACTTCCTTGCTCTACATATCTATGCATGCTGCTTCTTTGCTGTGGGAGCATGGACACCACGCAAGTATGCACATGGCCTTTAGATGCCCCACATTATATGTGATGGGAATTAAGCTGGGTAAAACTGAAAAAAAATCGAGCAAATGTTCTCTCTTTCTCTTTATTTAAGCAGCTGTAGAAATCAATAGAAGCTCATGGTCCGATTTTTCATTGGTTTGTGGGATGGAGTGTGAGGACAGCACTGTGAGGATGCCAGCAGAGGTAGGAGTGCCTTTCCTCAGCGTCTGGTTGCACCATCAGGACCCTGCAGAAAGAAAGAAAGGAAAAAAAAAAAAAAAAAGAAGAAAATATGTGAATGTGAGTGTCAGGTACTCTTTCTTTCTAAAATTATTTTGATTCTGTTTCATTTAGGGAATAACACATTATGCAGTGAGGTTAAAGATCACAGAGGCTGCAGCAATGCAGGAAAGTTAGCAAAATAGGCGTTCTGAGTTGGAATCACATTAAAGATGAATGTGTAGTCTTAGCATCTACTCCTCCTTTGTGGGATATCTGCACTTTTAATTTTTAAGCACGTCTTAGCCTCAACCTGGGAAAAGAGATACTATAACAAGTGAATATACATTATTAACCTTAGAGCTTCCAGCTTAGGCCTCTCCTACAGCTTCTGACCTCCAGGTCTCTCAACAAGCAGCTGAGCACCCACCATTCAGTCTGCAAAGTCCTGGTTTGGGCTGACTCCAGTTTTAATACAGCAGATAGATGCAGTCACTTATTTTGGCAGCTTGTAATTAACATAAAACACTTATACCAACTAATCAAAGATCACTGGTGTCTGCAATGTAATCTCAAGGAAGATACAGTTTCTAGTTCTTATCTTGGAAAAGTGGCCATGATGCGTATGCAAGTGCCATAGGACAAAGTCCCTGACTCACACTAAATTATTGATGGTATTCTGTTCAGGTGAGAACATAGCCTCCTACCTGGCTGCACAGTGTGACGAAGGACCATAAACAAGTTCAAAGCACCTTTTGAATGGTTTAGCTGGAATAATTGTTATCAGCTGACTTTAACAGCATTCAAGATGGATACTCAGGTAACTTTAACTATTAGTGGCTGTAGCAATAAATGTATTAGCAGCTAGAGGTGTACTTCCAATTTCTATTAACTGCATTAGCAAGTATTTGAGTAGAGCATTTCCATAGGTTAGGTGGTGGTAGAATGACTTTGAAATAATATTTCTATAAAGCACACAGCTGATATAACTCAATCGAAAAATATCTAGACTCATTTAAGAAACCCTGCGGTGCAAAACTGCATTTATCTTGGACAGTGTGCCTTCAACAGTGGGAACTATGTGTAGCCTGTATGTTCATAAATGTGCATTTTCCCTCTCTAATTGAGTTTGGTGGACTTTGGCAAGGAAATTTCTTGGAAGCTGTGACTGAGTGACATCTCACTTGCATGCTAATGAGGTCTTGACAGAGGTGGTGACAGATGGAACTCCAGGTTCAAACCACTTGCTTTTTTTTCCAGCAGGATGTTAACAGTCAAAGGTTCCTAACAGCTCTTGCAATGAAGATGCACGCTTCTAGGTGTCTGCTTATGACTTTCTCTTGCCATTGACTGCAGCAAAACTTCCAGGGAAAGCTCTGTAAGACCTCTGTAGATGTCTTGCATCATTAACACAGACTGTTTTCTTAAATAGTCCATTTTAGTCTTTCTGAATGCTTCAAAGGTTCCAAAGCTGGCCTGTTCCAACGGTGGTCACAGACTTGACGTGGCACTCTGTGCCTCCAGTGATCTCCATCAAACCTCATCACAGAACCCGGTGGTGGTTTTGTAGGACAGACCTACATGTAGCCTGGATGTTCTCTATCTAGAGCTTGTAGATGAATGAATAGCACTGAGAACTTCTTGTGATCTACCTAGCAAGCATTCCACTTACAGAATGACAGAATGACAGAATGGCTTGGGTTGGAAGGGACCCTGGCAGGCTGGGTTGGAAGGGCTGAGCAGCTGGCACTGCGAGCACCAAATGACAGAGCCCAGTGCTGAAGCCAAAGAGAAGTAAGCAAATTATTCCCAAATAAAAGAGAACAGAGGCAAAGCGTAACGGAGCATTAAGCTGCATGTTCTGAGTCAGAGAGAGAAATACAGTAACCAAAGGCAAGACAGAGGATTTAATTTTTAATCAGCCATAATTAATTCCTTCCACATCTTATGTCTAGTGGGAACACAGAGCAAAAGGAAGTAATATCAGTTTGGCTTTGATGTGTTATAGTACCATTCAGAGAGGGATGTGTGTTTGAGTCAGTTGAGGCACTGAGTGCTGAACTCGGAGATGATGGGGATGTCCCACAGCTGTGGTATCATCCTGCTAAATCTGTTGGAGCTTTGCTTAGTGCAACACTGGAAGCTTTTTACCTTGCATGGGACTGTCAGTGTGTCTACTGTATAGTGCTTGGTCTGGTTAAATGAGAGACAGCTTTTAGTAGCTGGAGGCTTTTGCAGCTGATATGAGAGTTTTCCTTTCCACCATTGTACACCTTGCCAGATATTTGACATAAATTGCAGTTATCAGACAAAAAAACACGCTTAAAAGAAAAATCATTTGCCTGTGTCAGACAGCCCTGTGCCTCTTTGTTGGCCCTGCTGGTGTTAAACCTGCTTGTTCTCTATTTATCCTCCCAAACACACAGCCAAGACCTGCATTTCTCATTCTGAAGCATCCAGAGCAGAATATCCTGCTCCTTTTTCCCCATTCGTCCTTCTGGAGGTCAGCCTTAAAGACCATGAAATCAGTGCAGCAATCCCAGTATACCCATGAGTGGTTCCTTGGGTGATGCACTCCGTGTGTCCCCATTGTGAACCTCACCAACTTGTGAGCCCTGGTGCTGTGACACGGCTCCAGTGTCCCCAAGCCCTGCTGCCATGTCACATGCAACTTATTCCTAGAGCAGCTCTTTAACGGGCTGCAAACCGCCAAGGACACAAACAACATCTTCCTATCTGATAAGCATCTATCTTTGGGTTTGCAGCGTTGTGAGGTGTGGAGGAATTTCTCCTGTTTAGAACCAAGCTTTCCTTGTGTTCTCTGCTCGGGGCTCTTTGGGGACTCTGCTCCAGGCTGGGGGGAGGGGATGTGGCCACCTGCCGTGGAAATGGAGATTTTACAAACAGAATGAAAGGCAAGACAAAGGCGACATTATCTGCCATGCGAGCTGTTGGGGACCGAACAGCAACTTGCATATGGTTCGAGTTTGGCACAGCCTTTATTTTTATCCTCAGACAGGACTCCCTATCTGGTTATTTACTGTATTAATGACAGGAGACAGAATTACAGCAAGTGGGCTGAGTGCATTCATTACTGTGATAATTGTAGCTCCATGTGAAGCTGGGACAGCCAGGCACTGTAC
Organism: Pavo muticus; assembly: GCA_016647715.1. NCBI lineage: Eukaryota > Metazoa > Chordata > Aves > Galliformes > Phasianidae > Pavo > Pavo muticus. Next base: position 5,583,656 of record JACDJE010000004.1, read on the forward strand.
AGAGCCCTGAGTCCAAGCACGTCGATGGCTGTGGGTAGAACATGAGAGCAGATCTTGTTTTTAAGACAGCCAGGACTTTAATACTAGCACCTGATTCCAACCAATGTGTAAACCCAAGAATTTCATCCCGTTTTCTAAGATGCAATATAATAAAAAAAAAAAGCATCTGCAGATGTATTGGTCTCCTATTTGTTAGCCTGCAATTACATTACCATCTAGTTTGTGAAAGCACTTAGTCATGCCATTCAAGGAGAATTTATTTTTTTAAAATTCAAGTAGCAAACACAAAAATCTGCTTGTAGCAACCCAAGTTCTGCATATTTGGTATATATCTATATATAGGAGAATGGAAATGGCTTCAAACTAATAGAAGGAAAATTGGGTTGGATGTAAAGAAGTATTTACATCGAGGGCAGAGAGGCACTGCACAGGGTGCCCAGAGAGGTGGTGGTTCTCCATACCGGAAGGCACCCAAAGTCAGGGGACGGGGCTGTGAGTACTGATGGAGCTGTGGGTGTCCCTGTGCACTGCAGGCACAGTGAACAGTGAACAGATGGCCTTTGGGGTTCCCTTCCAACTCAAACCATTCTATGATTCTTTCTTCTCTTATCCCTGTTTAGCACAAATAATTCCATGTACACTATATTACTTTTTTTTATATATTGCACTTTCTTCTTAAATATTGCTAGCTATTAAAACAAAACCTTTCTTCTTTTCTATGGAAGGGAAAAGGAGTAGCTTTTACTCCAGCTGCACCGCTGCAGTCATTTTGTTAAGGATCATATCTGAGATGGTATTACTGTTTTGTTGCTGCTTTAAAACTTTCCTCTCTATGTAGTACACCTTAGTACTAAGTACACCTGTTTTAGCAGGTTTTCCTTGTTGCAGATGATTACATTTCCCTGTGTCAGCCTTTTAATCATAGGATCTACAGCTGAGTAACTTCTCTCTCCATCTCCTACTGCTTTAGCAGTGTGTAATGCAGTTAGAGAGTAATTTTCTGTTTCAGAAGCTGGAGGTTGATTTGTTCCTTTTCTGCTTGACTTGTTTTAGGCAATGTCTTGTGGTAATATGGAAGAAGTGAGGGTAAGTTCAGAGCTCTTTGTAAGCTTTTATGCCAATGTGTGTTCCAACAGAGTTGGGAGGGACTGCTCTGTCAGCAGGCTAGGTGCCTGGTTGGCAGTGTATGGGGAATAATGATTTTTCTTCCTGCTTGAAGGAAGAGAAGGAGAACTGTATCTGGGGTTATTTGGGGTGAATGGTGTGGGAAGGGGTTAACTGTCACCTACTTGAAGAGAGAGAGCAGATGGTGTTCTTGTGTTCAGTGGAAAAGAGGGCCTGGAGAAGCGGTGGGGATGTCCTTCTGCTTTGTACCCAGCGTGGAGCAAAAGTAACTTAGATCTCTATGTTCCTCTAGTTCTCTTTCTTTCTTCTCTCTCCCCATCCTGGTGACAAGTGAGCAACAGTGCTGTCACTTGCTCTCACGTGTTCTCACAGCTGCTGTGACCAGACTTGTCCTATCAGCAAAATGTCTTCGTGCTTGACTATTGCATTGAAATGCTTGTTAGCTAAGTGCTTTGTGTGTGTGGTGGTCCAGGAAAGCAAAACCAACAAGGAAAGTTGGATAAAGATGTTTGCTGAATTGACTTGAGGGAGGCTTGCTGTTTATTCCCAAGAATGTTCCCTTGCTGAATTGTGGTTGCCTCTCTAGACTCTGCTGAAATAGTATATTTACAAATAAACTTGCAGCTAGAGAATGAGGCTGAACTCATAGCCTCTTCAAATAAACCCTCAGAGCTCTCCCTTCCTGCTTTAGGAACTGCAGCCTTGGCATCTGGTGCTTCTTCAAGCCTGATGAGCCAGGCCCAGAGTAAGCACATGCTGTAAGTTAACGTGAGCTTGTGGGTGACCTTTGCTGTAATTCATGTGGATTGGATCTTCACTGCAGCCTGTGCAGGTGACTGGTTTGCAGCAGCTGTCAGAGGAACCCCTGATTTTTCTGGCTTCCAGTGCAAAGGTAATGGCTTTTACTATGGGACTTAGGCACTGGCACGGGTTGCCCAGGGAGGTGGGGATGCCCTGACCCTGGAGGCATTCAAGGTCAGGCTGGATGGGGCTCTGATCGCCTGATGGAGCTGTGGGTGTCCCTGTGCACTGCAGGGGAGTTGGACTAGATGACCTTTAACGGTCCCTTCCTACTCAGTTCAGGGCTCCGATGCAGAGATATTGGCTTTTACTATGGGACCCTGTGCTGAAATCTTGGTTTGGGTTTATTGTGTTAGGTACTGCCCAGTTAGTTTGCTTTCAGCTTCTACGCCTCATAAGAGAGGCAGTCATACAGGCCAACCTTTCCTTGCTTACTGATGTCCAAAGCGTTCTACCCTCAGGATTTGTGTTGTTGTGAGGTAAACTCATTGAATTTCTGCTGAATGCAAACTGAGCTGATGAAGGGAATTGATCATTCCTTGCATGTCTGTAGTAGTTTTGTCAATTTAGAGGTTATGCACTGTAAGTCAGATACTCTTAATGCACTGGTGCCTGCTGACAGTGCTATAACCTGGGAGCACTGGAAGCCCAGAGGTGGGCTGGGAATTTTGGGAAGGACTGCTTTCACCAACCTGGCTCGGAAGGAGCAGCACTATTGGCCCTAACCCAAAATGCAAGCTGCTCATATTAACCCGACAGGCAATTGTTTTATTGAAGCTGAAGTGCTGAATGGGACTCTTTTTAATGATATTCTTTACCTGTCTCATTGTGTTAAAGTGGGGAAAGGACTGGGGGGGGATGGGGGGGGGTGAGGAGCACACAGCCCGAGGAGGGTGAGTGGTGGCAGGTGGACTGAGCACCAGGAGCAGCTCGGTGCGTTGAGCTGCCCGGCTTAGCCCATGTAGACCGCATAACAAGAAAGAGTTGCTAAGAACAAATCTCTATTGTTCGCTGTCATCTTTAAATGAGTGTCAAAGTAGGCAGGGGGGCTTTGACCGTTAACCGCACAATTTAGCCTGCCCGTTGTGTCCAGCAGCCCCCACCTCCTTGGAGTTTCTCAGATTAGAAAAGAAGGCCTCAGTCCCTTATAAATGGGCCAACTCTTCTCCTTTGTGTGCAGACTGCCCAGTGTGAAATCTGCAGTGACGTTAAATGTTTTCTAATGAATAATTACTGAAAGGAAATGGAGGAATATATGTGTAATGGATTGTAGCGCATTAAAATGTTTTATTTTGCGCACAAAAATGTTGTCCTTCACAAGCACCACGATTGTTTCAGAGAGCCTTTTGTGGGGGCTTGATTCTCAATGGATTATCTGTGAGCTCTTACATTTCGAATAGAAATCAAAAGGGTCCTTTGGCAAACTAATGTTTTTCAAAATGGCAGCCATGAAGCCCATTTAGTATTTAAAGTTTGGGTTTTAAAGAAATGTTTGAACTCTAGAGATTTTCTCACTTTTTTCTTTCTTTTGATTTATGAAAGTGAAGTAGTTCACCTCGACCTCTCTTCTATTGAGAAAGACAGACAGTCACCCTTTAACAAGTCTATAGTGGGCTATTCCCTGGATACAGACAAGAGGCCTTAAGAATTGTTGGCGTTTCCCTAGGCTGTTGATTAACCTTAAAACCCTCTTATTCTGTATTCTTTTGAAAAAAATTAGGTTACAATGTGTAAATTTTTCCACAGTATAATTGTATTTATGAATTCTGCTGCCTTGGGACATCCCAAGCTACTGTATGTGCTTCTCAAGTGCTGCCTTACAGACCCAAGGCATCGCTCTTTGGCATTGCTGCTGTGTTCCCAAGTACAGTTGGTGTGCTTTGGTTTGTGTAAAAATGTGGTAGAGGTTTCCAGAGACGTAGGGGCTGGTCTAACTGAAATATCTTTAAAAAATGTAAAAGTCTTTTTGATGCTGCAATCGTGCAGATGTAGCATGGTTACTTGGTGCGGATCTGATCTGCTTCTGTTGGTTTTATCTGCACTTCAAGTTTATTTGAAAATTACCCTGAATGGATTAATTCTTATGAGCCACACCAGAGTGTCTACAGCAGGAGGGAAGTATTTCCCTGGGCTTGCCATTATTCTCATGCAGTAATGCATTGCCCCAAGTCCTGTTGCCAAGCATGCAGCAGTACCATCTCCATGATGACTGCAGACTTTGAATGCCCCTCACGAAGGGCAGGAAGGGATCCAGGCTCCTCTCAGAGCAGCTGCATGCAACCCTTCCACCAGCACTATGGCATACTGCGAGCCTGGCCTTGGGGCTGCTGCTGGGTTTGAGGGAGGATGTAGTACTGCTGGTGCCCATCTTTGCTCTCCTGCTGACCTGGCCATGTGGGAAACAGCCTCTGCTTCCAGATGTGCTGACTCTGTCTCAGTACGTCTTTCTTACCCCTTTCTATATGGTCAAGTTCTGTCTCTGTCCTTTTGGTCAGTCTCTTTGGAGAACCTGTAGTGGAGCAGAGCCCAAGGAGTTTCCTCAGTGTAACCCTGGGCAGTGCCTCCATCCCATTTTGATGAGCCTTAATGAGCAAATTCCTGTTGAGCACGAGGGGTGCAGGACAGGGTCAAGGAGCGCTGCCCGTTGCAGTCAATGACTATTTCCAAAACAGAGCTTTGACGTTCCTAAAGGAATCTGTTAGTGGTGTTGCTCCAAGCTCATCTGTCTTGAGCAGGCCTGAGACTCTCACTTCCATTTTACATCAGATGGCTCCAGAGATGCCTGCTTACTGTGCTGCATTCCTGTGGCATGAACTTCATTTGCTTGGATCTCAAGAGGGTAACAATGGAAGAACAATTTGGGTATCACAAAGGATTCCTTAGGATGCCAGCTGGAGACAGAGCTGAACAAATAGACTGAGCTGTGCCTTAGGGTTGCTATGTCCAGCATTAAATAAGACTCTGGCTGTCAGTGGGGGTGGGAAGCCTTATTGCAGAGATCGTAACACAAGTGTGCTCTTGTCAGTAAGAATTATCTGACCCTGTTAGCAAAAACTGATTGATTCTGTTGGGAAACAGATGTTAAACAGGTGGTTTTCCATTTCTCTATTAGAAATACAAATTATTGGGTGTTAATTTTAAGACTTTTGAGTGTTCCTGTTACAATCTAGCTGAGGACGAATTGAAAATGTTTTTGTTCTACTCAGCTCCCCAGATCTTACTGTTCACCTTTTTCCCTCAATGACTCTGAGCCACGAGGTAAGATGTTTAACTCCTTGATGTTGCTGCAAGACCAAGCACAGCTATTCTGTAGTCTGTAGGTCAACTTTTGGCTTGCTCTGAGCTCCTTCTGAATGACATCTCTGTTACTCGGAGAGGTTGGACTTAGGCATGAAGCTTTTAAATATAAAGCTCCTAATAGGTTTGAGAGCATCACCTAGAGAGTGTGGATGAACAGAAGTGAGAGGGCACTTGCTGCTACTCGTGGGTCACTGGCTGCCCAAATAGAGGGGTTTCATTCTGTTGGCTGCTTATGCAGAGAAGTAACCATGGGAAAATAGTCTGCTATTGTTGACTTTTGGGTGGG
>JACDJE010000004.1:5589312-5686976 GCA_016647715.1 Pavo muticus
TGCGAATTAAAATGGGTTTCGCAGTGACCTCTAGTGGGGAGCGAAGCTGAGAGCTGCTGGAAGGGATGAGCCCGTTCAGGAGCGGCGGTTTGTACCTGGATTTGCTCGAGTTACACATCGGGAGGGTTAGAGTCAATTTCTTCGCCTTCAAACTCCAGCTTCATCCTTTGGATGATATTTTACAGTACCTTTTAATGAGTCCTTAAGCATAAACCTCATCACAGATCGACTGTTGACTGCGTGTTAGATAATTCATTAAACAGCAAGGATGTTACGATCCCTGCCCGAGGAGGAAGGCACAAAAACAGGACACACGATACGTGGTGTCAGCAGGCCTTCCCTCCAGCCCAGTTAACTCTTCATGGAAGAAGCGTGTTTTGGAGAAAGAGTTGGCAGGAGATGGCACATCTGCTTGGGTGACAGAGGTAAAGCACAGAGGAAATAGGCTTCTGAATGAGTAGGGTGGTGCTAAAGGAATCCAACATCTCATTGGGTTGGGATGGTTTGGGGGAGAGCAGAAGAGCCTCAAGGAGACTTCTGCTGTTGTAGAGGAGGTGGGTTCTTATGGACGGGTCCAATAGATCTGGAGTTTGGTGGCATGTGTGACACTTTAGTAAGGGTCTGGGTGCTCACCTCTTTGAGTGGGTGTGAGGTTATGTGAAAGATGCTCTGGGACAAATGGTGCCCACCTAAGGCTCCCACCCCTGCGTTTGCATGGGGGATGTGTGGCATGGTTTGTTTCTTCAGTGCTTCCAAAATAGCAGTGGCATTGTAACTGTTCCTCTCCTTCCCAATCTCTTCAGCTCTATTGCATTAAAACAAAGAAACAGCAACATTAACTTAGGAGCCTGTTGAAATTGAGTTTTGAGCCTTCAGCAAAGATGAGTTATAATCTTCCAAAGTTTGCTTGATTTTTTTTTTTATTTAATTTTTAATAACTGTTGCTTGCCAGGGCTTGTTTCTGTGTTACAAACTTTGCCTAATGCACTGCTCTGTTGCTCCTGACTTTGTTTTAGCCCCTGCTCAAGCCACAAGTCTCATGAAATTGTTCTGATCCAGTTTAGCTCCTTGTGGTTTTTAGTGTCGACAGACAAATCCCTATGGGAAAAATGAAGCCCTCGCTGTAGGCAGGGATAGGTTTTCTGGTAGAGCTTGAGTCTCAGTAGGCAAGAAAGAAATCTCCTGGTGCTGATAGTTAAGTGATGAGGAAAGGAAAACAATCCTTTTTAAAAAGAGCAGTCGGCAGCACCATGCTGGGGTAATGTGTACTGCTGATGAGTCCTGCGGGGTATCTGTTACTGAGGATGACACCAGGTAAGGACAAAACTCCCAGGAGTGGGGCTGGGGCAGGAGGTGATAAGCTGTGCTGTGATCATAAAATTGCTAGACCTCAGTGATAGCAAAATGCTCAAAATCTGAGCACAAAGCAGCCCAGAAAAGAGCATGGGATTTTTTGTCTGCCAGAGAACAGAGAGTCACTTAGCAATTAACGTACGAGTGAAAGAATTAGGTTAAGGAAACCTGATCAGCTAGATGGCCGCTGTGGTTTCAGCCTTCCTCTTTCAGGTCTCCAGGCTTGAAAAGGAGGTAAAATTCTCTTGCTCAGGTTGTCCTGAGTGCAGGCTCACAACAAACCCACCTGAGGTGCCAGCAAGCGTTGTTTATGGGACATATCTCTCTGCCAAAGTGATAAACTCTGACCATCTCAGGTAGCTCTGTGCTATGGCCAAATCGGAGTGGGAAAACTGAGTATCAGCTGTTCAGGGCAAAAATAAAGGAAAGCAAGGCAATAATTCCTCATATGAAGTTAGCAGAGTATGACTTTCCATAAACTGGGTTAGGATTTAAATAGCATGTTGTCAGAACATCTTTCTTTGTAGTGTTTTGGTAAAGCTGCTGAGCATAAATTTGCAAAGCTCAGACCATTCTTTCAATAATATATAGATGAATGCTTAAAAATTCTGCACTAAGAAATGGGACTGATTAACATCTCTGTTTAAGAGCTCTCTGATTTTGGTCAGCATATTATGAGCTTGGGGCTTTAGCTCTTTACTTCTGTGAAATTCTGCATCTGAACCTGCCAGCCTTCAGCGTTCGATGTCCTGTCATCTTCCAGCAAAGCTACACAGGCTTACAGAAGCCAACCTCCAAAGCCAGGGCTTGCCAAAACTTAGCAGAAACCTTCTACACCGTGCCTTCTCATTTAATGCATGTCCAAACCCTTACATGCTCACCTCTTGAGCGGTGGAGCAGCAAGATGTAAAAACTCCAGTGTCACGAGGGCAGTATGGGAATAGCAAATGTGCTGGGCTTGTGTGCACGTCTCTGCAAAGCCCAGGAGTGCTAAAAGGTAAGTTGCTCAAAACCTTAATTTCGATCATAAGGAAAGTATTTCAGCAGGAGTTATTCTATGAAATGTGTAATCTCTAGGTCTTTATATTTAATAACATCCTATGGTATGTTTATTACTATAGAATAAAGAATATCTTGTTTGCTTGCTTGCTAACATGAAATTATCAGCTTGTTTTAATTAAGAAACAATAAGTGCGTGGTTAATTTGTATAGCCTTTGAAACAAGAGCTTGATCCTCAGCAGTATTTTCAATATGAAGTCAAATTTAATTATAAACAATTAAAGTGGAGTGTGCAAAGGAGTTATGTTCTGTCAGTGGCATTCTTTCTGCCTATTTCAGCCTTTTGAGAAGCAGATTAGGGAGGGTAGTAAAGGTTTAGTGGGTTTTATTCCAAATCTCTGCTTAATCAGTTTTATCAGATCGATGGACGGGCTTTTCATGTTGCAGATTTCTTGCTGGTGTGTGGAGACATCTGCTGCCCATATCTGAGAGCTGCTTGTGGAAGGCATTGGTAGTGACTTAGTGGTCTTGCTCAGGGTAGAATTGTAGGACTGAGATTGGTAGTTAGAGGTCAAGCCAGATGCACTTCTTCAGGGGATTCTCAGTTCTGATGGGTGTACCCATGGGAAGTTCTTATCTGTGTATGGTAGTTGCTGGTGGCATAGAAACCAAAAGTGTGTCTGGTGTCTTCCACTGACACCTGCAGACCTTGCAATTACTTTGTCTAGGTGGAGTTAATGGCACGTTCCAGGTCACACTCAGATCTTTGGAGCTAGGTTTCAAACAACTGTTCCCACAGTGAGAGCTGCTGGAAGCTTTGGGTTTCCTCTCTGATTGAAATGAGTCTTGGATTTCTTTACAATCAAGAATTTTGTGTGTGCTCATTGATGTGAAACTGCTGACTTTAGGGAAGGTGTTAAAAACACACTGGTATTACCTGTACCAGGCTGATCCATTCCTGAGGTACAGGGGGGTACTGGCTCTCTCCTAAGCCTATACCATGCAACCCTTGTGTTGTAGAAGGAAGAGGTGGAAGATAACACCGACATCATCATGGAGGGGGCTCTGATAGCCCGAGACAGAGTTGGGGTGCAGGACTTTGTGCTTCTGGACTCCCACACCAGTGAGGCTGCTTTCCTGAACAACCTCCGCAAGCGGTACCAAGAGAACCTCATCTATGTAAGTGCCTGTTTCAGTGTGAGTGCTGCTGAGAGTGCTCTCCCAACTTTGGTTTCATTGAGCACTGAGACAATAAACCTTGATAGATGTAGCTGGTACTCAGCATGGTGCTCAGCCAGTGGAATATCAAAGCATAATAAATTACGTATGCTGAAAGGCTCTACGTTTGTTTTATGGTTCCACTCCATTCTTAACAAGGCTGGTTTTGAGGCTTGGCTTTGAGGCTTGGAAATGGTGAAGCTGGTGGGTCAGGTTTTTCTGGTTTCTTTTGGATTTCTTTGTTCTTCTTGCAGGTTCTGTGCCATCTTTTCCCAAAAAGTTGGGATACACACAACTCTTCCTCAAGAAGCTCTCTCTCTAGTGATGGTACTGATTTCCCACCTCTATGCATTTTCTCCTTGCAGACATACATTGGCACTCTTCTTGTATCTGTCAACCCATACAAAGAGCTGGATATCTACACAGTGACCCAGATGCAGCTTTACCGAGGGGTGAACTTCTTTGAACTGCCACCACATCTGTAAGTAGAATCCTTAAGACTTCAGCTGACATGAATATATTGGATGTTGTCCATGGTGCTGTGTATGAGCTACAAGGGTGTGTATCCAGAGTTAAGTCTGGTAAACATTAATATTCCTATCTTTCTGTAGGTAAGGTTGTATTTGTCTTCTAGCTGGCCATGAAAATGAAGGGCTGAGAAATAATGGTGGGGGACTATAGAGGAAGAAGCTCTGAGATAGTCTTGCAGGCAGTTGCAGGACTAGCACGGTGCTCACGCACAGCTCTGCTTGGGCTTCTGACATGGGGAGGAGATTAGAAATTCAGAATTCTGAATTGGAGTTATTTTGGTGGTTGGAAATTGTAGGGTGATTTGAGTGGGGTTGAGGTTGGTAGGTTTTGTTTTTGTTTTCCTCATTTTTCTTCTGTAGGTGGCATATTTGACAAAGACTCCATTATTATCTCTGTGTCTGTTTCTATAAGCAGAAGTTGGGTTTTTTGTTCCACGGGAATAAAAACTGGCTCCTCTGACCTGGAAGGAGTCAATAGTGTGTATAAGCAACATTCCCCATAAACATACCCAGCCCATTCAAATCCTATTTTGACAGTGGAAAAAGAAAGAATTTTGTCTGTCTCTCAGAGGCTGAGAGACCCTGGGTAGCAGACTGGTGTTTCGAGCTCAGCTTTCCCAACATGTCCAGTGCTTGTGATGTTAGCTGGGGAGTACACCCCATTTCTAATGGATGCTTCCCCACTGAATCCTTCTTGTGACCCTTGTTCAGATATGCCATAGCTGACAATGCCTACCGGGTGATGTGCAGTGAGTACAACAACCATTTCATCCTCATCTCTGGGGAGAGCGGAGCTGGGAAGACGGAGGCTTCCAAGAAGATCTTGCAGTACTATGCAGTCACCTGCCCGACTACAGAGCAGCTGCAGGTTGTCCGTGATCGTCTGCTGCTGTCAAACCCTGTTCTGGAGGTAAAAACTGGATGAATGTGATGAAGAGCTGCTGGTAGCCTCCTTTCATGAGGCTTTCCTGTCTGTACACTTGCACCCAGGAATGGACTCTTGTTTTTATGGTTTGCACGCATAATGTAAAAAATAGTGTAAATTAGGCCTCTTGGTAGCACAACCACTTAATATTTCTAAACGTTAAGTGATATTGGACTTGTTTTTATACAGGAGGATAGCTGAAACTGGGAGTATGAGGAAACTGTACTATATACAACAGTTCCTCATGATGCTGCTTTCAGTCATGCTAGAAAGAGGCATGATTTATTTAGCTGAGGTCCATATTAAAGCTATGGAATATATTAGTTTGTGTTTCTTTAATCCCTCTGAATTTTATAGTAGGACTTGACTGCAGGAAACTTTTGTCTTGTTGCATCAGGTTCTCTGTAAGTGACTTGATTTATCTATTTATCCATAGGCTTTTGGAAATGCAAAAACTCTGCGAAACGACAACTCGAGTAGATTTGGGAAATACATGGACATCCAATTTGACTTTAAGGTGAGAACAAACTTAACGAACCACTGTCCAAACAAGCTCTATCAGTGAGCCTCTTGGACGCATACCAGGCAGCACAGGATTTATTAGTTCTTACTAACACTGCAGATTTCTGACCTTATTTTTAGAGGTCTTGCATTTTGTGAGTGAGGTGACTAGTTATATATCCTGAAAGCTTCCTACATTACTTGCAACACTGCCAGTACTTGCTGGAGTTTTGATATATGTAGTTGTAAAGGGTGAGTTGCACTAGAAGGACAGAAAACCCTTCAGATATATCTTGAATTGCTGGTGGATACTATCCCTGAAATAGAAGATGACAGCAGATAAGAAACGGTAATAACCTGCATCTGCTGGTGCTGCTTCTTGCTCCTATGTTGGATGAACAGCCATCTTGATGCCACTTTTCTGGTGTCAGTCTAACTGCTTCATTTTGCTAGGGAGCTCCAGTGGGAGGGCACATCCTCAGTTACCTGATTGAGAAATCCCGAGTTGTCCATCAAAACCACGGAGAGAGGAATTTCCACATCTTCTACCAGTTACTAGAGGGTGGAGAGAAGGATCTTCTCTGCTGGCTTGGGCTGGAACGTAACCCTCAGAAATATGCTTATCTCGTCCAGGTCAGTGAAAATTTGGCCATCTCTCTATTTTGTGCCTGGAATTGTAGAGATATTTTATTACCATAAAAACAGAAGATGGCTGCAAGCCAGTGCTATTAGCAGCACTCAGCCGTTTGGTGGTAATTGCTGTCAAAGTGCCATGTTTCAAGTAATTGTTGCTGAAAGAGCTGATCAAATGGTTTGGTTTCAGGTTTAGGAGTTCAATAACCTTTCTAGACAGCTGCAGACTGCATCTATACAAGCTGAGGAAATGAAGTATTACAGCCAGGCTGTGTTTGTTGAAATCACTTCGCCAATGAGTTTTAGTAATTCTTCTTTCTTCTAGGGTCGATGTGCCAAAGTGTTTTCTATTAATGACAAGAATGACTGGAAAATAGTCCGCAAAGCTTTTTCTATCATCGACTTCACTGAAAAAGATCTGGAGGTAAGGAAGTCAAAAGCCCATCCAAGTGATGGAAAGTGTCTTGTTTGGGAGATGTGTCTAAGGATTGAGATGTGTTTATGAGCGTGTGCAGAGAGAATTGGCACTGCTCCATGGAGATGTAGGAACTTGTTTTCTAACACTGTATCTCTCATTATTAGCATCTCTTTGGAATAGTTGCTAGTGTCCTGCACCTTGGGAACATTCAGTTTGAAGAAGATAGCAATGGACATGCCATCATTCGCAACGGCACTCAGATCAAGTGGATTTCAAAGGTATCTCCCACCTCCTAGACAGTATCAGCAAAACAAATGGTATAAAGAAAGCCTTAACTTTGCTGTTCCTTTCTTTCTTTGGGTCTATTCACTGAAGTGGAATGATAGCAAGAACTGGGTATTTGTATAGCTATAAACAGTCTCAAACTGTGGGAGATGTGCCCTAGTGATCACACAGTACTGTTTAAGCAGTCTCCTGCCTGTACTGAGAGCAGTATTTGTTTCTCTGCAGCTCCTGGGTGTCCACTTGTCCATTCTGCAGGAAGCCCTCACCCATCGGAAGATTGAAGCCCGCTCTGAAGAGGTACTGAGCAGCTGGAACCAGTGCAGGGATAGGCAAGGAGCTGTGCTCCCAGTGGTGTTTCAACTGAAACAGATTAATTTGGCTGTCCTCCTCATCCATATTACCTTACTGGCCTAGCCTAAGACTTTAATAGGACGACTATTTTAGTTTTGAATATTCAGGCTGAATGAGCTGGTAACTACTAGAAAGCCAGGAACAGGGACTTGCAAGCAGCTGTGTGTTTGAGCCAAACAATTTCTGTTTGTTTAGTTCCTGGAGTGCTTCTTGGGAAACCAGACAGCAGAAATAGAGAAAAGCACTGTGTAAACTGTTCTTTGAGCAGTTTGTAATAAGTTTAATAAAATAAAACTAAAAGAAGTGAGGAAATGCACTTCCAGTTCTCCTGTGTTTAGTACTTTCCGAAATGTAGTATTGCAATCCTGCTGCCATATGGAGGTGCACCAGACTGAAATAAAAACAAAGCTGTAGGTGGGGTTGCTGGTTCTCTGTGCCAGAAGTATGGACTAGTTTTGCAGAAGTTTGCTGTGATGAGGTATGTTCTTTATTGCATCTGGTATACCTTTATTTTTAGGTCTTAAGCCCGCTGAATGTTGATCTGGCGTTCTATGCTCGGGATGCTGTAGCAAAGGCAATTTATGGACGGACTTTCACTTGGCTGGTCAACAAAATTAATGGCTCCTTAGCCAACAAGGTTGGTTCCTTGTCTGGTGTCCTCCTAGAATCTTGGTGCTCCTCCAGTAAGGCACAACAGCACACGTGAGCAAATGCCACGCGTGCTCAGTAATGTAGGGTCATCCCACAGCTCTGAGTTGAAAAACTTTAAAGCTAGGTAAGAAGTGTGGATGGTGGTATGTTAAATATTTCTTGTAGTGAGTTGCCTGCTTCAGTATGGCCACTCATGGTCATGATGGGTTTGTGGTTGGACTTGACCTTAGAGGTCTTTTCCAACCTTAATGATGCTGTGATTCACTCCTTTGGCATCTCGAAGTAGTTTAAAATTTAGGTGAAGGAAACAACACAAAACTGTGCAGGGACGAAGCTTTAGCTGAAGCAATAGTTACAACTTGTGTCTTTAACAGGATTCAACTCGTAAGACTGTCATTGGCCTGCTGGATATCTATGGCTTTGAAGTGCTGGACACAAACAGGTAACAGCAGTTTCTGAGGGTGGGGGGCAATCTGTCCTTGTGGCAGTGGGAGTGTGTGCTGAATGCTACAGGACTTTTTGAACATAGTCTTGTCCCAGCAAAACAAGAAAGGTGGCTGCAAATGCACTGGGTTAGCTCAGTAAGTAAATAAAAATCTTGTTGCTTTTTAATAAAAATTCTGAGGTTTGATCTGCAGAGAACTGGACTGCTTGGCTGGAAAACAGTAGGTGGTGGTGGGAGAAGTGGAACTTCTTCCAGGAAATAATTAAAAAATATTTCTCATTTATTTCATTTAACAACTCTGAAGCTTTGAGCAGTTCTGCATTAATTACTGCAATGAGAAACTCCAGCAACTGTTGATTGAGATGACCTTGAAGGCAGAACAGGAGGAGTACGAAATGGAAGGAATAGAGGTAATTCATTATTCTCCACCCTTTTGTTTCCTTTGAACAGCCACTGCATGGGTTGCTTTTGATCATTAATGAAGAAAGCATCTTGCCTGTCTTAATTGCAGTGTTTCCTTTTGCCCGTGTGGAAAGCTATACTCCAAGTATGTGTATGTTCTCATTTTAAATAATTCTCATCTAAGTTTATTCTGCTTCAGTATACCTTGCATTCTTTCTACCAAGGAGATCATTCCCAAATCTGTAGAGTTCATTTTTGCATTGCTCCTGTGAGATGTATAAGATAGCCAAGGATCTCATTCTGTAACCCTTTTGGAGTTTAATTAGGCCTAGACTTAATTCACATCTCTGGAAGGGAAAGAACATTCCCCAATCTCTTCATTCTCCTCTTATTTCAGTGGGAACCAATTCCATATTTTAACAACAAGATCATCTGTGACTTGGTTGAGCAGAAGCATAAAGGAATAATTTCCATTCTGGTTTGTACTACTTAAATTATCATGCTTGCCTGTGCTCTGTTGTAGTGGTTCATAATCAGTTCTAATTATGTGGTGGTTCTGTGTTATTCAGGATCTAAACAAATAGACCTTGTAAACAAAGACTAATTCATCCAGATAAAAAATCCTGTAAGTCTGTCTGGATTCTGGGTCTAGTTATGTCATCTTTTTGTTTAAATGGGCTATAAACAATAAAGGATGAGGCAGGGCATTACCAAATTTGGAAGAAAATGGCTGATTTATCTGATTTATCTTGATTTATTTTGTTAGTTCTACTGAAATCAGGTAAACAGTATATTTAGCCAGGAAACTGCTTGTATTGGGCAAACCTCCTGTTAAACTGTAACCAAACTCTTTAGTTTTGCTGAACAATGTGGTGCTAAATGTTACTGAGGAGGGAATGGTCTGTTCAGAGCATCCTTCTATCTGGTGCCTACTGTTTCAGGATGAAGAGTGCTTACGACCTGGTGAAGCAACTGACTTGAGCTTCTTGGAAAAGCTGGAAGAGAAAGTAGGAGACCATGCCCACTTCGTGACGTATGCATTTATGCTTTGTATCCTACCACAAAGGAAACTTCTCCATCTCTTACCCATAACAGAGCAGAAGTTGAACTTGATAATTCTTATGGATCTCTTCCAACTCAGGGTGTTCTGTTGTTCTATGAGTACTGGGGGAGGAAAGTTTTGCTCTGTACCAGAGAAAATCAAGCAGCCTGTCTGTTGTCTACCATGGTAATGCTATAATAATGTCTGGAGGTATTAAGGAGGTTGTACTGGGGGGTCTTGCTTCGTTCTGCACTTGTATGTATTGTGCAAAAAGAAGAAAAGAAGGCAAAGGGGCTGACTTTGAGAATATTGGATTGCTTTGTCCCCTGCTGACCAGGGGAGGCTGTAGGTATTGTGAAGAGGAGCCTAAGACCCCAGAGTTGTATGGTGGACGTGGAAGTTTTTTCAAGAGTCCATTTGGATGTATGTGTGAGCTTTAGATCTGAAGAGGAAAGAAAGATACCTTTGTTTGAATCCCCCAGGTGATCAGTACTTCAGTTAGGACTCAGTTGATGTTATTTGTGATCCTGTTCTGCTGGCTAACGCATTGACACGAGGCTGTTCTGGCAGTTCCCAGCAGAGCCCTACTGAAAGGCTTCTGCCCATAATCAGTTCAGAGTCGTGCTGCTGAATTGTCACTTTCTGTGTTTCTGATCATCACAGCTAAGTGGAAAATCTGTAGCCAACTTCCTTGTCACTGCAAT
Organism: Pavo muticus; assembly: GCA_016647715.1. NCBI lineage: Eukaryota > Metazoa > Chordata > Aves > Galliformes > Phasianidae > Pavo > Pavo muticus. The sequence goes on from JACDJE010000004.1 coordinate 5,599,771, forward strand.
GTGCCTTAAAACTGCTCTGAGTGATTAGGAGTGTTAAATAGAAACGTTAGTGCTACTTAAATAGGAGATGTACTTGGCAATGCTGTTGGAACAAAACTTTTGATGTACTGATGTGCTGTTGTGACACAGCTCAGTGCTGTTAGTGACTGCTTGCAAAGCTGAGATTTATACTGTGAAGTTGCTCTTTTTTTCCCAGTCCTTGCTTTGTAATATTTCCTGCTATTCTATAAAAAACTGATTCCTCCTTGTTTCTATTCTTGTCCCCAGGGTACAGTTTCTCAAACGATTCTTCTCTGGTTTTGGTTTGAAGTTGAGGAAAGTGGTGGTGATCTTCTTACCATGTAGGCTATGAGAATGTATTTGAATGGATGTTATAGGGAGAAGCCATCTTCCAGGCAGGGTGATCGCTGCCAAGTGGCAGTGGATGCTTTGCAGAAGTTTTGGGGAGTTTGTGGTCAATGACTCCCATTCCCCAGCACTGAATTTGCTGTTGGCTGTTCAGAATGGAGAGGTATATCTTTTGTTTATGGGCCATAACTGTATAATCAAAGCCATGCTGATAGGAACAGGCACTTAGCAGACTTCCAGCTGTCACAAAGCTGCTTTTTGCAGGTGACTTTCTACAGGCTGAAGAAATCTGCTGATTTTTCCCTTGGTGTCTTTTGCTTTGTCTTTTTTTCCTCCCTGTAGTCGCAAGCTTGCAGATCAGAAAACACGAAAATCCATTGACTGGGTGGATTTCCGCCTCCTTCACTACGCAGGGGAAGTCACGTACTGTGCAGTTGGTGAGTGTGACCCAGGAGCTGTTCTAGATGTTACTTGCACACTTATGCCAGTGTGGCAGATGGAATGTGGGCAGTGACTCCACACGAGGGTGCTGTCCACAAGGTGTGCTGGGCCCCTGGGGTGGCACCCAGCTGCTTCCCAGCAAAGCCAGAGCTTGCCCTCGTGTGCTAGAGTCTCCTAATGGAACAAAACCTTTTTTCTCTCCAGGATTTCTGGAGAAGAACAATGATCTCCTGTACAGAAACCTGAAAGAGGTAAGAGCAATGAAAGAGGATGCTGTTCCCCTAAGCATCTTGCTAGAAGAGATGTTTTACAGAAGCTATATTTAATCTCAGTAGCAGTCAGGAATGTATGTTTCTCCTTAGCTTTTGATGTTCCCCTGAAACCTGTCTAGATAAAAGAGCACTGTCATCCACTGAAATTGAGATCAGTGGGAAGGCTCTTACTGGACAGATACAGCAGCTTAGTGCTGGAGCCATAGGTTCAGGCCTGGTGACCTGAACTTGGGAAATCAGGCTGCTTCTGGCCTTAAACTTTGTACATCAGTCTTCAATGCAGAGCTGGCTGTCCTAGCAGATCCCTGACTTCTGGCTCTAGAGCTGTGCATGTGAAGGGGTCTCTTCTAGGTTGGGATTCTAGCACTGAAGGCTGTTGCTTGAATCTCTGTGCTGTGTCCTCACAGCACCCTGGAAAGGTGTGTATGCTAAATATGACAGTTTCTCACTGATGGTGTTTCAGGTGCTGTGCAACTCTAAAAATGGAATTGTTAGAGACTGCTTTTTACTGTCAGAACTGGACAGCAGGAGGAGGCCGGAGACTGTGAGTGTAAAGTCCAGTCTAAACTTTGAACACTGGTTTAACTTCCTAACTTCCCAAGTCTTCATTTAACTGTTGTCCCTGTCCTTGCTCCTGAATTCAGTGCATTTGTTTTATTTTTGAGGGGCTTTTTTAGCTTTCTTGTAGGAGAACAGAGATGTTGCTGAGACAGCAGCAAGCAGTGTGGCATAGCTTGCTGTTGTTATTAATGCATCATTCTAAAATGAGCTCTGAGCACAGCATCCAGCAGCCTTTGGTTTCTGAAGGGCTACCTTGCGTGTCCAGATGTATGGCGGAGACTCAAATTCTCCAGCTAAGCACTCTGTCCAGTTAGCTCATGATTAACAATGTTCCTATATTGTGCTAATGCCTATGTCAGCCTTTCTCTTGGTTTTAAGAGGAGTGCAGTGAATGAGTTGACTTCAGTGCCTGCAGTGCTTGAGTTCCAAAGCTGAGAAGTCTTTCTCTCAATGTCATCTTAGGTTGCAACCCAGTTCAAAAACAGCCTGATGAGTCTAATAGAAATCCTGATGTCCAAGGAGCCTTCTTACATCCGGTGCATTAAACCAAATGAGAACAAGGAGCCTGGTAAGGCATTAGGCTGAGTGCACTGTTGAAGTAATGGAATGAAGAGGTGCAGGGTAACTGTGGATTTGATTTCTTCCATATCTCTCCCAGTAGATGGACATGTGAGTGAGCTTTCACATACAGTATTTGTCAGTGAATGCGTGTTCTTACTGCAGGGAAGTTTGATGATTGCCTGATCAGGCATCAGGTGAAATACCTGGGGCTGATGGAGCACCTGCGTGTGAGACGGGCTGGCTTTGCGTATCGGCGGAAGTATGAGCACTTCTTGCAAAGGTGAGCAGAGCTGGTTTCCTGTACAGCCAGAATCTGCCCTCCCATGGGGCTTCAGAGCAAGGTTTAAGTGCCTGGTCCCAGTTATAAGGTGCAGAGGCACTGGGCTTTTCCTCTGCACCAAACATAACATTCATAGGTGGTATTGATCTGCTTTAAATGAAGAATAGGAACTGGGGGCTGCTCAGGGAGAAATGCCTCAACAATCAATTCACTTATGGTGATGCCCTGATGATCTTTCAGATATAAATCCCTGTGTCCTGCGACCTGGCCACACTGGCACGGGCCTGCAGCTGAAGGTGTGGAGAGGCTTATCAAGCACATAGGTTATAAGCCTGAGGAATACAAATTGGGAAGGTAAACTTCTTTCTCTAGTTCTTAACTCTGTTGGTTGGCTGCACAGTGCTTGCTATTCTGATTGTTCTGTCTGTGACCATCAGCCCAGAGTGCTGCAAGATGTGGCAGTGTGAAACAGGTCCCTTAACTTGGTTTTTGCTTGACCACATGCATTGGGTAGAGCTACCTGGGTCTGCAAACCTGAGGGCTTCTGCTCAATGACCTTAAAACAGGGCAAAGTAAACTCACCCTGAAGGTATGGGGCAAGGGATCCCAGAGGCATGCATTTCTGCTTGCTTTTACACTTGTATTTCCATGGGGCTTGAGTCCAGCCTAGTTTCTTCCACCTCTGGGTTGGGAGGAGTGGGTTCCTTTGGCTCAGCACCAGACCTGCTAGTCCAAGGCAACGCAGGCTCAGTGAATAACCTGTTCCTGGTCTGTTTTTCAGAACCAAAATATTCATTCGTTTCCCAAAGACTCTGTTTGCTACTGAAGATGCATTTGAAATAAGAAAACACCTGTTAGGTATGGTTCCAGTTCCCTTTATCATATAGACAGAAAAGCAGAGGCTGAGTGGGCAGTGTTTGTGGGCTCCAGATGCACAGTGATGAGAGCTGAGACTCATGGTCCTGAGTGTTACCTGACTGTAGCTGCTTGAATCTCCGTGCTGAAGGATGTTCTATGCAGGCTACCTTCGTTCCTGCTTTGTTAGTCCTTTGTACCTGGTTGTTGTGCAGGAATTCCTGTGTCTGATCATTGAGATTAGGAGCTGTGCCTTCAATCTCAGGGATCCTGTTAGGTATAAGCATGTCTCTGCTTCTTTGCCAGTTTCAAGACTACAAGCCAAATATAAGGGACGACTGGGGAAGAGAGACTACCAGAAGAAGAGAAAAGCAGGTATGGGCTCTGGAATCAAGAGTTCTCTTCTCAGGACTATGTTTACTGGTAGGAGTTGGAGCCTTGAGAAGTCATGAATCTATTTTCTTATGGGTAGAAATTTCTGGGGTTCTGTGGGTGTTAGGTTCACAAATGGCCTCAGGCTGCTCCAGGAGAGGTACAGGTTGGCTATTAGGAGCAATTCCTTCTCCCAAAGAGCAGTCAGGCACTGGCACCAGCTGCCCAGGGATGTGGTGGGGTCATTGTCCCCAGAAGTGTTCAGGAAACATGGAGATGTGGCACTGAGATATATGGTTAATGGGCATGGGGTGGGGTTGGGCTTGGGGATCTTGGAGGTCTCCTCCACCCTTAATATTCTACAGTTCTGTAAAGATCAGCTGAGGGGAAGAGCCAGATATAATTCCTGCCCCATGAATTTGGAGGACAGCATGGCACAGGATCTCTGGTAATGATGCATGACTCTTGCAGCTATCAAGCTGGAGGCTTGTTGGCGAGGAGTGCTGGCACGGAAGGAGGCCAAGAAGAGGACGTGGGCTGTTCAGATCATCAGGAAGTAACTATCCCCGTGGGGAGGGCTGCAGGTGGTGGGTCACAGCATGATTGTGGCTCCTGGGCAGGGAAACCAAGGCACCTTCATGCCCGTTGCTAAACTGTCCCTATCTATGAGCCCATTATGCATATCTTGTGATGACTGTCTTGAACTTCCATTGATTTAAGTGTAATGTGGAAGTCCTGATTTGGATGTTTTCTGTAGATTCATACAGGGTTTCATCAATCGGAAGAAACCTCTGTGCCCAGAGAATGTGGAATTTGTGCGGCTCGTGCAGTACAAATACCTCATGAAGCTCAGAGACCACATCCCCAGAAACGTCTTGGACAAGAGCTGGCTCCAACCTCCTTCTATCCTGGAAGAGGTGAGGTTTGCTGCAGGCACCTTGGTGTGCACTGACCTTGCTCAGGTTGTAAAGATGCTCTGACAACCGCATTTCCTTTTTGATCTTTATCTTGCTTTTTTTTGTAATGTAGATATCTGAGATGCTACAGAAAATGTGTATCAGGAACCTAGTACGGAAATACTGCCGAGGTGTCACTCCTGAGAGGAAAGTGCAGGTAACTAATGCATGGGATGCAGATGTGCAAGTTGGAAGGAGCTGCACACATGATGCGTGTAAATTGCCCCCAGTGCAAGCTATTCCTTCTGACAGCCACTGCTCCTTCTGCTGAGCAAATGCTTCTGAGCCTGGGATTGTAACATACAGGGTAGTTCTGCAGATGCATAGGTCTTAATCTGGTGACGTTAAATCTGAATGTCATCTAAGTGGAACAGATCCGTAACAAGGGGGTCTTTAAGGCTGCTTAGTCCTTATTACCTCTTTACTTAGTATGATTCAGGAGCAAACTAAGGATTCTGGAAGAAATGCAGCTTTCATTTGGCCCATGTTGCACGAGTGAGAGGACAATGCTAATAACAACACTACACTATATGCTATAACTATTGCTGCTCATGGAGAAACTGAGAGGGTAAAGGGTGTTCCTTCTCTTAACAGTTACAGCAAAAAGCTGTCACAAGTGCCATTTTCAGAGGGAAGAAGGAGGGCTACCAGCAGAGCATAAACCTGCCCTTTGCGGACACGCGGCTGAGTGAGTACATGTGCTGGGACCCCACCGTTCCAATTCCTTTGTCCCATTGTGTTTGGTGGCTGCTGGCAATCAGTGCCCCAGGCCTTGCATCAGGCTGGGGTGCTTGAAATCCCTTTTAAGCCAGAAACCTAAGCAAAAAAGGCTGGGACTGGTGGGGATATGTGTGTACAGTGCTGAATGGAGCAGAGCTGGGTGCTGTGGTGCAGTGTGGGGATCCAGCCCCGAGGTCTGGAGCTGCTGGGGGAGGAGATGTGAGCCTGGGGGATCTGCTCTGTTGGTACGAAACATGCTGAGGGCAAAACATCACTGAAATAGATTTGGGAGTGGCTTCAAAACCATCAGTTTAAAAGAGTGATCCAACGGGACAAGGATTGATGGGATTGAGGCAATGGATGCAGCTGTTTGGTGTTCCTGCTGCTGGGAGTGGCAGTCTGCCACCTATGCTCCCTTTGTCTTTCTGGTTTGATTCACAGAAGAGACCGATATAAACCCCAAAGTGCTGCAGCTCATCCAGGGCGAGAAGGTGAAGGTAAGGAAAGAAAGCTGGAGCTCAGCAGCTGTGTCCACATGCCAGGCCTTGCAGCCCCATGTAATGCCTCAGGGAGGTGCTGATCCTAGCTCCTTATTCACAGTATGCGACCCCCGTGGTCAAATATGACAGGAATGGCTTCAAAGCACGGGAGCGCCTGCTGGTTCTGACCCAGTCCTCGGAGTACGTGGTGGAAATGGCCAAGATCAAGCAGAAAATAGACTATGCCACTTTGAAAGGTAACAGTGCAAATCCAAGTGGGGCTGCTTCTGATGCTTGGTCTGTCCAAGGTGCTTGAAAGAGGATGCTTGAAGCGATGCTCCCTCTGAGAACACTTTCTGCTGCAGAATGGCCAGAGCAGCTGTGTGTCAGCATGCTGTTTCTTCTGCAGGTATTTCTACCAGTAACCTGGGTGATGGGATCGTGGTCATGCATGTTCCTGAGGACAACAAACAAAAGGTAGGAAGATGAAATATCACTGATAATCTGTGGTTAGAAACGATGTCTTGTGGCTGATGCTTCTAGCATTTCCTTTAAAATACTCAGATATGTAATTATCAGGGTTTATTAATTCGTGGTCATATCTACTTTTGAATTCTTGTAGCTTTACCATGAAAGCGTTCTCTTCTCTTTTCAGAGCCAAAGTTGCTACAAATCCTAAATAGGCTCTGGAATGGATGTTTAACCAATCAGACTTGTAGGTGGCCATTGCTCTGCAGCCAGGGCTGTGCAGAAAGGAGCTCCTCTGAACACAACTGCTGGCTAGGTTATGTGTGGGTACATTGCCTGCTCACTTTGTGCTCCTCTTTTTGCTTCCAGGGAGATGTGATACTTCAGTGTGAACATATCTTTGAGATGGTCACTAAGCTCTGCATGCTGGCCAACAAGCAGAACCTCGTTAAAGTTGTGAAGGGAAGGTAAGGAAGGAAGGCAGTCAGCCTGACCTGCTATGTCTGTTTTCTGCTGCTGTGACCTGGGCCTGAGGCTGTGGGCTCAGTATCCTCCCAGCAGATCCCATTAGCGCTGGCTCTGGCTGAGGACAGCCTGCGGGGCTGAGCTGGGGGTCACTTTGGGACAAATGCCTCTCCCTGAACTCAGAAGGCCTCTGATTGCAATGGCTGAGTGCAGGAGCCTCCTTGGTCACACCAGCTAACAGCAGGTGGATGCAGTCTGTCTCTTAAATCTATACAGAAATTGGAACTGGCGTATGAAACCTGCACTTCTGTTCCAGCTTTTCTCTCTGGCCTTTGTGTTTCGATTGTAATTGGATTCCTTGTGTTCAGTGGTCTCCTCCAGGTCAGATCTGCTCATCTTCTAATGCTTAATTGCTCCAGGAAAATTCAGGTGCCCAGACCAGGCAGGCATGCTCCATTCATCAAACCCTCTTGGGCTGTGTGGTATAATGCAATTGTTCAGGAAATTTACCTAAGCTGAAGGGCTCTGATCTTCTAATCAAACGAGATTTGCTAAGGGAACAGAAATAAAGTGGGCTTAGAGTAAAGCCTATTGCAAGGAAAGCATTGCAGAAGTAACTGTCTGTGTTCGCAGCCTTCGGTTTCGCATTGGCTCTGGGAAGGAAGGGACAATGGTGTTCACTGTTGGGCCGGAGCCCCACGTCTTTAAAGCCAAAGATGGACAGCTTACAGTGGTAAGGCCTCATCAGGGCACTGGGAGTCTGGTTTTGGCTTTTCCCTCTGATGCTCAACCCTTATGGGAAAGTCCTAGAAAGCACCCATGGAAGAGAGTTGTCTCTGTGAAACAGTTGTTAAATAGGAATCTCAAGGAGACACAGTTTGTATTTAACTTACTGACTCCTTTCTCCCATCCCAGGTGTCAAACCAGGCAAAGTCTTGATGAGAAGCAGTTCCTGGTCACCAGGAATGGAAAGGAGCCTGCAGGCTGAGAGCAGCACCTGCAGCACCCCTGCAATCTTTGATGCCATAGGGTTGCTGTGACTTGAGAGTTTGCTTGTATCTTTTAGGCAATTTTTTTATAGCTTAAAACTATTGAGTTGTATCTAAATAAATTCATCACCTTGCTCTAATGTTCCAGGACGCACAGATCCTTATTACATGCTGTCACAGGGCAATGTTTAAGTATTGCACAAGTAAAATGTCAATCTAATGCACCTAATAACCTGTAGCAGAGCTCTGGAGGAAGGATTCAAAAGGAAAAGACTTCTCCAGGCTGTGCTTTGAGTCACTGTACTAACCAGGAGAACTACGTGAAGTGCAGGTGAGTGAAGTTCAGTCTCTCAAGCAGCATGCAGAGGTATGTTTAAACGTAGCAATGAGGTTGGTGCAGGTATTCCTGGGATATGCATCATCTGGAAATCCCAGTAAGCTGCTTCCTTGTTTATAGGCATGGGGGTAGGAAGGCATCTGAATGTAGTATGTCCGTGCTTCTCCCTGCAGAGCAGCTATGCAGTGCAGTGGGATTCCAGAAGTGGTGATGAATGGGACAGGTGACCACACCTCTTTCTAAGAGGGGACATGCTGATTTGGTATAATTTGGTTCAGAGGAAACCTTCAGCAGCAGGAGACTGAAGCTTTGTCTCCATTTGAGGAGCTGAGGTTCTGCTTGCTCCTTAAGAGTGCAGTTTCCTCAAGCTGCATATTTTGGCAGCTATGAAGGGGTGGAATACAGGACTTCCCTCTGCTCTCTCTGCTGCCTCATGTTGAGGCCAACCTGTGTAGCTCCTGCTTGGCTGAGGCTACAGCCTGAATTCTGGAGTCCTGAGACCAGATCACTGGTGCCTTGGCTGTGAGTGGTACCAGGAGGTAAAGCTAACAGCTAGGGGAGGATGTGTGGTATTTCTTACTGAAAGTTCTTTCTGGCTCCAGGGACCATGAGGGACAGCATGCTAGCCACTGAGCTTCAAGCAAGTAATAAGTTAACTCACATAAATATGAAATATCTTCTAATTTATTTCATGTTATGCTTTAAAAAAATGAAACAAAAAAACAACAAAACATTGCAAACAACAACCATACACTGAAATCCATCTTAAGGGTTTTTCGTGTGCATAAAATAGGAGGGAATGATTGTACAGAACATGAAACAAAACAACTCCATTAAGACTAAAAGGTAAGACTGGAGCTTGGAGACTTCCACAAGGACTTTGAACAGGTGATGTCCTGCAGCAGGCGGAGCTCAGTGTGGGCTCTAGAATCTGCCTTGTCTGAATAAGGGAGCAGCTGCTTTGCAGAGCTACAGGAGTAAATGCATTCCCAGCTTAGCCCTAAGCCAGGGGTGGGTGTTACTGGACTGTTTGGCCCTAACTGCATCACAAGCTACTGATTTTTAGGTGAGCTTTTCTGTATTACTCCAATGGGGGGGGGGGGGAAAATAGCCTGCAGGCATAAGATTTCAGTTGGCTCTGCTCTACTGTCAGTATTAGTGGCTGTTGTTGGGTGCTGGAGGGCAGCATGCATGAATCAAAGCAGGCAGGTCAGCACAGTTAACATCATGCAGCACTAGCTAATCTAAAGAACTGCTTGGGGCCAGGGTAGCTGCCCCGTACCCCATCTCCCTCTGAAAGCTCTATTGGCAAAACCATTTAAAGTAAAAGGCTCAGGAGCTGAGAGCATTTGTGCAATGGCATTAAGCGGCTGTGGGAGCTGTTTTTGTTTTATTGAGAGACTTAAAGAACAAGGGCAAGCAGCCAGGAGGTAAGGGATGTTCTAACACAGGACAGCGGTACATCTTTGTTACACAACTGCAGCAATTAGGAGTTAAGAGTGTTACAGATCAGAAACTTGTAAACAGCTCAATCGTGTCAAAGTACACAGTGCAAAGAGAGCGCACGCCCCAGCTTATCACATAAGGCAAGAAGGGAGAGGCACTGTGTCCTGCACACCAACAGCCCAAACTATGGACTTGTGTGAACCCGAAGTGTGTTGCACTGGTGCCAAACATGGAAGTACAGCTTAGAAGAGAAGCCAAAGGGATCGGGACACTGCTGAAGCTGTTGAACTGCAGTGTAACTGCTGTGTCTGGGTACTGCTGAGTTCTTACTTATCAGGAGCTGAAGAAAGAGTAACAACCACTCTGCCACAGCCCCTGGCTGTCTGAAACTTAAAGTCTTTGGTTATGAGGAAGACAACTTCAGCCTCACTCTGAAAGCTGTTAGTTGTACACACTGCTCCAAAATTGCTTACCGCTTAATTTTAGATCCCAAATAGCCTCTGCAGCTAAGCTAACTGCTACTGAAATAATCAGAGTAACACAGCTGGTGATGTTGACTGTGCCTTTGGTTTTAAAATGCCAATGTGCCACAATTGGCCCTGAGCCAGGACTACGAATCCTTACAGCAGGAAGCTTGCAGAAGCAAAGGACCTCACTGAGTGATGCAGAGCTGCCACTGTGGACACCCAGCCACTGGGGCCAGCAAAAAGTACTCCAGGTGAAGAATCAGGAAGGTCTGAAATGGCCGAAGTACTCTGGGTCTGTCACAGTGGCACCCTGACTGAAGTTTAAGACTTCCTACTGCTGGTTTCTCTCTCTCAAACTTTTTTACATTAGCCATTACAGCTGCAGCTCTTCTCATTATCCATCAGCATCCAATCCTAGTGAATAACACACTATCTTCCACCACTCTGATACTTGACTCCACACTAGGCAACACAAGACTAGGAGGTAGATTAAAAACACCCATTTATTACTACCCTCAGAAAACCAGACACTACAGCATTCTCTGCACAACATTTCAGCTTCATCCTTTCATACACAGCTGCCATTTCTGCTGAGAGACTTGGAAAATGCTCAGGATAAAGGCAAACAGGGATTAACCTCTTCTGGGCCACTGCCTTCAGCTCCACACCAGCACTCTGCACTGCCCTCACTCAAAGCCAATGCTCCTGTATCAGCTGCAGAACTGCTGAGCTACAGCTGCTGACTTCCTGCCTACGCTAGGCTGGCACTGTGTGCCAAACCTGTTATGAATTTTAACCTGTGGTAAAGAAAGCACAGCTTACTGATGGGTGATCTGAGAGAAACAAACTTCCCAGCAGAGATGGGGGGGTCAAGCTTTAACTGGTAGCAATACCACCCTAAGGAAAAGTCACCAGGCACAGTTAGCTCCTGCTCCTCCTCTTGAAGGGATTTCAACATCTCCCATCCTTGAATCACACTAAAAAAGTGGGGGATGGGCCTCTCCACAACTCAGTGCTGCAGAAGCTCCACAGAAACACTGGAGTGGGGCCTGAGAGCAGTGGGAAGCCACAGCCACCTGCACAGCCTGGCAGCACTGGGTTCCCCCTGCCTCGAGCCTGGTGCTTCTCCTGCTATTGCCTGTCCTGCCAGCAGTCACGCCGAGGCAATCCTGAGCTACCACCCCCATCGCCTTCTGACCTGGAAGAAAGGGAGTTCTGCAGCAGCTCCGCTGTGCTCAGATCACTGTGCTTCTGCCATGCTGCGATGCCTAGGAGACGGGTCAGTGAGAGCCGGGAGGGAAGGGATGCGGCCGCCTGACTTCTGTTGTTGCGTTTGGTTTTTAAAGTGCAGGATAATTACTAAAGCCAAAGGAAGCCAGCCTTCTTCCTCACTAACCACGAAATAGCAAAGACAAGAGGGCTACAAACTCAGGGCATTTCTCCAGCTGCTGAGGGCTTTTTACATACCTATCGTACGCCCAGTAACCTTATTTATCCTCATCCTAGAACTACCGCATTTAAATACCCCAAATAACCTACTTTGTTACAAAACGTCATTTACAGACTGGTCGAACAAAGAGAAGCTGCCTGGTCCCCTGCTGCAGACAATCCATCAGGAGAAGGGCAGCGCCCTCCAGACAGAGCCCTGCAGCCGTGGCTCAGCTCACTGGTGCAGATGGGCTCTGTCATCCGGACGCTTGATGTGGATCCTTCGCACGCGTTCGATGCGCTCTCGCTCCTCATCTTCCTCCAGGTGATGGGAGCGGCCAGCTGCCCCCCCTGTGGCTTCCAGCAGCGCGTTGTCGGGTCCCCTGCCATCCTGGGACTCGTACAGCAGAATGTTCAGTGTCTCCTCATAAATGCGGGCTTCTGGGAACTCCACCTGCCCACCGAGAGAGAGGTCACTCTCACCTACTGCAGGCACCTCCGTTTTCCTCCCGAAATATCCCTGTTTTTAAAAATGCCTTCACTGTACTCCACCCATGCAGACCCAGCCTAGCACAAACGTTTTGCTATTTATTTGCCTTCAGCCTTTGAGACCCAGCAGGCAGTTTTATATACCTCTACAGGGAGGTATGCCGCTGCTCCCCAGGAGCTGCCTTTACACAGGAATGGACAACAAACTTGATTAAGTGCACAAGTTTGTCTAAAGATAAGAACTGAACTTGCATTATGCAATATCATAATTGCCCTGTGTTAAGAACTAGATCCAATCAGTCCCTGCCCCAGCAAACCCACAGGATGAGTTCCACCACGCTGCTCTCCCATCCTGAATGGCATTGATTATTCTATAGAGATGCTAGACAATGAGAAGCGTGTTCAGAACGGAACAGATGTCAGGGTGCCAGCCTGAAAGCAGTGGGGCCCCGCTGCTGTTTACTCGTACCTTTGTCTGTTTTTTCTCAGTAGCATAAACAATGGAAGTGCAACAGACTTCAGCAATCTTCCTTCCCTGCCCGTAGAAAGACCAGCAGCAGATCTCGTCTCCAATCACATCTTTGATAAAGAGCACTCTCCCGTTAAACCTCAAGGACAGCTTATCAAACAGCTCAATGTTTTTCAGCATGTTGTCGTCAGAGTTGCTGTGAGAGACAGAGAAGGCAGCGGTCACATCGGGGTAATTAAAATAGTAATGCAGAGCAGAAGGATTCAGGCAGTGAGCATTTGCAGGCCCATGAGCCCAGCTTCCTTTGATTTACTGCACATCAACAGCACTGTGAGTAACACACAGGCCAAACGGATATCAAAGGCCATTCCAATCGCCTACAAGATCCTTATAGACAGATGAAACCCTTCCTAAATTCAAGCTTAGCACCAGCTGCACGAAGACAGTGTTTTGTCATGAAACTTAAACACAGACATAAGGAATGGCAGACAAGGTCCCAGACTTAATGATTTTACCACTTATTGACAACGCTACGGCAGGCTTTCTGTATTCAGCCAAAGTGCTGCAGCCCGTGGGGAACGCAGGCCAGCAGTTGGCCAGGAGTCTCTACCAGCTGCACCTGGGTGTTAGAGGAACCCCCGTCACAGAAATAGCACACGCTCAGCCTTCTGTGGATGACAGTAGGCTCCCTCCTGACTCAAGTTTGAAATTAATTGGGAAAAAATTGAGCGCGTGCCAGCTCCAATCTGTCACAGCTTCTGAGTGTAGAAAAAGCAGATACGTATCATGGAATTCAGCCCATGAACAGCTTCAAAGAACTGCAGGTTAAGTCACTTACCTGGTGTAGGAATATTTGTTGTTGCTTCTGTTGTAAAGCAACTTCACTGCTGGCTGTAAAAACAACATAGACAGTTAGAGGACGTGCAGTAAGCACTGGAATCTCAGCTCCAAGAGCACACAGCAGAGGAGCTGCAATATGAAATGACACCATTAGGCTCAAACTCAATGGGATTTTGTTGTTGCTGCTGCAAAACTGTTGTGTACCGGCTGGTAATGGGGCCACAATCCCTTCTGATCCCTTCTGGGACTAGACTGTAATTCATCCTCACCCACCACAGCCAGCAGGCAGAAACAGGAGTCACTGATTCACTTTAGCTAAAGAAACCATCTGTTGTTATTTATCAGAGTGGACAAACCAACGGAAGATCTGACAGCCCTGATGAGCTGCTCCATCAGCCCGCTTCTGTCTGTGGCCTCTATTGTTACACCTTACATGGAGACAGACACGGCCTGATCAACATCTGACTTTTAATTTAGAAGACACGTTCAGCCTGCTCAAATGTTAAACACCATTTCTTAAAGACTTGGTCAAGATCCCAGGCAAGTCCCAGGACATCCCAGCATCCTTCCAAGCTACAGCACAGCCTGGTCTTTCTTACCTTGTTAGAAGTGGCTATAAGTTTTTGCTCTTCCTTGGAAGATGTGATGACCGGTACCTTGCAGAATGGTTCATATGCATCTTTGTTCTGCTGAAACAAGAACCAAACAGCAGCTGAATGCAAACAGACCTTAAGGCACACTCATATGAGCTGGGAAGGTCCCGCGTATTCTGTGCCACAGCTGAAGAGCCACAAGCTAAGTGTGCCATCTGCCTTCATGCTGCATCACAGCTTTGGAAAGGCAGCAAGCGGACACCAGCAGTCCATCCTGCCGTGCGCAATGAAGCTCTGCCCACCTCAAGCAGCCTCCTCACCTCCACCCTTCAGAGCAGCCAGAGCAACCCAGCTCCTCGTTAGCTTCACAACCTACCTGCAAGGCTGCCTGGCACTCGTCCACCAGCCCCTGGACCAGGTAGTACTTGGCTTCAGCCAACAGCTCTTCTATCTCTCTGCGGCTCTCGGGGAGCGGCACAGCGCCGTCACGCAGGTAGTTCAGGATCGTCCCAAAATGCTTCCCACAGCGGTCAATCAGGATCCAGCCTAAGGAAAGGACAAGACCACAGAAGGGCAAATGTGGCAAAAGGCATTGAGCCTGGCCTAGGCCTGCTGCACCAGGCAGGCTCCTGCCAAGGGAGCTCCAGCCCCGCGCTGCACTTGGCAGTCAGAGCAGCAGACTGCTGTACTGCACGGGGCACCCGCTGCCTCCTCCTGCATTTTTCAAGTGCGTACGTGGGAGTAAGGTAGGAAGCTCACTTGTTTCTCACAGTTCCCAATTATTGACAAATGATTAACTGCTACAGAGGAAGGAATTCTTCTCATTCTCAAAGCAATCAGCTCTGTTCTTCCTCTACTCCCAGAACCCCTGACTTGGTGGGCCCTGTTGCACGTACACGTGGCTGGTTCTTACTGATACATTTCTTACTCCAGCCAACCAAACTCACCCACCTTTAGGTTTCCACACCTCAACACACTGGGACCCGCTGCGATCCACCACGGTATGCAAAACAGGTCAGAAAGAGAGAGAGCACAGATGCTGGATGTGTCACTGCCAATTCTGTTCCAGTCCCCGTGTTCCCAAAGTGCAGTTATTTGGTAGAGAAAAATGCTGATTGGCAGAGTCTGGAGCTGCTGAAATCCACGATGCAGCACACGTAAGCAGAATGTAACGTATGGATGGTGGGAATGGGGTAAAGGGAAGAAAACAGCCACCACAAAGCACTGTCCAGTGAGCTGTGCTGGGAGGATCCCTGTCTCACCTCTTGCTGCTGGACCCTGAGAAGCCTTACGCAACACTGAGCCTCCAGCTTCCATAAATGCACAGCTGGCCACCCTGATGGGCTGCAGCTCAGGAATGCAGCGAGGAAAAGCTTGTGGGGAAGGAGTCATATTTTGGACAAATAAGGAAAGTAGGTTAAAGCAGAGCCTGTATGCTATGCATGAATGGAATTACTAGTAAAAATCTGAACGTTTGGGTACATTTGGGAAGTGAACGCAGCCCTTTCATGCTGCTCTGAGGAAAAACCCAGACACTCCCCAGCAGTTTACTATGGGCTCTCCATCTCCCTCATTACCCTGCTGTCTACACAACGTATGCTTACAATTGTAATTGTACAGACTGTAATAACAAACTGGAAAGCTGAAGGCAGGATAACTAAAAACAGAGAAATAAAAGAACAAAAGACCGAGCCAGGCTAATGAGTGCAGCACACCTATCAAACCAGGGCAGAAAAAAGCCCATTTGTCAATGCAGAGCTCTCCCATTTTAAAAGAGACAAGGGAGCACAGGGCATGCTAACAAACAAGAACATCCATATTCCCAAAGGTGCAGCCACTGACAAAGTGTTTACCAGGGTCCAGCACAACCTGAAGGGAAGCAACAAGCGGGTTGAGAGCAGAATTGTCACCCCCAAACTTCTTTGTTATCCCTGCCACAATTCCCTCTGTAGGCTGTAAAAATGCGCTGCAACTTTATGCTTACAGATGGCAAAACCAAAGCAGAATTGCTCACTTTGAGACGGGGGGGGATGAGAAAATATTTTGAGCAGCATTGCAAAATAGAAGTGGCTGCTAAAGCAGCGTTCAAAAACCCTTCTGTTTTAACCAAACAGCCAAAGCCGCAGCCAAAAGGAGATGACTCACAGGAAGGTGACCCTGCTGCCACTCAGTTATGGCTGTGCAGGGCCTAAGGAGTGGGTTTTCAGCCTTTTAAAGCCACTTTTTGACTGCAGCATTACAGAAATGTGCTGCAGTCCACGCAGTGGGTCAGGCACACAGCGTTCATGAAGCGCACGTACACACATCTGGGGACGCAGGCAGGGACAGCTTCCAACCACTACACAAGGCTGCATCTTCTGACCAAGCCTTGCCAGGTGAAACAACAGCCTGACACTGATGTCTGATGCTTGACAGCCTTACAAACACCCGCCCTGATCAACCAGTTAACAGCAATGCGAAGAGAGGGAAAGTTCACACTGCAGAAAGGAACTGGAAACAGATGGAGGAGCTTGGAAAACCCGCAGCCTTCTACCCTCTTCTTACCACGAAATAAAGCATTCAAAATGCACCGACTTGCTGCAGCTCATGAACAAGTTCTAAGCTGAAAAGAATCATCTGTCACTCCCCAGCAGGGAACTCATCCCTTCTCCTGGAGTCCAAGCAGCAGCTTGTTGTAATTGTTAGGCCTTGAGGAAGAGCTCGGGAGATGGCACTGGGGTCAGAAGGATGCATCAAGAGGAGGACACACAGTGTGAAACATCCCACAGACTGCAAAAAAAACCCTTCATTCTTTCCAGTTTCTCTGCAAGTCTGGCTGCTTTTCCTGAGAAACTCTGCTTGGTGCCAGACTTTGGGTGCGACCAATTGACAGCATTTTGACCGACTTCAGATGAAGAGAGTTTCCTTTGACAGCTCTGACACCATTGTCCTGCTTTCCAGCAACGTGCCAGCAAGAGGGAGATAAAGCAGGAGCTCCTGCCATGGGAGTGTCTCAGTTACAATATACAGGAAGTATCAAATTCCTATTAAAGCACAAATTAGCTAAATGGAACAGTCCCATGCAGACACAGTGGAATTCACAGCAAAACAAATATGAGATGTTACATCTTAAGCATGACGCCTTAGCAGAGTAAACTCTGGATCTGGAGTAATATTGTCTGCTGCTCTCCAGGAGAAAGAACCTACATCTACAGATCCCAGAACCTGCACCTACAGATCCCAGAACCTGCACCTACAGATCCCAGAACCTGCATTTGTTTACGAGGGTGGATGGTGATAGGACAAGGGGGAATGGTTTTAAACTGAGACAGGGGAGGTTGAGGTTGGATCTTAGGAGGAAGTTTATCACCCAGAGGGTGGTGACGCACTGGAACAGGTTGCCCAAGGAGGCTGTGGGTGCCCCATCCCTGCAGGCATTCAAGGCCAGGCTGGATGTGGCTCTGGGCAGCCTGGGCTGGTGGTTGGTGACCCTGCACATGGCAGGGGGTTGGAACTGGATGATCATTGTGGGCCTTTTCAACCCAGGCCATTCTGTGATTCTACAGGGAGACAAACTCTGCACCTTGACCTGCAGCCCACAGAACGCAGCTCCAGTGCTAATGCCATACAGCAGCTGAAAGCTTGCAAAAGGCTTGGTAAAACAACTGCAACAATGCAGCCTTTCACCTCCCCCCCAGCTTAAGCAGAAGCACTTGTAGCTGAAATGGGGATATTCTGATGATTAAGTCGTTGGGTTTTTTTATTTTACATTTTTTCCCTTCCAATCCAATTCTTCCTATCTCAAGAAAGCTTATTATGAGAGCCCTACTAAACCCATTGCTTGTTCCACGTGGCTTCTAAATACAGGCTATTCTAAAGCACTGAAGTCCAATTCATCTAACGAAGCAATACATTTTTTGTGCTTCCAGCAGGTTCAAACAAAAGTTTCAAGTAATTAACCAGCCACAAGGAAGGTGTGTCAGACCTGCAGGACCAACAACATGGCAGCTGTTGTTACAGAAAAGGTATCCACGCTGATAAACACTGACACAGGCAAAGTGCCAGCACATAAATAGAAAGCCCTGCTTTGAATTAAGCTCTGTGATGCTCCCACAGTATGAAAACACTGACATAAAACTACAGCAGCAACTGCAAACAGCCATCACACAAACACATCTCAGCCTCATTATCAGTTCAGATGTAAACATCTGTAAGTATCTCAGGATTAGAAAAAGACAATGTATCTGGTAAGGAAGCAAAGCATTTGAATGCTGCTCCTTCAGAAGGCTGCAGCCTGACACACTGCACATTCTTGCTTTGCAGATGTTTAACTTGGAGAGACCCTCCTCCTCACCCCCTTCTTTTGTTGTCTGTAACACCACAGCGAGGTTTCTAAAGAATCTGCACAGCTTTTGCTCCAGTGAAGCCAACAACCAACATTCCCACGTGAAAATAAACTCAGACTTCAAAAATCATCTTCTCACTCAAAAAGCACTTCCAAGTTTTATATTTATATCTCAGATAAGGAAACAAGATGAGGAAACAGCCTTCTGAGCTTCCAAGTAAATACGCAAGTCCTGACTCATAGTTTCTCAACCACAATCCTCACAATTTTCCACATACTTCAGAGCTTTTGTGTTAGTATTTCAAAAGAAAAAGCCAGCCTGTGCTATCTGGGCCCGAGAGGAGCCCCTTCTGGTTCTCAGCACCCTTTTGGTGTTGAGCCAACTAGCCAAGCCACACATATCCCTCATCCCACATCTTTCATTAGCTGTCCAAGACGAACTTCAACGCTAATCAGAAGGGCCCATCACTGCACATTTCTCTCTCTTCTCCAACTTTTGGTCCAACCTCCCCCAACCTGATGGAGCAGTGGGAGGGACGCAAGGCGCACCCTTACCTTCACTGTCTGTCAGGACCTCCATTCGCCCGCTGAACATGGCCTTGAGCATGGTGTCCTGCTTGGTCAGTGTCTGCATGGTGGTGTAGTACAGGGCCCCGCCGATGTTCAGCTTGACATACTTGGAGCTCGGGCTTGTCCCCTTGAAGGAGGTCGTGCGGGTGGCAGCTGCCGGCACTGCTGAGCTCACCACGCTTTCTCCCGACATCTCTTCCTGCAAGCAAGGAGTCACCAATCAGAGCCCTGTGAGGACCCAGCCTCAGCACCTCTTTGAAGTGCTCCCAGACGCTCTGAGCATTTAACGTTGCCTTCTGTTTGGAAGTGACAGACAGCAGCCAAAGGAAGCCAAGCAGCTCAGCCAGGGAAGAGCTCCTCAGGTGCTGAGCGCTGTGGAAGTCAAAACTTTCCCACCTTCAGACAAAAGCTGCATTCGTTTCTTTCACAACTTTTAAAGTTTATTTCATACATAACCTGGTGTGTAACTGAGGCCATTCCCAGCACGCAGCCCAAGCACACCTCCAAAGGAACCAACATTTCCTTGAGGCTTTCTGTCCCCTTAAAGCTCCCCACAGTGCTCCCATATCTCCCAGCACACAGAACTGCTGCTCAGCAGTTCTGCTCCCCTCTGCCTTTAATCTTCACCCCAAATTGACCCAGGGAAGCTAACAAGGCCTCGTGTTGTGTC
Source organism: Pavo muticus (assembly GCA_016647715.1). Lineage (NCBI taxonomy): Eukaryota > Metazoa > Chordata > Aves > Galliformes > Phasianidae > Pavo > Pavo muticus. Next base: position 5,619,171 of record JACDJE010000004.1, read on the forward strand.
AGGAAAAAGCCAATGTTACATCAAACTCTGTCTCCACGTTGCAATGTGCTGTGACACGAAGACTGCAGCCACCTAAGGTGGACAGCTCCAGGCCCGACACCTTTCAGCTGGCTCATTACTAATTGATTTCAGTGCTAATTGATTTCAGCCCCACTGCTACTAAAAGCAGAGCAATCCGACCGCGCCCACACCGCGAGAAGCCGCGATGGGCCCCGAGGCCGCCGTGGCTCCTCTCACGGAGCACCTCGAGGTCCCGGCCCCACAGCCCTGAGCCACCCCCGCCGCGCCAAAGCCCATCCCGGGGGCTCGGTCTCATCCCCGCCTCCTAGGAACCAGAACGGAGCCCCCGGGTCCTTCTGCTCCCTCCCAGCCCCACCGCCTCCTCCTCACCATGAAGGGCGCGACGCAGCCCCACGGAGCGAACGTGCGGAGCGCCGGGCGGGGAACTTCCGCCCTGCTCCGCCCACTTCCGGTCCGTTGCGCGTCTACTTCCGGTGAGGCGCTGGTGCGCTCCCTAAAGCGTTCCGATGCGTCCCCTCAGCTCCTTCAGGCGGGGCCGGGCCGCGAGGGGAGGCCGTAGAGCGGTGCGGCCCCAGCGGACAGCGCGGTGGGGAACGGAGCGGGTTGGGCTCGCTGAACCACGGCACAACAGGAGTGGTGCATGGGAAGGAGGAAGGGAGGGAGTGAGCGATCGAGCGGGCGGAACAGTAGGAGTGGTGCAGGTTGCCGGCCGGAGCCGAGCACGGACGGGGCTGCCGGGCTCGGCCTAGCGGGCTGCCCGGGGCCCCGCTCGGCAGCGGCGGGCTCAGAGTCTCCGGAGGTCGCTCCGGGCTGTGTGAGGCCGTTCCCTGCGCTGGGCTGGCCCCGGGCTCCGGGTGCTGCTGTCCGCGGGGCCGCATCTCCTCCGCCGCGTTCGTGGGGTTGTGTGGGGAGAGGTGAGTGGGGCAGGTCGCGGGGTGGAGCCGCTGGGCAGGCTCGTGCCTGTGGGCAGTTGGTCCCGCGCGCTTGGCTTGCCCTCAGATGAGCTCAGGTTCGGGTATTGGCAGAGGCGGTGGTGCGTTTGTCTGGCTTAGCAGCGAGAAATTGCCTTCCGAGGTTTCTTCATGCCCGTTCCCTTTTGTAATTATCTGTAGAACTGTTCTTAGTTATGTTAATTTTCTTGTTTACAGAGAATGCATCGGGATGGAAAGGGGAGCTGGAGTGGGGAGCAGGTCACAATGACTACAGAGCCCTGATTGGTGTTCACTCGTTCACTTTGCTATTAAAATCTGCATGCCTGCATTAGGGTGCAGACTTCACTCAAATGATGCGCATGTAGATATCTGCGTTTTCCTGTTCGGTCTCATTGCCAGGTAACTTGGCCTTTGCAAAGGCTGCGTTTTGCCTCATTGCTTCTGTGCTGTCAAATACCCTCCTTCCCCCATTTAAATGTCAGATGCGTGCAGGCCTAACATCTGAATTGCCTTTGTGTGTTTTTTCCACTTTGCTCCTCCTTCCTCAGGTGCTCGCTGCAAGGATCGTTCCACTACATTCACCTCGTGGTCAGTCATAAAGATGTTCAGTGCCAGCCAGTCCTCCAAGGCCCAGTTCCTGGACAAAGCACGGCAGGCCCGCGAGGAGCGGCGCGAGCTGAAGGAGAGGGAGCGTGCTGCTGTGCAGATCCAGGCACTGGTCCGGAGGTTCCTCTGCCGATGTCACCTACAGAAGGAGATCAGGTGTGTGGGGTTCTGCCCTCTGTGCATTGCTCTGATCTGGAGTGGTTTGTAACCACTGATGCTCATATTCCTCTCTTTCCTAGGAGAGAAGTGGAGGATTTCTTTGGGACATCTGAATCTGGGGCAAGTAAAAGAAGTGCTCTTTCTGTCTTCAGAATTGCTAGGAAGCTGCTGTTTGTATTTAATCATAAGGAGGACAAAGAGGTAAGGTTTCTACTCCGAGATTCTTCTTTCAATGACACTATCTAAACATATTCAACATGTTAATATGTTATCTAGTGATCGTGTAGGTTCCTGCAATATATTTTGGATTCAGAAATGTGATCTCTGCTCTTCTTGGAGAGGTCTGCCCATAGGACTGAAATAGAAGAACCCTTGAATTTTTCAGTAGTGGTTCCGTTCTCAGGGCATGGGTTAACAGATGTTTTTCCTGCTGACCATGCCAGCATCAGTAATTGAGCAGTGCCTTGCCATTTTGTTAGCCCTATCAGTTCTCCAGGCACATGCACTGTGGCAAGCCAGCAAAGATCTGTCCTGGCACAGGCAGATGTTCTTCTGCATTGCTCTGGCAACATGTGTAGACGTAGAGGCATTCCCCTTTCAGGGAATGAGGCATCAGCACTGTCCATGGGGAATGTGTGTAGAACACTTGTTGTTTTGATATGCAGATCCCTTGCTCCCTCTGCTGAGCTGTTCCCAGTGCTTTTCCAGAACAGCCCTTACTGTAGTTAGAGCTGATATCGCCTCTTTTCTTTTGCAGAGATTTGAAAAGCTGTGCCGTTGTATTCTTAATAGCATGGATGTTGAGAATGAACCAAAGGTCAGCAGGATTTTGGGTGGGAGGAGAGGGGAATTGTGTGTGGAGGTTTAGGTTGGTGTTGTTTAAATTATTTAGCTTTCAAAAGCTCCTGAGAGTTGCTGAGATACCATGGTGCATGTTTGGACAGGTTCCTCAGTATTCCTCTAATGTTTTTACAGTGCCTTTCTGTGGTGGGTGGAATGCTTTGACCAAGTGATTTCTAAGAGGAATAACTTGGCTCCGCTGCTGGGTTCAGTGGGGCCCTGAGGAGGTCATTTGTTACAAACTTCCTGGTAATGTATCTTGCCTATCAGTAGCACAAATACTGATCACTGCTCCCGTTTGTGTCCTGCCTTCCTCAGGTGTGGTATGTGTCACTGGCACTCTCCAAGGAACTCACACTCTTATGGATCAAACAGATCAAAGACATTTTGTGGTTTTGCTGTGAATTTCTCAAGCAGCTTAAGGTAATTAATATAATTTTGCTTTATCTGCCTGTATCTAACAGATCTGGAGTTTAGCGCAGAGCTAATTGGGTTTATTATATTGGTGTTTGATATTGCAGCCTGACATCTTACAGGACTCTAGACTGGTCAATTTGCACCTCACAATGCTCGTCACTTTCACGGACACTTCTACATGGAAAATCCTTCGGGGAAAAGGTTGGTGCATGCGGTTCAGTCAAGGCACAGGTCTAGGTGTCTCTCACACCAGGAGTATTCAGAGGTCATAGGAACACATACTTTGTGTTTTTGCAGGGAATACTTGAAGTAGATAAGTATAGCGAGGACATATGACTCATAGCTTAAGCGTTCCATTTTACTGAGACTTGATGTAAAATACTGCTAAAATGGTGGTTTTTCATATAGGGGAAAGCAATTGGTGCAAGAAGTGTTTATGAGCTGATAAATCATTTTGTAGCTTGTAAGAGAATAAGCAGAGCAGCCGTGGTACTGTTCTAATAACATCATTGTTTTAACCTGGAAGGTGAAACCCTGCGGCCTGCCATGAACCACATCTGTGCTAACATCATGGGACACCTAAATCAGAAGGGATTTTATTCTGTGCTGCAGGTCAGTCTCAGGCTGATACAGCTATGTCTCCTATTTATTCCAAGCAAGCCCCAGTTTTGTTCTGCAGTCCTTGTTCTGAGGAAGCTTTTATGATCCCTGTGTGATGGTGTGTAATGGAGAGGCTGGATGTGAGCACTGCTGATTTCTGTGTGGTCGTATTTTTCTTCAGAGCAGTAAGGACCAAATACATCATCTCCTTTTTGTCTCCACTGCTGACTCTAGATGCTACTTAATCATCTCATAATGAGATGTAGAGGAAGCTCATTCATAAAAAGCAAGGGCTCTTGACTGTTCTTTGCAGACTTTGCTGCTGACTTGCTGTATGACTTTGGTTTGTTTACTGTTCTGTTGGGGAAAGGAGCTGATGTCATTTTAATTAATGATATTACTGAGCAGCTATGAGCCTTGCCTGTTAATTCTAAAAAGCCTGGGAACCCTCTGAGTACAGGTCCTAGAGAAGCAAGAACAGGAGACAATCTAATTTGAATAAAGTTTCTCCATATGCCATCATGAACCAAAAGCTCTTCTAGTTCTGCCCAACAATTAGTAGTAACTGGTTTCTAGGTTTTTGTGCATTCTTTCTCTGCTTTGAAACTAAACACAGCCTTTCAAGAAGAGTTAAGTCTTTTTCTGAATTCTGCAGGTTTTAATGTTTGTTATATTTCAGATTTTGCTAACCAATGGCTTGGCAAGATCCAGACCATCCTTGTCCAAAGGCTCTTTAACTGCCATCTTCTCTCTTGCGTTGCGGTAAGGCAGCCGGAGCTGCTTGGGGTGCTACACAGCCAACATTCTCTTTGTAGAGCTTTTGAAGTCCTCTCTCTCCCCATCTCTTTATGCCTTTGAGGGTATTGTCCTGATGAAAGAGCTGCTTTAGGCAAATAGTTAGTGTTACTGCCACCATTTTTCAAGCTGAAGTGCTGTTAAGTCAGCAGTAAGTGTTAGTGTAAGCCTAGACTTGAGTGCAGTTCCAGATCAGAGTATGGGATGTGTAAACCTTCCTCTGTTGAACTGTCAGAAGGGAATGGAGCTCTCTGGATAAGAGTAGTTGTGCCTCTTCACAATGAACTGCTGATGCCTGTGTACCTGTTCCTCAATGTGTAGGAGCAAAGTTTGCCCCAAAACAAGAACCAATGCCGGTTTTTCTGGTGGTTCAGTCTGTTCTCCTGAAGAAAAGCATGCTGTAACTCTGACCTCGTCCCTAAGAGCTCATGTCTTTTCACTTTAGCAGTCTGCAGCCTGTAACAGGCATTCTTTAAGACTTCAGTGGTTCATCTGTCCATCTTCCCTCCTATAGCTGTCACTGCTGGGTTATGAGTTTGTGATGTTCAGTGGAGAAGCAGTGGATGCTCTTAGATATGTTGCTTAACTTCTGCCTGAGGAAAACACTATTTAATTACTGTCATCATGGCAGTGGGGAGATGGGGAACTTGAGAGGTGAACTGCATAGCATTTACAACTCTCTGGGTGGTGTGGATGTGCTGTGCAAAAAAATACATCATGCTGTGGACTGTTTGACTTACATTCTATTGTGTCATGATCAATTTTGTGAGCTTGCTGTGCTAACAGAAATATAAGTGAATTTTCCTTTTCCAGTTGTGTTTCTTGAGGAAAGTAGAATCAGCAGCCAGCCCTGAATGACTCGGTTAGAAAGGCTGCTTCTTACTTTGCTAATGGAGTTTCTTGCACTGAAGTATTTTTCTCTGTAGCCCTGTGGTTGCTGCACAGTTTTCAGACAATCTGCTGAGGTCCTTTCTGATCCATATCATGTCTGTTCCTGCTATAATGACTCATCTTGCTACTCTAACACCTGAGGTAAGTGAGTGAGATAATAGTACCAAATATGCACAGAGAGTCACACAGCAGCACTTGTCATTCAGCTTTATCAGCTTTTAAAACAGAACATTGGCACGTCTCTCCCTGTTTCAACTCTGTTCTGGAAGTGCTTGATCCTTCCACCCTCTGGATGCTCAGGGTTTCTAAATACCACAGAAGTCATTAACACCAGTGAGGTGTTGGACTGAACTGCCCTCAAATAAATACTACACAAGTGAAGACCTGTGTACTACACGCCTTGTATGTTCTTATTCTTCCATTTCTGTGATCGTGGGTGGAGACTAAATAGAAATCAGTCTGTTGCATGGCAGAGGTTCTGTGGTATAACTGGCAGGCTGTCCATCTCATTTCATGTCGGCTCCTCTGCGTAGCTTGGTGCAAGCAAGCTTTGTGTGAGGTGGGCATTCTGTGCTCTTGCAGGCAGACAATTGATATCAGTCTACAACTAGAATGTGTCCTTTTCAACTGCAAGGTTTTTCATTTCTTACTCTCCGACAGTTGTAACTTGCTGATCTATCTGGAAAGAAAAGTTAATCCAGATGACTGGTGGCAGATCAGGTGTGGGTCTGTGTGGTTGTCAGCCTCGTTCAGAGTTCGATTCTGTATTTCAGCGTCTGGCAGTGATAGAATCTCACGATCTTCTCCGCAAGTTCATCATATTTCTGAGTCGTGAAGCGCAGTGTCGAGATGTCTGCGTGTGCCTGGAGGGAAGTCACACGCTTTGCTTGCTGGGTAAGCACTTGTAAGGCTTTATTCTGTGCTTGGAAGAGAGTCTTGAGCAAAAGCTTCATTCTCCACAGGTCAGAGCTGCCTCCAGCTCACCATTTCTGGGCAGCCTGGTCTGGTGGTTGGCGACACATAGCAGGGGGTTGAAACTCAGTGATCATTGTGGTCCTTTTCAACCCAGGCCATTCTATGATTTTTATCCTTCCTTAGGTAGTTTCTAAATGATAATTGAGAATTATTTTAGAATATTGCAAGTATGATTTTAACATGAAGGATATTATGAGACCCTTGCAGATGGAGGAAGGGTGGGACACCCGATCTTGTTTGCATGTCATCTTGTACATGTGTGAAATATTGTCAAGTATCATCTCCACTTTATCTAGCTTTTCACTTGGATTCTGAGAAAGTCCTGTAGTGCAGCAGGTTTGAATCTAATTTCCCTAAATAGATGTGCTACTGAAATATTTAAGTATACGTTTCAGGAACAGTTGGAACTCAGGAATAGCCGTAGCTGTAGCTTGTAGTACTTTGTAGAAGGTTTTGGTATGATACAGATGAGAAGGCTGCAGGAGGATGCCAAAGTGACATCCCACCTTCGTGGCTGACATGATGGAAATGGCTTCCTGCAGGGTAGCCTCTAGTAGTCATTTCTCACAGAAGTGCTTTTATGGTCTTGAAAACAGATGTGTGTTCATTTCGCCTCTTCTGTCTGTAACCTCTGTCCTGCAGTATCTGTTCCTCTTCTAAGCCTTGCTTTACTGATTGTTGTGCCAGGTAATCTTGTATACTTGGGCTCCTTGAATGATAAAGTTCTTGAGGACGAGACAGCTCATTTTGTGGGTGTGCTCATTCACATGCTCTCCTACTGCCAGAAGTATGTTTCACAAAAGAAATCCAACCTGACCCACTGGCATCCTGTTCTGGGCTGGTTTTCACAGACTGTGGATTACGGGTAAGAGAGGAGGCCCTTATGGTGATAGATGATGAAGCCTCTCCATGTGTTTTGTTATTATCACAGTGGGTTACACACAGCAGAGCGTTTTGTGCTTTGAGATGAGCAATGTGACCCTACTCAGAATAACGTATCAGACATCTCAGGATATATCTGCACAACTTAAACAGCTCCATTCATATACAAACTATTACATGAGGAAGTTCGATTAGTATCATCAGACTGGTAACAGTGGCTGTGCTGGCACACTTGATTTGGGACTTGTGTATCTTTTGTTCTCTCAAATATTTTGTTCCATCTGCAGTGTGGGTGCATGCTCCATTTTGCCTGCAAGCTAAATGTATCAGAATATCAGTGGTGTTTTATTCCAGCCTGCCTTCTAACATGTCTCTCTGACTTTTCCTTTAGATTGAATGAGTCCATGCCTCTGCTGACGAAGCAACTGCAGCATCTCTGGGGAGTCCATATGATCCGCATCCTCTTCAGTGATGTGCTCAGCAAGAAATTGCTAGAGAATCAGGAAATAGCTCAGCTGCCAGCACAGCCAGTTTCCCCTCAGAACAGCCTCCCTATGAAGAGTCAGTTCTGCAGGGTTGCTTTTGTGCCTACGTTTGTGTGTGTGTGCATGTGTGTGTTTCTGTCTCCCAGTCTCACAGGAGTTGGACTTTTCCACTTAGCTAAAAGCTTTGAGTAATTACTTGCAGCTGCTGCTGCTGCATAGGTGGGGATATGATCTCTGTTATTTGTAATTCCTGCTCACAGTGCCTGGTGACCTGGGACAAGTCTCCTACTTTGATGCTGTGAAAATATGTGCTTATTTTAGCAGTTTTTTTCATTGTTTTGCAAGTAGCTGAAGTGCTTACTGCATTGCTTGGTGCTTCCCAGGGCAAGATGGGGGAGGCCAGCTTCCCAGGTGAAAAGCAAGGTGAAGCTGGCTTGGGGGCTTGTGTTGCATGGTGATTCTGCAGAAGAGTATTGAGAATAAGACAGCTGTAATCCAGCAATTTCCCAGCTGCTGTAGTATTAGATCCTGTGGCTCATTATTACTGCAGATCTGGTAAGGTTTCAGGCTCAAGGGTAATGCCCCCACTGAAACCTTCTTCTGCATTGCTAGCAGCTGTACAGCATCCTGTAAGAGAAAACCCCCAAAACCTACTGTCCATCGGTGACCCGGTTTGCTAAAACCCTCCATCACAGGGTTGCAGAACTGCTAAGGACAAGAAATGGTTTGAAACAACACCTATGTCCCGAGCCATTGTTTCGTGTGCTTCCATCACCAGATCTTTTCAAGAGAGCTTTTCAGAAGTCTGCATCCGTGCGCAACATTCTGAAGCCTGTTGGGGGCAAGCGAGTGGACTCAGCTGAGGTGCAGAAGGTGTGCAGTATCTGTGTCCTGTACCAAACCACTCTCACTACGCTAACGCAGATACGGCTGCAGATACTCACAGGTCAGGGCACATCTGTGTGTTTCAAATGACTTTAATGTGGAGGAAAAACTAGCATTTTCTTGTTAAATTCTGTTGACTTGTTGGGAATAAAGCTACCAGCAGTTTATTGACTGGTTGGATGGAAGGCTTGTTCTGATCAATTACATTCATCACTTTATCAAGCATTAGCTCCCCAGAATACAAATTGAAGCAAGTCTTCCTGTAATGAAACTCTGCTTACTCCATATCAAACTTAAGTCAGTCTTAAGCCTCACAGTTTTAATCTTTGTGGTGGAAACATTGAATGTTTTCATACATTTTCAAGAACAAATTACCTGACCTCCAGATGGATGAAGGAGGAGGTGAATGCTGTTTTGGTTTAGTGCCTATGGCAGAGGAGTGAGTCCAGAGTGGGAAAGGGTTGCAGATAGGCAAGCAGTTCATACCTTGTTAAAAAGGTCTTTCTGCTTTCCTGGTGCCTCTTAATGCAGATGGGCTTTGGAGCCCTGTGTGATGCCTGTGTTCCCTTCAAGTAAAGGGTTACTTTGCAAAAGGATCTATCAGCACCAAGCTCTGTTTTTCTCTTTCAGCCTGCATGAATAAGCAGGCAGGAAAAGCTTTACTGAGTGTGCTTTATATTTTTTCATTGCTAGGCCTCACTTACTTGGATGATCTGTTGCCCAAATTATGGGCTTTTATCTGTGAGCTGGGACCTCAGGGTGGGTTAAAGCTCTTCTTGGAGTGCCTGAATAATGATACGGAAGAATCCAAGAGGCTGCTGGCCATGTTGATGCTCTTCTGTGACTGCTCCCGCCACCTTATCACGTAGGTAGCAAGCAAAGGGTGCTCTATATCTGTAATGTAAAACTCTCGTGTTCCTTAGGTTTCAAGAGGAATAATTAAGGTATTGCTGTCTTTGCATAAAGATAACAAGGTAGTGTAAAGCAGCAGGCTTCTTGAATGTAATCCTGAGAGAGGATTACATTCAGAAGGACTTCCCCCATCAGCCTTTTGTTGCTTCAGGAACATACAGCTGGCTGAAGTGGCAGCAAAAGATTATGGAAAAAGCGAGGGGGGGGAGAAACCTTCCTCCTACGGCTTATGGGCAGCAATTGCATCAATCCAGTGCATAGACCTTGGTGTAGGTATCTTTGAAAAATGGTGATAGAGTAGTGCTGCAAGAAAGCTTGGCAGCTTATGTGCTTCTGTCTGCAGCTCTCTGTTGCTGTCTCGCTCATTGGCTTCTGCAGCACAAAGAATGGGAAAAAGGGTGGAAAATTGTCCTTGCTGGTCAGTAGAGACTGTGTTGATGATGAAAAAGCTCTCTTTGGGACTAGTCCACAGTTCCTTTTAACTGTGAAATGCTGCCTGTGCTTGAATCTCAGACCTTTCCTACTGTCTAATGTTACAGTCGGATGTCAATCAAAATCAATAAACGAGGATTAGTTGTTTGTGCCTTCAGATTCTCATGGGTGTCAGTCATCACAGAAATAAGCTGCTGCTGAAGGATAATGTGCCTTTATGAAAATTTCAAAAGGGAATTAAATCAACACTTGTACATTTGCATTCGTTTTCTCTATAGGATTCTTGATGACATAGAAGTCTATGAAGAGCAGATTTCATTCAAACTGGAAGAGCTTGTTACCATCTCATCTTTTCTGAATTCCTTTGTGTTCAAGATGATCTGGGATGGAATTGTGGGTAAGTGCTTTTGGTAGCTTAAGTTTTGAGGATGCTAGTAGAACAATATACAGCATTAATTTTGGACTTGGAAGCTTCTGCTAATTACTCTGCACAGAAGCATTACATTATGCGGCTCAAGAACGTATCCCAGTGTTTTGGTGTCCAGATGCTACTGTCATGCTTGGCACCAAACACAATGCACTCATCATTACAAAAGAGGATTTGCTTACCAGGCATGATGGGCATATTGGCTTTTGTCATCTTGCTAGAGTTTCTGAAAATATGTAGTGTCAATCCGTGTGTGGATATAATTTGAGTGTGGCTTAGTTCTGACAATCAGATGAGGTAGGCTGTTTCTGTTCTGATGGTTTGCTTGGAGCTTGCTGAGATGGCCTTGATGTGGCTAAGAGTTCTTTGATCAAAGAAGCCTTCTGGGAGGCACAAAAATCTTACTTTCCTCTGAATGCAGCGGAGGTTAGGAGAAATACTCTCCTGTTACTGCAGGGGAGATGATCAACATGTTGCTCTTGGACACTCCTGTTACCTAGGGTGCCTGGACATTGCTGCTTTCTTCCTTTTGTTCAGAGAACGCCAGGGGGGAGACGCTGGAGCTGTTCCATTCTGTCCATGGCTGGCTCATGGTCTTGTATGAAAGGGACTGCCGCAGGCGTTTCGCTCCTGAGGACCACTGGTTACGGAAGTAAGTGTCCCAGCTCACAGCAGGGTCATGCACAGCTGTGTGCTTGCCCCAGGGTGTCAGCTTCCCTTTGGGAGTTTGGTTTGGGATCCTTTAAGTTGCGTGCATCTCATATTGCACCTGAGACTGAGTCAGAAATACTTCCTGTATCAATTGCATTTAAGAATGCCCCTTCTCCGTGGCTTAAATACTCCGCAGAGGTGCTTCTCTTAATGATTAGCTGCAACCTGTGGAAGCTGGTGCTTTGGAAAGTGGCTCAGTGCCTAACAGCCTGCATACCTCTGGCCTTCTCAGATGTGTGTGCCTGAGTACTTCAGTCACATTTGAAATCATTACAGGTTCTCTCTTCGTTCTACCCCCAGCTGTTTACCACACCTGGGCACTTCCTTGGGATCTCTAAGTCTGTTCCTTTCCTTCTAAGGGACCTCAAACCCAGCGTGCTCTTCCAGGAGCTGGACAAGGACAAGAAACGAGCTCAGCTGCTCCTGCAGTACATCCCACATGTCATTCCCCACAAGAATGTGAGTGGGATGGGGGAAAGGGTGGAGGCTGAGAATATGGTGGCCTTGGAAAGAAGGGGTGCATGTCCTGGGTGTTTTGTGAAGTGGAGCTCGTGACTGAAATATTAATTAAATAAAGGACTTTATCTGCCTCACTGGGGAGTGAAGAGGCAGATCTCCCTATTTGTAGTGTGTTAGTGACAGTAGCATCATTGGGTCTACCTGGGGATGGACAGCCAAGAGCCAGATCTGACCATACATTAGGAACATCTGAAAGCCCTGCTGCATTGGAGGGTGAGTAGGATCCCTGTGGATGAAGGCTGATGTTTATTTTCTCTCTTAAGAGGGTGCTGCTTTTCCGAAACATGGTTACAAAGGAGAAGGAGAAGCTTGGGCTGGTTGAAACCAGCTCTGCATCACCTCATGTCACACACATCACTATCCGCCGCTCGCGAATGCTGGAGGTGAGTGGTGTGCCTTGCAGAAGCCAACTAACAAGGCAGTAACTTGGATGACAAAACAGGGTGTGAATATGTTTATTTTCTCTGTGGATCCTGAGGGACTCCCCATGCAATTCTGCCTGCCTTTTTTTATGAGTTGATAACACAGAAACATGCTGGACCTTAGTTCAGTTCAGACTAAAGCTTGGAGTTTTGACTAGGAAAAACACCAGTCTTTTTGGACACCAAAACTCAGTGATACACATGGAGATGTTTGTAGTGCATCCCTGTCTCTGCATGTCTGTGTGAGTGTTTCACATGTCTTCCCACACGTTTGTCCCGGGGCTTTCTGGCCTGTGTAGGATGGATATGAACAGCTACGGCAGCTTTCCCAGAACGCCATGAAGGGGGTGATCAGAGTGAAATTCGTGAACGATCTGGGTGTCGATGAGGCCGGTATTGATCAAGACGGTGTCTTCAAAGAGTTTCTGGAGGAGATAATAAAGAAAGTGTTTGACCCCGCACTCAACCTGTTCAAGGTACGATGTGGGGCTGCAGATGCTGGCTGTGATGACCAGCTGCAGGCAGAAGCAGGCTGGCTCACCGGACTGTTATCTCTGTGTGCAGACAACCAGCGGTGACGAGAGGCTGTATCCATCCCCAACATCCTATATTCATGAGAACTACCTGCAGCTCTTTGAGTTTGTGGGCAAGATGCTTGGGAAGGCTGTATATGAGGTGAGCCAAAGATGCTGTGCTGGGATATTTTTATTGTTAGCACAGTGCTAAACCAAAGACATCACACGTAGCAAGCATGCAGTGTGACCTCATGTATTTATTCTTGTCTGCAGGGAATAGTTGTGGATGTACCATTTGCTTCCTTCTTCTTGAGTCAGCTCCTTGGACACCACCACAGTGTCTTCTACAGCTCTGTAGATGAACTTCCATCCTTGGACTCTGAGTTCTATAAAAATCTCACTTCAATTAAGGTTTGAGCATTACTACTTCTGCTGTTCAACTCCCTTATCACTGGCTGCTGCTAGACTTGCAAATGCCTTTAAGATATTTGAAAAACATATCAAAAGTAATAGGGCAGTGGAAATGCATGCTGGTTCTGAAGCAATATAACATGCAGCTGTCCTGTGTTTTTACTGAGGCAAGCAGGGATGAGAAAGGAGTCTGAAGGTGTAAACTAGGAATTACTGACTTCCATTTCCTTTTAGCCTCAGCTCTTGTGCAGTCTCTCCGTAACTTTGAGCAAGTCATGTATGTGTTATGCTTTTGTGCATGGTGCCTTCTGGGGATCACTTAATGAGGGAGTGATACAGAAATGCAGAGCTGCTGTTCCTGCTGCTGAACACTAACTCCTTTGCCTTTTTCTGTTCCTGCAGCGTTACGATGGTGATATCAGTGACTTGGGCTTAACGCTGTCCTATGATGAAGATGTGATGGGTCAGGTAGGCTTTTATTCAATGGCTTTTGGACCTTGTCTCAGCTCCTGTGCTAGCAGTTGATTAGCAGAGTTCTGGGTACTGATATTCTGAGTTCAGGGTCCTGGCTCAGGCAGTCCCTCTTTGTTAGATCCTAACTGCTCTCTGTGGGACCGTCGCCCTCACTTGTCTGGCTGATGTTACCACAAAGAGTTTCTGAAGCACTGAAAGCAATCCTGAGGACTGTTCACTGCCTGCTGCTGTTGGAAAGTCTCTGATGCTGGAAGTGGCAGATTGTGAATATCAGCAGTTAGCAGCAGAATTAGGTTTGACTTCTGAGCAGAAGTATCCTATCTTTTCTCAGTGTCCTTAGGGCAGAGAGACTCACCTGCAGTCCATGTGGTCAGCTGAAGGCATCTATTCTCTCTGATGAGCTTTCTGATAGCTAGTCTTAAGCATCTATAACATAATCTGCAATGAGTGCTTTTCACTCTGATTCTGGATATGTAACATGGATGCTTTATTTGGCCTCATCTAACCAAGGATCTCGAGGAGATTGACTGATAAATGACCTTGTTTGACTGCAGGTAGCTCTGCTCTTCCTTTCACCCAAAGAAATGGCTGTGCTCAAAGGTTGGCTCCAATGCAGAGCTTGTCTGAACTAAGCTGTAGGATTCTGTGGCTTCGTTCAATATTTATCTGTGGGCAGAGAGTAGCTTTTTATTGACAGTTTGCCCTCTGGCCCTTCATTTTTTTTCTAGTGTGAAGGTTTTTACTTCTTAGTTGAAAAACATTGTGTTCTTCCCACACAACTGGTTTTCTCCCTTAAAAAGAATCTGTGTGAGTAGCAAGGAAATCTTTTTATATGTAGCACTTTCTGTGGTGGAAGCTTGAAGTCTGACAGTAAGGCACTTGGCCTTGAAAAGAAAAGTCTGTTTGTAGACCTCTGTGAAAGTTTGATGATACATGGTTGCACTTGTGCACTGGGTTCTGTAAAGTTCTGCTCAGGCACTGGTGCTGCAGTGATGCTGTGGGTGCATAGCTGGAAGACAAGGGTAGATAAGAGCAAGATGCCTTCGCTGTCTACGAATTCTATGAGAAGACCACTACTAGAGCTAAGCTAGCTCAGAGACCAGTAAGTCATGGAGTGCTTGTCAGGGGCATTGGAGCACCAGCCATGAAGGAGATGCTTCCCAGCCATCTCACTTTCCAAGTGTGCTCTGCTTTGTGTTTTGAGTGCCCATCTGGAAGGACAGTGAACTCCAGGGAGCTCTGTCACTCAGCAGCCCCAGGTGAGACCTCTGGAGCAGATAGCTTTGGGTTGGGCTGCTAGACCAAGCTTTGTGAAGGCTCTGAGGCTGTTCAGTCTCGACTGTGGGATTGTGACAGCCCCCAGGGCTCTTTGAATTGACTTGCATGTGGTTCAGCAGTGATGGAGCAGAGGAGAGGAGGGCTTCCTCAAAGATGTGCTGGCGCCGCTGGTGCGAGAGTTGGGGAGTTCCCTACTGTTCCATTGCTGTGTTAACAGTTAAGTGCAACTGGTTTGAGGCAGAAGTGGGATTATTACTTAAATTTTAAATCCTACTGTTTTATTGTAAAAATAAGTGTTTTATGGGGAGGCAACAGCTTAGTGTGACATTTCTTCCCATTGTGGTTCCAGGCAGTAATTAGCAATACAATCATTTCTTCCCTCAGCTTGTTTGCCATGAACTTGTTCCTGGAGGGAAGACCATTCCCGTTACCAATGAAAATAAGTAAGTACAGCAATTAGATTTTTAAGGTCACCACTGCAAAATACTTTATTCTAGTTCCTTGGGCTTGCATCTGGAATGAATTGAGATAGATTAGAGTAGAAGGAGCCCATAAATATCTTAATAGAATTTACTGGTTACAGTTCATCGGCAGAAATTGTATTAAATTCGATTTGCAAAATAGAAATTGACAATTTACTTCTTGCAACAGTGTTTCTGAGGTCAAAGGCACACAGTCTGTGAGATTCTGCAGGATTTAATGATGGTGATAGATGCAGACAGATGGATTCAAAGCAATTCAGGCACACAGTCGTGAACACAGAGGGCACAGATGCTCAAAGACACCTTGGAGCAGACAGATCTTCTCAAAATGATAACATGTGGCAGTTGTATAAAGCACTCTTCTTCAGAAGAGACAGTGGTGAATTCAAATGTAGTCGACAGTCGTACTTTAGACACAGGAAATCAGAGGAGACACTGAGCCCTGTAGCTATTTTCACAGATAACCGGCTTTTAGATAGTTATCATTAATGTCAACTCCAGAGCCTGAAAACCAAACCCACCTTTTTGTTCCCTTCGTTTTTTTTTCTTAGTTATACCCTTCAGTGATCATAAATGCAGGATAAAATACCTACTATGCAGATGTGTGTTAGAACTGGTAATCTGGGGCTTGTTCTCTTTAATGGCAAGGGAAAGCTGGATCCTACCTGAAGATTATTCTCTGTTAGTGTGCTTTGCAATCTGATGTGCCCAGTCTTTTCCCCTCTTGAGCTCTAACCGAGGAGTTTGCATTTGAAAGGATCTTTCTGTGGCTTGTCAGAAGTCAGCCCAGGGAGGAAGTTGAAAGTCCTGTGCTCTCTTACAGCAGAAACTTTGAAGCTTTTGTGCAGATGTGTGCACAAAGTGGTAGTTGGGAGGGAGCACAAGTATTATAAAGTGGAAGCAATCCAGGAAAAAGTTCTTCCTCTCAATGACAGAGAGGTTACCTGGCTGAAAACACAGACAACGTGGATGAGGTGGTGTCTGCCTTGGAGCCGATGAGCAGCAAGCTCTGTTGTTTTGGCTGGTGGTAAGCAGAGGAAGTGCACCTCTTCTTCTGTACTACTGGGGTGAAGGTGAAAATCTCCTCAGTGTTCCTAGTGTGTTAATGCCAGGTGCAGTGAGGGCACTGCAGAGCACGATCTGTTAATCTTGAGGCCTGTATTTTCATCATAGCAAAGTATTTCATAGTCTGAGGTGGATCTCTCTTGCTGCTCTGGCTCCTTGGCTGCCACCCTCCCTCTCGCACACAGGATCAGCTACATCCATCTCATGGCTCACTTCAGGATGCACACACAGATCAAGAGTCAGACAGCAGCACTCATCAGCGGATTCAGGTCGATCATTAAGCCTGAGTGGATTCGTATGTTCTCTGCGCCAGAGCTGCAGCGACTGATCTCTGGTGACAATGCTGAGATTGACCTCGAGGACTTAAAGTGAGTGACCAACCCAGTCTGCTGGTCTTTTCATTCAGCAAACCAAGCTGTGTTACTGTGTGGTTATTTGGAGGTTTGCAGGAGACTGACCCTTTCCCAGCCTGTTTGTCCCAATGGGAATTACGAGCAGATGGAAGCAAGGGGAATGAATAGCAAGTTCCTTAAAGCTAATCTGGACCAAGTATTAATGAACGTAAAGGGTCCTTTCCTCCACTGGCATGCAGTGGTTCCCAAGAGCAGAATTTCTGTCCTTTCCTTTCCTCTGATCAAGCACCCAGTAAGCATCTGTGGGGCTCTCTGCTGGCAGTGTTTGCTATAGCAGTGAACCCTGACTCGTGGCAGCAGTATCGATCCTTCCTGCCCTTGTGTGCTGGCAGCTGTGACCCTGCTGCTGCAGTGGGATGCAAACCTGTCACAACCTTTTTCTCCCCAGAAAGCACACAGTGTACTATGGGGGCTTCCACGGGAGTCATCGGGTCATTATCTGGTTGTGGGACATCCTAGCCAATGACTTCAGCCCTGAGGAGAGAGCCATGTTTCTGAAGGTAAGTGCAGTCTCTTCAGCCCAACCTGGAATTCAGGGCAGTTGGGTCACTGCTGTTCTCCTCCTGTTACCTGTTTTCTGCTCTAATAGAAGGAATATCAGAATGCTGAATGCCTTAAAATCTACACCCTGCTCCCCTGGTGGGGCTGCCCTGGAAGCAGAGTTCTATAAATGCTCTTTTGTTAACATGAATAGTGCTGCATGGATGGCAGTTTTCAAAGGCTAGAAGAGCTGAGCACAAAGCTCAGCAGTATTGTACGGTGGGGTGCTCAGATGCCATTCTAAGCAGCTGTTTGCTGTGACTGCATTAGCCACGTGTCTGTTACAGCCAGGCTGCTCTCACTGCTGCTGTCTTTCACTGTCCATCACTTTTTCAGTTTGTTACCAGCTGCTCTAGGCCTCCACTTCTGGGCTTTGCCTACCTCAAGCCTCCATTTTCCATCCGTTGTGTGGAAGTCTCTGATGACCAGGTAGGCAGCCTGCTGGCTCGTGTCTCATGCATTCCTTGCCACACTTCTGGCAGGCCTCTTTCCCTGCCCAGCCTCCTCATCTCTATCCAACCAGGAAACTAAACTATAAAGATGTGTATTCTACAGGTGAAGGTGAAAACAGCCTTCCACTAACAGAATGCATATGGCTGTACCTCCCTCCTTCCCAACACAGCAGCAGCTGGGCTCTTCATGCTTATCTGCAGAGTTGTGCTTTCTCCTCACACATGACCTCCTCATGCTTCTGATCCTGTTCCACGCTGCCCCCTGCATGTGTTAAGGGCACTTGGAGTTAAAAGGAGCTCATTGCTAGCAGCTGTGGGGGACAGGGTTTTAGGATCTGATTCTCCCTATTCCCAGCTCTGTTAGCACCTCTTTGCCTTTTATATATATGCCAAATGAGCTCAGCATTTCTGCCCTGTTCCAGGACACTGGTGACACACTGGGCAGTGTGCTGCGGGGCTTCTTCACCATCCGCAAGAAGGAGCCAGGCGGGCGCCTCCCAACCTCCTCCACGTGTTTCAACCTCCTCAAGCTTCCCAACTACAGCAAGAAGAGCATTCTGCGGGAGAAGCTGCGCTACGCCATCAGCATGAACACTGGCTTCGAGTTATCCTAGTTGCCATGGCCCTGGACTCCACAACAGGGGCTCTCAGGGCTGCTGACTGCTGCTGGAGGTGGAGGCCTTCACGCACAGAGCACATCAGCTCCGTGGGAGCTGACTGCTCACTCGAGGGCTGGAGAGATGCAGCTGATCATAGAGGTTTACAGGGAAGAGCTTCTGGGCTAGACAGGGCTGGCTTTTCTTGGGCACTCCTCCAGGATGAAGGAGGCGATGGGCCTGATCCAATACTCTTCACTTGACACCCACGTAAATCATCTTTAAAAGCAAACCCCGGGGGAGCATAAAAGGAACATTAAAAGTGCCAGTCAGATTAGTGACCGTCATACCCTCAGCGGGCGGCTGCCTCTGCAGGAGTATTTCTTTCTCCTTTCCCAGGAGATGGTCTGGTTTCTTACTGGGTGGAAGCCGATCAGTGAAAAGCTGCACAAAGGCTGAAATGGGACCGAGCCCACAAGGAGACAAGCACAAAGCTGCAGTGCTGGACGTGCCACAAACAGGCACTCATTACTCAGGTCAGGTAATGTGTGGGGGCTTCCCGATGCACTTAATCCATGCAAGGCCCTTGCATTTGTCTCAGAGAATGAACCACTAGCCCAGACTTGAGAAGCAGTAGGTTAAATGCAAGCAGATGGACCCTGCCATTCTCAGGAAGGCTTTGGAGCACTGTAGGTTAAGAGCTCAAGTAGCAGGCGTGGGGGTCAGCGTGCTGAGCCAGCTGTGCCTCTGCCAAGCTCTTGCTAGAGCTGTGATTTGGACAAAAGGGGTTGTTGGAATTTGTTTGGGAGCAGAAAAGGTTTAATTTTATTTAGCTGGAAGCTGGCACACGGCCTGGGCAGCCCTCGCTCCCCAGCAGAGTGCTGCAGTGGGACCCCCTGTGCTTTCTGGAAGGGGAACGTGTCAGGCTGCCCAGAGCCCTCTGGAAACCTCTGCTGGCAAAGCTTCTCTACTTGGATGGAAGTTTCACTTTGTCTGCAGCCTCTTTTGTTAGGGAGATGCGCTGTTATGAATCCAGACTTGGCCTCTGTGTAACAGCCACATTTGCTTTGTTGCCAAAGTCTTTGTTTTAGTTGCTTTGCCTCTTTCTGGCCTTATTTTTACAAGCTGATGTTTGCCTGTAACAGGCAGCTTTTTCAGGTTTTTTTGTGAAAGAAAGGGTGTGAGTGGGGGTGTGCATGTGTGTGTTGGGAAGGCGTGGAGCCTTCCTGGAGTTTCTACTGATAACCAGAGCCTCATCTGTCATGTCTCTGCAGCTTCACCCTCCTCTCCCCAGGTGTGCTCAGCAAAGCACAGAGAGGTTCCTGGGCTCTCTGGAAGGCCCTCTTAACCACCCTAACCACTGTGTGCTGCACGTCAGACCAGAAAATACATGGCAACATTCAGCCCAGAGTACAGAAATGCCCTTTGCTTCATCTTTCTCTGTTCTAGAGGGCATTAACTGATTTTCAGAGAAAATGGAGAATGGAGATGCCTGGAAATGCATCTGGAAAGCAGTGCAGAGTCCTTTTTCTTAATCATCTCAGTAATACAAAGCAGGAGTGATTGGAAATGTTAGCGAGGACACAAATGTCTGCATTCTGAGAATTCAAGATGCTGGACTAAGTCCAAAGAAGATAAAGATGATGGTAGAAAATTGTTAGGGGTTGTTTTCATGTTGTTTTTGTTCCTTACTTAAAGAGCATTTCAGAGTTAGGCTGTTATCTGTGTAGCTGAGAGGCTTAGGCTCTGAGTTGTACCATTCCTAGCTTAAAGTATAACACAAGAACCCTTTTCCTAGGAGTCCCAATGAGCACAGTGACTGTTGCGTCAAACGCTTTGAACGCAAGGAAGTAAAATCTTTGCTCCCCTTTTTCCCTTCATTCCTCAGGAGTACAATTCCTAGAAAAGATCTTAGTGTGGTCTTAGCCAGGTCCCTCCCAACCTGGAAATATTGCACTACCAGACAGTACATCCAATTCTGTAGCTAGCGGATAAAATGTGGTTGTGTAGCAAGCACCCTGGTGACCGTGTGTGCAACAGTAATATTTCTTTTGAGTAGCTGACTCCTGTACAACTGAGAGTCTCTAATACGATATCAGCTGAGCAGAAGGCTGAGAACCATTCCCTGCCTGCACTGCTGTGTGCTGCGCGGGCGTCCTTTGTAGGACAGGGATGGCTTTGCCACGGGAGATTAATGACTATTTTTTCTATAGAAGACTTGCTGCTGTGGAGACCTTGGTACATCCCTTGTATAAGCAATGCAGAAAGAGGAAAAAATAAACCTGGTATGAAGATTGGATGGTTCTTCTTCCTTTCCCCAGGGGTAGGGAAGCCACAGGGTATAATGTGCAGAGCGCACAGCAGGGTGGGAGCAGAGCTCTGGGGCATCGGTTCCTCTGCCAGCAGGCTGTGGGGTGGGCATGGAGTCTGCTGGGTGCTTGGGGATCCCTTTTGTCAGGCTGGTTCCTGGCACACTCTGTGCTCTGGCAGCCCTGAGCCGGGCTCCCTGGGGCACTGCCTACGTGGCTGTGAACAGCTCTGAGCCTGAAGGGACCTGGCTGGGTTCCTTGGAGCAGGATTTGTGTTCTAGAATACGCTTGGAGAAACGCTGTGCAGTCTTGCAGGGTGCTGTGATAGCCCCTAAGTGGGGTTTGTTGTCCTCAGTGTAAGCAGGTGCTTGTGAGGCCCTTCACATTGCACAGAGCCGTGGCTGCTGGTCCTGCTTCCCCGCAGTGCTTGGGGCAGCCCCGTGGGTGCTGGGGCTCAGCTGGGGCAAGGGCTCTGTGGGAGCGTGGCCCAGGGCTCCCAGTCAGTGTGCAAGCAGCATTGTTTTGACACTGAGGCATATGGCACCATCAGAAACGGCAAAAAGAAATCTCGCAGCAGATGCTGTGAAGGCAGAAAGCTGGCAACAGACAGCCAGGCCTGCAAAGTGCCTGCTTCTCCGGCACCGAGAAGTGAGCGTGAGCTTCTCAGGGCTGGTTCTGTGCACAGTGAGGTGCTGGGACTGTGCACATGGGGAATGGAGCAGAGCTGGACTGCTAGACCTGGAGTGCTGCTGGGGTCCCCCCCTCAAACAGGGGCATGTTTTGGGAGCAGACAGCTCTTCTTGCTGCTCCTTGCATCCCAAGTCCATGACTTGCACTGCGGCCTGGTGGTTCCTCCATTTGGTAGCACTGTGCTCTGGGGAGGGGCTGGTCGTGTGTTCAGGTGGATGGGCTGTGTCGGCTCCCTGCAGCACTGAGCAGCACAAGATGAAGCATTTCTACAGCTTAGTTTTGCTCGACTCCTTCCAGATGAGTATTTCAGGAGCAGAGGACTTGACCCAATGGCAGAGGCAGTCCCTTTTGCACCTCCAGCTTGACAGGAGCAGTGCAGCGTGGCTGTGTGCACCCCAAGACTTCCCCCGTGGCTGCAGCCCCAGTGCATCCATCAGGGCGGGGGCACACACCTTCTCTGTGTTAGCGGAGGGAATGCTGCCTTGTATAAATTTACATACAACTTGGCCAAATGTATGTTTGTGTCATTTCTGCAAGAGCAGCAGCCGGCTCTGCTGCTTGCACATTGTGCTGGTAATAGAGGTGCTTGAGTTATAGTGAAACTTATTTCATTTTACAGCTCCTACAGCGTTAACAGATGTACAGGCGTCTGATCCAATCATGCAGCAAGAGATTTTGGGGCCAGTTCTTCCAGTTTTGACAGTATGTAAGCTAGGAGCAGCCATACATTTTACAAACAAGAATAAACGACCCTTAGCAACATATGTCTGTGCTGGCAGTTCCAATGTAATCATAAATAAGGAACCCTGCTAGGCAGGAATGTGTCTGGGCTCTGCAGACGGTCAGCACGGACACAGCATCTGCCTTTCTCCCATTATATTAATGAGGTGCAGGCACTGGAATCCCTATGTTGTATGGCTACATTTGCTGGGTGGGACTGAAGGACTTAGAAAAACCAAGCCCAGCACCAGCAGTTTACTAGTTTTAAAGCCTGTATTTAATTGCAGTGATTCTTTGCTCACCTGTCCCTTCTCTTGCTGGGCTCTGAGGCATTCCTGCATGCTGCCCCCTGAGTCTTAGCAGCTGCCAGCTCAGCCACACTAGAAGCTGGTGCAAAAGCTCCTGTGTCCCTGCCTGCAGCGTAACGGCCAGCAGCCCCTTTGATACAAGCAAGTGCTGTACAACCTGGTGCTAAAGCACTGGGCAAACACTGCAGGCTGTAAACTCACCAAAGGCAAAGCATGAGCTCTGTGGAGCTCAGCTCTGCTGAGCTGTAGCTGCTCATGGGGCTGGGACTGCTCTCAGCCCGAGTTCTCCTAATGCCTGAATTTGAGCACTGGCCCCTGTGCCTGTTTATCTGGAAAACAGAGGCACCCCACACACTGGCATCCCTCAGCTTCAGCCGTGCAGAAACAATTGCACAGACCTATTTGGGTACAAAGAGAGAGCTGGAAGCTGAGTGAACCCTAATAAATTTAATCTCTACATGGTCTAAGAGCGTGGTAGCTAAATTTATTCCTCCTTGCACTCCAAACAATACTAGCTTTGGTCCCAAAACAGCAGTGAGATTTCTTCCCCCCAGCTGGAAAAAAAAAAAAGAAAATACAATAAATCCATCCTGGAGCTGATTTATGTAGCATTCATGAAGAATTTATATTGCAAAGAATTTTATTCAATTAAACTTGAAAAGCCTCTCGATTCTTAAGGTTCAATAGTGATCGCCGAGACAGAGCTATCATAAAACTGGATGGCCTGTCTGGAGCAGGCACTGAGAAAATGTCTGCTGTGACATTGCAGCTGACGGTACAGTCCAAATCAAGAGCATTTGTCACTGGGATGTGTTACAGGCTAAGGCTTGGAAAATTACTCTGTGAAAAATGTGCATTAACAATAGCCATGAAGTATGTGTTTTAAAAGGGAAAAAAAAAAGGTGAATAATGAGACAGTGGTGTCTGTTGGTGCTGGGTGTTCTTCACACCGACCCCACTCTGATTAAGAGGTTAACACAAAAGCCAGAGCCTCCTCTGGGGAGCAACGTCAAAGTTGTTCCTACTTAAAAAAATGGAACAGTGGAAGCTGTGTGACTTAAGAGCTCCCACCACCCTTACTGCAGGACAAGCACTCTTAGCACATGCAATCACCTCGCAGCCCCGTGTCCTGTGATGCTCCTCCTTATGCGCAGGAGAAGACTGAAACCAAGGTGTCTCACACATATCCTTCCAGATTACCAAGCTGTAAGAGACTTGGACTTCAACTGTAATGTCTGGCTATTCTGTATACAGAGTGAGTAGCAGGGTGTTAATGCATTCACTTAGCTGTAACGCACTTGTTTACACACTGAGTATGGTTTTTGGCAGCCCAATCCATCAGGAAGCTGATAAAGCTTCTAAAAGAGCCTGAGATCCCTGAATTTTAGTTAGCTTGCTCTGTCAGTTCACTTGGAGGTGGCTTTTTCTTCCACTAAGAAAATCAGGCTGCTAAGCTTGTATCATGTAAATTGATACAATTAAAAAGGGCAAGGGAAGAAACAATGCAACAAAGAATGCAGCTGTTGTGCAAGATGAAGTGATCAGCTGACCTTGGTGAGCTCCAACAGAGGATGTCTTCTGTGTTGGAAATACTACTGTGATGTCTGCAGCCAGGATCTCCAAACTCTAGGACACCTTCCAATGCCCTCTGCTGAAAGCTCCATGGGATTGAAACTCCTCAGAACGTCCATAGGTCTGAGATATGAACACCTGTAGCCACTGGCCTCTTTCTTTCACCTCTCACTGCATCAGCTGAAGCAGCTCCAGGCCCCTCATCACAACCCCTCTCCATGCAAACTGGGCCTGAGTGGTCCCTGGCTGACCTATTTGATAACTGGACTCAAACCAATTCCTGCAGCCAAAGGGGGATGCTGACCAAGCTGTTCTCAAGGGGTCTGTGTGCTGGGAGGGACAGCCCTGCAGGGAGTAAACCCAGCTAGCTAAGCAGATCTTGCCTGCACACGACCTGTAGGATTTGGCCCTTCCTCTTTTAATCCCTGTGCTACACGAGCCTGTTCCTGGCAGAGGATGTGTGGGATTGTCAGCACAGACACATTTTTCACATGCATAAAGAGAGACAGCCAGAGCCAAAGAATTCTAAAGTGTGTTCCTGTAAATCTAAACAGCTCAGCTTCAGCCAGGGCTGATGGATTGAAAGCAACTTAAAAAAGAAAAGCAAGCCGGGCTCAGTATTAAAGCATGACAGTTAAGGGCCCTTTGGTACAAGTAAATCACATTTATTATTTCAAAGCTTGTGGACAGAGTTCCTGAATCTCAGCACAGCACCCGTTCTGTATGAGCATTATGACTTACAAAGGAAAGCTGATTGTTTTCTTTTCTTCATACCTCAGAGCCCTGTCAAAGTCTTTCCACAGAACCTGCAGCTGCCCAGGGAAATTAAGACAACTCTAGAAATCAGCTGGAGTTATTAGGAGTCTCCTGTCTCAGCTCTCACCCAGGGCAAAGAGTAATTCTGCAACCAACACCACTGTGTTACTACAAGGCCTAGTGAACAGAACAGCTGTGTTGCTTACAGCATTTATGAACAAGGTCCTGATCATGTTAACTGGAATTCTTTGGCAGCTCACGTTCCCAATTCAGGCTTGCTCTCTTTCCCATCCATGCCTGGGGAAAGCACCCTGCTGGATTTAGCTTTCCAAGATGTACAACACAAACATCCCAGCTCCCAGTCACGGTTCTGGCTTTGTATATATTTTCTCTTCCTTCCCTTCCTTCATTGCAGCATAACGTGCCAAAACGAAGAGGTAGTCGCTCAGTCTGTAAACCAAGGGGAAAGCAATGAAAGTGCTCCTCACATCAGGTGTGCCCAGCAGCATGCAGCTGTGCAACAAAGCACATTCCATTACAGCACAGGAACTGGAAGTAAAGCAAGGCAGAGAATCCACACAAGAATGATTCCCACCTCGAAGAAGAAAGTTAAGTGGCTGCCCCCTCAGCACCCCAGCAGTCCCTGCAGGCACTTACAGGCCATGCAACAATACTTTTTTACAAGCTGCTTCTTCAGACTTCAAAGGTCTTAATCTAGAAGGTAAGCTCCTTGAAAGGCGAAGCCCCACAGTTTTACAATGAGAGTGAGGGCACAACACCAAGCACGCTTCAGCAGTACAGAAAAAGGAGATGGATTTCTTTACCTGTTTAAATATTTGGCCACATTTGGATCTGCTTCCCCTGCTTGTACTAAGGGAACCACACTAGGCAAGAAAAGGAGAGTTTCAGTGTATTTAACTGGCTGGCTGTGAGCATTCTGGAGCACCAGACCTCACCACATTTTGCCTGCCAGTGCACCAGCTTCCATGTGTTCTCACCTATGAAGTATACCTAGCAAACTAGATAATAGCTGAATACACAGATGCATCTCAACATAAACCCATCCTTTCTGAAGTTCTGAGCTCATATGAAACAGCCCAGGGGAGGGAAGAGAGATTTGGTTTTTTGCTGACCGCACTGTAGGCATTTGCCTAACACAAACATGCAGAGCTGAGTGCAGAACAGCTATGGTCGGTTGCTCTGGTTGTGACAATCTGCTCTTGTTGTAACAGTATGATCATCTTCTATCCATTGGATTCAGTTACACTAACAGCCAACACTCACCACCTCTCAGCTCTGCGACAGACAGCTCGGGAAAAATGGAGAGCAGCACTGCTTTTACCTCCCGACTGAAACAGCAATGAAACAGCACGTCAGTGTCTGCCAACAACAGATAACCATCCACCGTACTGTATAATTGCAGCAAAGCTTATCACATCTCACACATGCACAACTGAATGCTGCATTATGGCAGAAGGATGGAGAAATTTAACTTGACCTGTTCCTTCTCTCTGCTTTCCTTGGTATTTGTTCACACAAATAACAGCTTCACAACCTGTTTTCCCCCAGCTCCCAAGGCAAACGGTAAAGCAGATTTACCCTAACAAGGCCAGCCTTCTCCTGTCAGTGAGTGGCATAAGCAGTACCTACTGGCAAGATGAAAGCTCTAAGCGGAGGAAGCTGCTCTGAGTATCTGTCAATCCACTTCTCCAGCTCCAGAACAGGCTCCTCACTAAAAGATGTTCTTTCTACAGAGAGAAAAGTCAGCTACAAGAAATGTAGAAGTCATTCAGCCTGCAGATAGGGCTCTACTTTCACGTTTCTTAGACCAGCAAGTCTTAAGAACACATCCCAAAAAAATCATCTTGCTGGAGCGGGTCCAGCTCCCCATTCGGCAGCTGTGGCTGCGTGTCAATTTGGGCAGTGCCCCAGGGCAGCTTACACTCGGTCACACAGATGCAGCAGCAGCAGCTTGTGAGACCACGTGCTGCTCATTCAGCACCCACACACATGGTATGGAGCGGCCTTTGGGCAGCTCTGACTACCACACGCTGGGAGAGCCTACCCAGTGCCAGTGTGGGATGGACTGGCTGCAAGAACTGTTATCCCAGGAAAGGACCTCTGAGGCTTACTTAAGTGAGCTTCCCTGGCTGAGGAGAGAGGTGTTGCGATGTTGGAGCCCACATCCTGCAGCATACACTGGACCTAGATGTGGCAATCAGGAGAAAAATAAGAAGTGCTTTCATTATCCCTTGATGCTCCCATACAACCACAGCAAGCTCTGGGAGGTGACAGCTGGTTGTGCTGATTAAAGAAGATCCTACCCTTGTTGTTCATCATCCCCAGCCTGCTGGCAGGAGGGATCAGATAAGTGCTCCCTAATTGCTTTATGAGAAGCTAGATTACTGTGTGCACTCGTTTTCACTGGCACATTAAGCTACCCTGGCTGACTGTGCAAAGAGCAGGCCGGGATGTGCTCATATAATCCCTTTGCTGGTAGAACACCAAAGCAGTAAGCTCTGAAGGAAAAGCAGTGAAAAACAGCTGGAGACAATGCTGGATTGATGGCACATCTGTTTCCAAGAGGAGCATCTCTCCTTTGCCTGGGATATTTCAGAGGCAACTTAGTAAAGCTTTATAAGATCTCTAATTAGCTCCTTTTGAGTTCCCGTGCATAGCAAAGCTAATTAGTATAACCCACACACTGCTACAGTGGGAGCTGTCTCCCACCATCACGCCCACATGGTTACATTCCCATTTCAAAACTGAGGCTACATGAAAAACCTAACTCATGTCTGTGACTGCATGGAGGAACAGATCTGGGTACATCCAGCTACGTCTGTCTGCCCACAGCTAACCTACATCATCTACCAGCATCCTTTCTGGCTAAAAATGTTTACTTCTTGGAGAGTAATCATGGCACAGAGTCTAGACACTATTTTAACATGCAATACTAAGTTAATTCAAATCCTATGCGTCAACAGGAGTATTTAAGAATACACGCAGTGAGCACAGCGGGTCAGGCCAATCAACACTCACCTTGTGAAGCTGTTCAACAAATGCATGGCCCTTCTCACTGCTCAGCTCGCTAGCAAGCCTGTGGGCACAGAAGCAGGGTTAGCTGGAAGCAAGGCCATGGCTCTGTGTGTGTTATTCCCTGAGCAATGTGAGGTATCAGGGCTCACCCGATGGCGGAGCTCAGCTCATCCGTGGTCCCCAGAGCTTCAAAGATGCGGTCACCCTTCGGCCTCCTCTCCCCAGTGAAGGTGCTGGAGAAGCCTTTGAGAAGCGCCCAGGGTGGAGATCAGCAGTTGTGCTCTGCCCCGTGCTCCCCACTGCCGCCAGAGCCTTACCTTCATCTCCAGTTCTTGTGTAGATCCTGGGGGTGCGGGCACCGCGAGGGCCTCGCTCAGGGCTGCGGAGAGACCCACTGTGTGAGGAAGGCACGGGCACTAAGGGGAGAACAGGCTATGAGGGGGCCCTGGGGCGGGTGGAGTACAAGCCGAGGGGGGCCCTGAGAGAAGGCCAGGAGCGACCCAGGCCTTAAAGGGAGCACAGCCCTGAGAGGAGGCCCAGAGTGATCCAGGCCCTGAGGGGAGTCCACAGCCCGGCCCCACGCTCACCTGCCCGCCTCACCGCTCTGTCCTCGCCCCACCACTACCCACAGCGGCCTCCCGATGCCTCGCCCCGCCGCCCGCCGCAGCATGCCTCCCGGCCGCCGTAGCCTCCGGCCCCGCTTCGCCCCCGTCCCTCCTCGTCGCCGTCACCCCAGCGCCGCGCCACTCCGCGCCGCCGCTTTCCGATTGGCTGTTCTGAAACCCCGCCCCCAAACGGAGCTCCACGATTGGTACGAGTTCAGGAGGGCGAGACGGGGCGAGGCCGCTATTGGCTACTGGCGCCGTCACTCCACGCGGTGGCCGGCGCGTAGTTGAAGCCACGGCGGAGCGGGACCCTCGGAGATTGTGGTGCTCTCGTTCGGGTGGTGGCGATGCCGGAGTGCGGCCTGCTGGTGTCCGCCCCGGGGAAGGTGATCCTGCACGGCGAGCACGCCGTGGTGCACGGCAAGGTAAGGGCCCCGCCGCCCCAGCGCTCCCCGGGGCGGTACGGCCTCGCTGACGGCCCCGTCTCTCCCTCAGGCGGCCCTGGCCGTGGCGCTGGGGCTGCGCACCTTCCTGCGGCTGCGGCCCGGCGGCGGAGAGCGGCTCCGCATTCACCTGCCCGGCGTCGGCGTGCGGAGGGAATGGGACGTGGCCGAGCTCCGCGCCCTGCGGGGCCGCCTCACAGGTGGGGACAACGCTTGTCCGGTACTGAGGGCAGTGAGGCACTGCACAGGGTGCCCAGAGAGGTGGTGGTGCCCCATCCCTGCAGACAGCCACGGTCAGGGGCGGGACTGCGAGCACTGATGGAGCTGTGGGTATCCCTGTGCACTGCAGGCAGTGGGAACAGACGGCCTTTGGGGGTCCCTTCCAGCTCAAAGCACTCTATGTAATGCACATGAGGGGCTGAAGACAAACAGGATGCTCAGGTTGCTTTTATTTTATCACTCACATTGGATATCAGGAAAAGGTTCTTCACCAGGAGGCTTGTAGGTGGAATGTGAAGGTAGCTCACAGAGTCTGTTTCTGTCTCATATAACAGAAGATGTTGTTCTTGTAAATACAGCTTTCAAGTTGAACAATTTTCTGGTTTCTAAGTGTTTAAATTCTCCCCTGCTTGCCTCCATAGCTGGCTTTGATGAATCAAAGTCCCCCAGCGTAGAACAGCTGGATACGCTGAAAGAGTTTGCTGGAATCGCTGCCGATGCCTCAGCTCCTGACAGCCTTGCAATTCTTGCCTTTCTTTATATGTGTCTGGCTATTTCAGCTAAGTATGGGTAAGGTTGTCCTCCTGCCCCAAAATAAACATGCTGACTTGAGCGTTCATCTTTGATTGCTTCTACAAGGTCACAGGAGGAAAGCAAATATTTGATGCAAAAGAAGAAATTGAAGGGAATCGTGCTTTATTTAGGCTCTGTGCCCCTCAGGGGACTCTTTCAGAGCTCTGAGAAATGTTTGGGGGATGGGGTGCCCCAGGCAGGTGGGCTGGGAGTCATCTGCTCTCACTTACGTACCTGACTTTGAGATGCTTCAATCACTGTACCCTTCCTGCACGGTCAACAGAAGCAGATAGACATCTGTTCTGGCCCCAGCAGGAGGTTTCATTAGGTTAGAAGAATGTCTGTGGAGATGGGCTGTGAATTTAGTGTCTGATACCTTATGTGGGCTGAATCTCCTTCAGAATTTGAGAATTTGGGGTAACTACAGCTCAGGGCAGTTGCAGCCCAGGCAAGTTCAGTGGAGAACAGGTGCACATGGACACAAACGTGCATGTTTCAGTGTCCATCAGCTTGCTCCAGTAATGATACAGTTGTGGATTTGTAATACTTGGACTTTATTTAGAAATACATGTAAAATCATATTTCCAAGCCTTTGAAGGGTCTCTTTATGGTGCTCCCCAGGTGCTTAGTTACAAAGTGCCCCCGCTAGCAGCTTGACAAGCTGTGCTAATCATAGCTCCAATTCAGCAAGGCTTTGTTCTAGCACAATGGCTTAGCAAGGCTACTCAGCTGTGCTAACTGAAGCCCGTGTGCCTCGGATGTGTTATGCATGTGCTGATGTTGCCAGTTTTCAGCCAGCTTTTCCTCTGATCTGTCCCCATCGGCATCTTTTGCCTTTGAAATGTTTCAAGATGGAATTCGAGGTCACCATCACCACCTGTGTGTTTGTGTTTCAGAGATGTTCCCAGCGTGGACATAGCTGTGTGGTCTGAGCTGCCCACAGGAGCTGGGCTGGGCTCGAGTGCTGCCTATGCTGTGTGCTTGGCGGCAGCACTGCTGCACGCCTGCGGAGCCATCTCCTGCCCTCTGAAGGATGGGGAGGCCACAGCCAGGTAATGCCTCTGGGAAGCCTCCCTGCCTTCAACACGCGCTTTGGGGCTGTGGGGGGTTCTGCTTGTGACTGCTGTGCCCCGTATTTTCTTAGCAAGTTCCAGTACCTCTCTTGGTCTCTCTGTCCAACTGGCTGTGGCAGTGGCACCCTGAACCCACCTCCTTCCCCTTCCCCTCCTGTTGCTGCTTGTCCTCCCAGCAGCAGAGGTATGGCCTGCCCAGGGCTCTGTGAATCGTGCTTACAATTCATTCCTTCTGACAAAAGCAACGGGATGCAGAGATGTGGTGAAACTCACGCATTTGACCCACTGTTTGCTTTGTAAGATACAGATAGCTTTATCATGAAAATAGCACACGCTCTTTAATCTTAAGATACATATTTTTTTGTAACCTCTATTTCTTCTCTGTGATCATCTTTTAGGTTTTACTTTGAGTACTCAAGGAGTCGAGGATTCTTTCTGTCTTTTTTCCTGTGTTTTCCCCTGGATTTTTTTTTCCTGCATGTGGTCCATTTCCTTCTGATTTCCTGCCTGAGCTTCCCCTTTATCAGTGGCTGTTGAAAGGGAATTTCTTTCCCTCCACCCTGCCTTGCTTTCCATTGGAGCTCAATCTTGAAAAACTGGTCTGCTCTGCTGTGTGTCTAAGGAGGCTCTGTTTAAAGATGCATATCACAGCTGGAGCTGCAGAACCCTCCATTGTTCACTGCCTGCCAGGTGCAACCTTTTATAGTTGCCTTCTGTGGATTTTGTGAGGGCCTGAAAGTGAGACAGCGAGGGAGGCTGGCTGCGTCCTGCTTCAGAACCCGAGCTAGCAGTCTGACCCAGAAACACATTCCTGAAGTGGAGCCATTTGTGAGCTGTGCTCAGGCAAATCTCCCAGTAGTCAGAAATGAAAGGCCAGTTCTGAACCAGACAGCGAGCAGCGTGGATGTCTTCATTCCCTGCTCTCACTTCTTAGCTTCAGCTTGGATACAGCATGATTTTTTTCCTTCCAGCTGGCACGCAGAGGGGTGAGAGATGGGGGTGTCAGACTTCAGAAGGTTTCTGCTTAACATCGCAAGAAAAGAACAGCGTGATATAATGACTCCTGTGTAGAGAAGAATCGCAGCCTCTCAAAGAGGATTAAAAACAAGTGGTTTACAGCAAACTGTGCTTCTATTTTGAGGAGCGGTGGTGTGAGCTGTTTTCCTGAATGCTTCACAGATTAAATATTGGCAAGTGAAATTAAAGAAACGTGGGGATGGATGAAGATGTTCAGCTGTGGCCTGGGGAAATGGGGAGCTCTATTAAGAGGCTTCCAGGTAGCAGGTGGCTCTCATAATTTCTGCCCTGCCTTAGCAGTGGTCAGTAACTGTTCCCCTTATTGCTTGATGCTCATCTAAAATCTGTTCCTCTGCCATGTTGTTCCCATTTGGGGCCCCTTATCCTAAAAACCTGTTGAACACGCGTTCTTACTACACCAAGCACCAGCTTTGGTCTCAGCAGAACATCGCTGCTGCTGGGATATCTGATGCTCCTATGTACCAGGCCATCCTGACAGCAGCTTGGAATGTGTGTGTGGGCTGCAGAGCCCAAGTGTTACAGCGGGATGCAGGGGTGCCAGCTGGATCCCTGGGGCTGGGTTTGAGGTGTTCGTTTATGGCAGAGTCAGAGGCAGGGCTTGAAAACTGCTGAATTCTGGGCTGTGGTTGTGTGGGTGCTTGCCATGCACAGGCAGGCCCAGAGCTGAGGGCTTTTGAGAAGATATTGTGGTGAGGCTGCAGCCAGCAAGTGCTTGGTAACTGGCAGCTCTGTGTTTGCTTTTTGTGCTGCTGCAGTCTGTTAATTAGTATGTTCAGTCAGGGGCCTTGATCCTTGCTGAGTGTGACCCAGCACCGAGCCCTTTGTGCCAGCATTTAAACTCTCAAAGCACTTACCAACGTGTGACTGCTTTTAAGGCAACAGAAAGCCTTGTTCCTGTGTTTTTAGCATAACACCTCGAGGTTCAGCATTTGGTTCCCTTTTGTGTTGTAAGTGCCAGCACCCAGCGTGCCTGGAAGTGTTAGGAGTTAATCCCTAAAAATCAAAGTCTTTGCTGGAGCTACTAAATCAGTCCTAACAGCATCTTTTGACCCAATTTGTGAGGCTTCTGCAGCTGGCAATTAGAGGCTGGAGTTGCATGTGTGAAATGCAACTTCTAGTGCTCTCTTCTCGCTGCATTTGCTGTTTTATGTGTCAGCAAGCAGGATCTCAGGCCAAGGTGCGTGGGAGCGATGTCGGGGTGGGGATGGGTCTGGACTTGCATTGATGTGCTTCTTTCCGTCACTCCTTGTGTGCTGGTTTTGGTTGCGTATTTGAGTCCTTTTCTTGCCTTCCAGGTGGACAGAAGAAGAGATGACTCTGATCAACAGCTGGGCCTTCCAGGGGGAGCGCGTGATCCACGGCAACCCCTCGGGTGTGGATAATGCTGTTGGTACCTGGGGTACGTATGTGTTTGCTGCACCCCAGCACGGGGCTGTGAGGTGGTGGAGCAGCTGCCACATTCCTGTTCCCTGCTGCAAACCGTGTGTCAGCTGTGGCTGGCAGTGAGCAGACACCACGGTTCTGCAGATAATAAGACTTGTGTGAGGTTGCTGCAGGGAAGCTGGGTGGAACAGGCTGCTCACTGCACCAAGGGAGGGCGGAGGGAGCAGAAACTCCCAAATCCAGATCCCCGTTTGGACCCTTGTCTGCGTTGGTTTATCCCATCTGTAAGCTGGGACTGGGGTGTTGCTGCATCAGCACTGGAGATTTGCATCCCCTGGATGCAGCCCTGCTGCAGAGTACTGAAACTTAAACGTTCTGCTGTGAACAAAGAGGTGTAATCCTGTCCCAGAAATAACGCGGGAGAAAAATGCTGTCAGACAGCTGTCATTTACTTTCAATTAGCAGAGACTTCCAAGTGTTTTGGAAGTGTCTGTGGAGATTTTCTTGTAATAATCTTTCTAATGAGACCTAATCTCAATGCCTCGGTGCAAGCAGGAGCCAAGAGAGAGATTCCTTCCGGACGGTGGAATTCCATGCTGGCGGATGGCTGCTGACATGAGTGCACACACTCAGTCCAATCTGAAACCCGCGTGCTTG
Source organism: Pavo muticus (assembly GCA_016647715.1). NCBI lineage: Eukaryota > Metazoa > Chordata > Aves > Galliformes > Phasianidae > Pavo > Pavo muticus. The sequence goes on from JACDJE010000004.1 coordinate 5,652,690, forward strand.
GCTCTGCCCCAGGGAATCACTGCTTGATTCTCCAGTGAAGATTTAATACCAAACTCTTTGCCTTTAAAAAAAAACAAAAAAACTAATGCAGTCCTGGAGTAGAGGAGAGCAAAGGGAAAAGCACTGGGTTAACTGCGTCCAGCCAGACCCTCTCATTAAGTCAGCGGGGTTAGGCAGATTCATGCTGTCTGAGAACATGGTTCATTTAGCTGGTGTTTCTTGCAATTACTGTCATATGCTCTGGGTGAGGTTCTGAAGATGAAAGACCTTCTGTCTCTTACGACACTGCGTTATCTCCTGGCTTGCTGTGTGCTCAGACAATGCATGTATTTTACTTTAGGTGGAGCCCTGAGATACCAATCAGGAAAAATCACATCATTAAAAAGGTAATATTGGAGTTTAAAAATAACGCTTACATACGGTGGGTGGAATATGTCAGAAATGTATGGGGTGGATGTTACATTGCAGGAGATTGATGAGAGATTGCTGGCAGCGTAGTGGAAGGGGAGCCAGAGCTTGCTGTGGGTGTGGGTAGCTTGAGTGTTGCCTTGGTTTGGGGTGGAAGAGAACAATGAAATGTTTGGTCATTATCTGACATTAGATGAACACAGCACAAAGGATCAATATTAATTTCATGGCATTATGGGCAGCAGGAACGGATCTGCTCCTGGCAGCAAACAACACTGTGGGGAGGGGGAACTTCTGCTTACCTGGTGGCAGGACTGTGTGAAAACCAAGCTGCAGAGAGCAAGTCCAGGTCCCAAATCTTCCCTCTGCCTCCTGCCAACCAACTATAATCTGACTCCATTAAAATCTTTCACAGTGCGTGAAATTGCTCTATTAGCACTTAATGGCTACTGCTGGCTGCTCTCACAGATAGTATTTCCAAGGAAAATTTTTACTTGAAAAACACAGATTTCAGTAAATACATTACAGTCCTACTTAGGACACTGGTACAGTTGCTCATTGTAACTAAGAGTAAGAAGTCTGAACCCAGCCAGCACTTTCAGTGCCTACTTAACTTTCCAGAAACCGATGGACTCCTTGTCTTGGGTGTCTTACTCAGATAGGACTTATGGGGTGGGGTGAGAAGCAGCTGTCTGATGGGCCTCGGGAGCTGCTGGGGTACAGGGAAGGAAAAAAGGCTGGGGGATGGATGTCTTGGTGCTTGCAGGGTGCCGATGCTGAGGATCTTGCTGACCAACACAAAAGTCCCACGAAGCACCAAGGTCCTGGTGGCTGGGGTCAAGGAGAAGATCCTGAAGGTGCGGCGTCCGCGTGGCTGCAGGGTTGGGTGTGTGTGGTGGGCTGGTGTGGGGACATAACCCTGTGAGCTCAGATCTTGTGAAGGGCTCACGGGAGCTCTTGTGAACTCTCTCATGCTTGCTGCATTCCTGCTTGCTCCTCTCTTACACCCAGATCCTTTGGGAGCAAGAGTTCAGCTTCCTTCCCTCTCTCCAGCATTAGCAGGGCTTGCTGCAAAAATCACAGGTTTGCAACCATGAAAAGAAGAGCTCCTTCCTCTGGTTCCTGCAGGTGTGAGCTGCTTAGCATCAGCCTGCTCTGCTCTGGGCTTTTTTGTCAATGAGTAACGCTGAATGGGGAAGGAGCTCCAAGAGACCAAGGCATGGTTTTATCACAGTGGCATTAGGTCGAGTGAGCAGTCTGCTCACATCTCTCCTTCCCTGCCTCTCAGTTCCCTGCTATAATGAACCCTGTGCTGGACTCCATCGATGCAATTTCTCAGGAGTGCCAAAGTGTTCTGGAAGCGATGCCTACAAATCCATCACCAGAGTATTACCCCGTGCTGGAGGTAAGGGGCTTGTTGGCCAGTATTTTTAGACACCGTTACTGTTGAACATCAAAATGTCATTTAAAGAACATTAGGTCTAAGAAAGAATTTGATAGCAGGAAATGTTCAGGTCAGAGTGAAACTGTGGTCTCAGTGTGATGCTTTTAATGCCCTTCTGGGAGCCAAGGGACAAAATACTGCTCATACCTCTCTACAGCAGTGCACAGAGATGGAGCGTCTCTGATGCTTTGGGGATTTGGAGCCCTGGAGGTTTTGTTTCCCTTTACTAAGAAATGGGAAGTGTGTTTGGCCTCGAGATACTGCCTCCCCCCACTGCAGCCAGACACAGTGGCTCTGGCAGGCGCTGTGCAGCCACTGCTCTGTCACTGCCAGCTCTGAAGCAAAAGCAGAGAGCCCGGGAGGAGCCACTGGTTTGTGATGGACTGGTTAGGAGCCAGCTCCCATTGCTCACCACTCATCCTGGCTCCAGAGAATAACAAACAGAACGATGGCCAGAGCTGACCTGACGTTGATGCATGAGGTGCATACAAAGATCTGCGTTTGTCTTGGCTTTGTTTGAAGGAGGAGAGGTTGCTGTGGTGGGGGGAGACGCTCTTCCAAGTGGAAGAAGTTTTTTTTGCAGAGCTGAGAGCCCGGCAGCATCGATTCCTCCAGCTGCAGGGTAAGGACGCATGGCAGCATCCCAGCTGATGCAAGCCTGGCCTGGCCTGGGTGCCAGCTGACTTGGATAGGACCCATTTGGTACCAGCGGTACAGCTCTTTGGCAGCATCTGAATCCTTCCTTTGGCTCTCTGTGAGGACCTCTGCTTGTCCTTGCTGTCACTGGCAGGAATGGCAGGCTGTCCCTTTCCCACACATGGCGGCGAGCTTGCTGTCCCAGCCCTCCCCAGGGCAGCAGTGCAGGGCTGGTCCGTGTGCAGAGCCTTTTCCCTCTGTGCTGCATCTCATGCTGCGGGGATGAGCTGCAGCTGGGACCTCTTTTTAGCAAAGTCCTGCTCCCTTTGCACCGAGAGGATGGTGGGATTTTGGTACCCATTGTGGGGGAATGAAGGCAGAGCTGGGGAGATCCGGAGGCTGTTTACACCTCCTCCCCACCTCAGTGCCACATTACTTGAGCTGTCCGGAGCACGGGGAAGGGGAGTGCTGCTGTGGGATGCTCTGAGGTGTGCTTTGAGATCCTCGTATGAAAGGTGCCATAAAGTCTTGTGTACGATGCCTGGGAAGCAGAATTGCAGTGAGCTGGGCCTTGCATTGAATCTGTTGGTTTGTTTCAAGTCTAAAGAGCCCACAGAGACACAGATGATTATATGAGGCATATACATATATATATTTGGCTGCTTCTGAAATAGGCAGTTCTGGACAGCATTGTATTTGAACCATCGAACTAGTCTAGTGTGTCATAAGCTGTCATCTGATTCCTGGCAGACTTTGGATCAGGAGATGACAGGTGTCTTGGATCATCACAGAGAGCGCTGTGCCCTCGCTCAGGCATATAAAGAGGCCTCTGGATGGACGTCTGTCCAACCCAGCACAGAACTTGTGATATATGCACTCTGCATGCAACTGCCTAATTCATCTCCTTGCAGGTAGAGTCCCCATTCTGCATGGTGCTGGCATGAGACCCGAGGGCAAGCAGTGTGACTGACGCTGCCTGCAGCATCCCTCCCGGCTCGCCGAGCACTTCTCTCTGTTCCTCAGCCCCACAGCCGTGGCGCAGCACAGCTTGTGCCACTCTTGAAAGGTGTGAGGCCCCTCTGGACCCCGCTGTGCTGGGTGCCAGGTTCTGGCAGTACTGCCAGGCCCCTTGGCTCATAGCCCAGAGAGAGGGGGATACCGCGTCCTCTCCAGCAGTGTCACTTCTGAGTTGGCTGTGTCAGAAGTCCCCTGGATTTAGTTACACCGGATAGATGGCAGCGTGGGGTGACAGGCAGAGATGAGCAGTGCTGGCTTCTTGCCCTTCCCACGGCCAGCAAGGGGCTCGCTCAGTCTCCGGCTCAGTGCCTGTGTGATGGGGGAGGCAGAACAGTTGGGAGGTGTCAGGGAGCTCTGATTTAGCACCTGAAATAAACATCCACAAGCAGCTTGGCCAGGATTTTCTCTGTCCTGAGTGAGGAGGCCCAGAAGCTGTTGTACCACTGTCACTGTGGTGTGCAGAAGCGGCACAAGTAATGATGGAGGCAGGGACAGGCAAACAGCACAGGGCTCAGGTTCTGGCCTTGACCTTGGTGCCGAGACATGCTGGTGACCAAACTCCCTGCAGAAATGAGGTGGCAGCTGTGGGTTGGCTGGGAAGAGCAGCTGTCACCGTGCGTGCTCATCTCCCGTGTCTGCGATTGCTTTTAGGAGCTGTTTGATATAAACCAGCACCATCTGAATGTCATCGGGGTCGGCCATCCTTCCCTGGACCGCCTGTGCCGGGTGACAGCCTCGCACGGCCTGCACAGCAAGCTGACCGGGGCCGGCGGCGGTGGCTGCGGCATCACCCTGCTGCCACCAGGTCAGTGCTCCCTTCTCACCCTGCACAAGGCTGTAAGGGTGCAGTTCTCCCCCCGGCTGCCCTCTCCCGTCCCCCAGCTGACTCGCTGGCTGCTCTTGCCTTCCTCTTGGCAGATGCCACCCCGCTGGCCGTGGAAGCAGCCAAGCGAGACTTGTGTGCCTGTGGATATGAATGCTGGGAGACCGACATCGGAGCCCCAGGGGTGACCCTGCACTCCTCCTCATCTTTAAATGCCCAAGTGCTGCACACGCTCTCTGAGAGTTAAGCTCCCACCCCTGGCAGGGCTGAGCTCCTGGCACCGCATCCTCAGTGCGGTCGCTGGCTGTGCCCTGCTGCTGGATGCTTCTCCCCAGTGCTGGGGGTGTGGAGCCAAGTTCAGGTCTGGTGTCAGAGGGAGAGGGGGCTGCAATGAGGATCCAGGAGTGACTGCTTGCACTTGTGCTGGGTCTGAGTCAGGCCCAGCCTCTCGACAAAATCCTGGTTTGAATTTACTTACTCAACTGCTGTGCTAATCTCAAGGGGCAGGAGGAGAGGGTCTGGGCTGGATTCCAGCACAGATAATGACACTTTGCTGGGTTCTCCTGCTTCAGATGCATGTGGTGTCTCTTCTCGTCTCCCTTGGCGTCCTGTGCTGGTGTGCAGTGAGGCTGCCGAGGTGGATGTGCAGAGCAATGTGACATTTTTGGGTGAGAAGTGTCTTGGCAGCTCAGGCTTTGACACTTGGGTCTCTATTTCTCCTGGACTCCAGTTCACAGTGGAGAGGAAACATTTAAATAGAGCTCTTACCTGTTACTAATTAAGACTTAGATAATTAAAATGAAAAAAAAAAAAAGGCAGCAGAACCCTAATGAAATTGTCACTGTTTTTCCCCTTTCCCATGATTTCTGTCTGGGCTGATAAACAGGGTCCTGTAGCCAGACTGGTTTGTGCTCATATGCACAAGGGCTGGTTCAGACGTTGGCTGTTACCTGCTCAAGGGGTAGTTCCATTGGAGCCAGGTAATAAAGCCACGGGGCTGGGGGTGCCTTCCTCTTCCAGTGCAGGGATAAAAAAGTAAAGTAAAAAAATCAAGTGTGAGAAGCTGAGGTCCACCAGCTCAAGGATGTTGGCATCCTGGTGACCAGGCTTAGTTCACTGATAGGACACAGAGCTGTCTGGTTTTAATAAAGTGATATTTTATACATGCAAAGCGTTCTTTGATAATTATGTTGGCTACAAAAGGGAAGAAGTACCTTACGCTGCTTCAATAAGAGCAGGTTTCAGATGCTGGTTTTCTACATGTCTAATTACAATTCCAATTTGCATCCAAGAACGGCTTTACACTAATCACAAGTCAGAAAGCCTGATAAATAATTTACCATTTCCTAATACAGCGTAATCAATGTGAGTATCTGGATGCGTGTTGACTCCCTAACTGCTTACATGTGTCTGTAGCTTCTCCTCGTGAGCACAAAGGAATGCCAGATTCTCTGTGAAGGAACTTAGCTTCAAAACAACGTGTCTGGGGTTGATCCTCATTAGGATGCTTTGGTTTCCTTAGTAGGAGGCCTCGCAGCCACGGTAGGCAAAGAACTAAATATAAGTTTCAGTTTGCTGCTTTAATTTGCAATTAAAACTGGTGATTTAAGAGGATCAAGTCTTTAGCCAGGTGCGGTGAAATCTGGTATTCCTATAGTGTGAAGGGAACAGCAGTGCAGCACCTTAGGGGATACCTGGGCTGTGCCCAGCCTGACTGTGCTGGGGGCATTGCAGCGTGCTGTGAGCTGAGCTGCAGGCGTGCAGCTCCCGGAGGTGGCTGTGGCCCAGCTCTGCGGGATGCCAGCAGGGCAGGTTCGTCTTCATCATGCCAAGTGTCACTGAGCTCTGAGTCAGACCCAGGCGTGGGCCAGCTGCCTTGTGCCTCTTGTTCCTGGGGACTTGCCACCTGGCACGAGGCTCCCAGTCCTTGGGGACGTACTGGGGTGGCGGTCTCTGATGCGGACATCTGAGCAGCAGCCCCTTTGCTTTATAGCAGCTGCCAAAGAGCCATCTGATGGCAATCACCCTGCGCTGGCTGGGTCCTTGTGCCATGGGCTCCTCTGGTTCCCGGCCCGCTGAGCTGTGTGAGCCCTTCACCAGCAGTCACGCCTGCTGGCTGCGCGGTCTCTGCTTCATTTTTCATCTTTCAGCTGTGCCAGGGCTGGGGCTGGAGGCCACAGCTCTACCCAGAATGAGCTCCATGGGGACCTGCAACCTGTAAAGCTTTTGTCTGCAAACTTCCAGCCTCTGGTTTATCAGCAAGGGGAAGGTGCTGCGATGTGTGAATGATCCAGATTGCAGTGAGAGCTGTGGGGTGAGCAGAGGTCCAACCACCCCCCAAGGCTTCCTGCAGCTCCACTGCTGCCCCACAGCAAGGATGCTGCTCACCCAGCACTGCACAGGGCTCAGCCTTCCCTGTGCTGCAGGGACCAGAATTGCATAAGTCAGCAGCTGGAGCCATCCCAATTTGCTAGAAGTAAGCACGGATTTCACATCCATCTGCAGGCAAAGGAGCGCCTGCGCTCTCCGTTTATCCTCCTCCCGAGCTCCATCAACATCATGGGGTTACCTGTGGGGCTCCAGGTATGGGAACAACCCCAATCCCCCTTCAGCTGAATGGGGTGCACAGATCCAGCCTGGTGCCTGCGTGCCCACAGCCCTATGGGTGCTTCCCATCCATGCTGCCCCGTCTTGTTTTACAGATGTGCAGCAGAGCAGAGATTGCTGCTGAAGGATTAGCCTGGTAATTTGGCTAATTTTTCTTGAGCTTCATTTTTCACATTATGAGCTTTGCAGAAAGACAGACGAGCTGGGGTTTGTCTCTAATAGCCAGCACCAGGGTAGGCAGGAGCTGTGCTCCATCCTCCTGCAATAGGAGGTGTGTGGATGCGGCGCTCTCATGGGGTCACTCCGAGTCCCGGATTTTCTGGGTATTGAACTCATAGGTGCTGGAGGATGGTGACGTGTTCCCTTGCAGCAAGGCTCTGTCACGACCCAGAAACAAGGAACCCCTTCATACAAAACGCCCTTTCCAAACCTGTTCCTTCATGTTTTGGGGGTGCTGCTCCAAGCTGCTTCCCCCCGTGGTAACCCTGCTTGCTGCTTTGGGTGGGTGCTGCCCTGCCCCGCGAGGCACAGATGGTATTTTTGTTTAATCCGTGTCAGCAGTGCCTTCTTTCTGCTCTGATGAATAGATGCTAAAGAGGCAGTGACATTATTTGAGATAACAGAGAGAACAGAAAAAAGGGTCAGGCACAGAGAGGAAATGTCAGCGCGCAGCTCCAGGGCCCCCGGCCATGGGGTGAGCCCTAACCCCATCCCACTCCATCACCCACAAAGAGCGACCCTCCAGCAGCCTGCCTATGGACACAGCCCGTGCTTTGGGAGCCGGCAGCACCCATGGGTGCACCCGGTCCTGACCTTTCCCTGCTTGAGGGAGCCGAGTGCCAGCTGTGCCAGCGTCCCCATCCTCATCCCCATCCCCTCCCCGTGCCCAAGGTTTTGAAAGTTAAGTATTACCGTCTGCTTTGTTGTTGCCTAACTACGACAGACAAATTGAGAACTAGTTGTCAAAATGTCAGTGCACAACAAATCAACATTCAAAATGAGTCTCAGCGCTATGTGGTGTATAATTAAAAAAAAATCCTTTTTAGAAATTTCAGCAAGCGTTGGCTCTGCTTTATATTTGTCTGTGTGATTAATAAAGGCAGCTAATTTTCAGACTTTAAAAACAGCTAGAAAATAGCTCCTAATTACATATTAGGTTCCAAGCGGCCCCCGCTGAGCGAGGCTGGTATTGGTGGGCCAGAGAATTTGGCAGGGGCTTAATTACATTCTGAGCATCATCTAATTTTAGTTAAATGTAATGTAATCAGCAGCAGATGTCTGAAATAAAATATGAATTATGAATATGATGAAATTTCATTCTTGAATAAAAAAGTAATTTGCTATTTAGTTCATTAAAGTCGCAGAGGTTTATTAGGGAGCAGGTACACGGAGCGGCTGGCTTGTATTAAAATGATATTTCAGAGGGAGGAGGAAATTGCATTAAAGGTGCTAAAATATTCCACCAGGGTGATGCGCCGGCAGGGAAATAATGTGGGCACAGTGATGGAGGCTGGGAGAAAGCAGCAGTGGGTGCTGGGGGGCGGGCACAGAGCCCTACCTGATGGGTCTGTGGTTCCCATTGGGATGGGTTTGTGTCTCCTGTTGGGAAGGGTTTGTTGTTCCCATAGGGATGAGGTTTGTGGTTCCTATTGGTATGAGTTTGTGGCTCCCATCGGGATGGATCTGTGGTTCCCACTGGGATGGGTTTGTGTCTCCCACTGGGATGGGTCTGTGGCTCCCACTGGGGTGGGTTTGCGTCTTCCATTGGGATGGGTCTGTGGCTCCCACTGGGGTGGGTTTGCGCTTCCCACTGGGACAGGTCTATGTCTCCTTTCCCCAGCAGGACATCGAGGCGGCTGTGGGCCGTGTGTCCCCATGGGATGCTCTCTCCTGGACGCCCATCCCTGTGGCATCCGCTCCGGTTTCATCTCTGAGGTTTAAATTGCTTTTCACTATTCCTCAGTGGCCCAGACTGACAGATAAACATCTTCTGAGGAGGGAGAGGGAGAAGAATGGCTGTTGTTATTTCATTGTGTTACAGATGCTGTCATTTTAATCCATCCTGGATGCCAGGTGAAAGCCTGCTGCCAGCGCTCCATTCCCAAATTTCCTCTGGGAAGAGCAGAGCTCATTGGGCTGCATCCAGGAGCCCAATGCCCGGCACGCCGTGGCACCAAGCAGCACCAAACCGCACCTCCCGTCCCAGCAGCGCTCGCAGGCGTGGGCTCACAGTCCTCCCCTTCTATTCATCAAGGGCATGACAGCTAAAATTCATTTGAAGATGAAGAAAGTGCCGGCTAATCCTTTCTGTGAGACAGTGATAGACTAGCGGCTCGGGAAGAATTGCACAGCAGTAATGAAATTAGGCTAAAACTGCTGGCGGATAGCAGATAATTGCCCTTGTCTGTCACTAGGAATAACATCTCCCAAATCCAACACAATGATTGTTAAAGTTGCAGGAATTTATTTTATTTATTCTACGGGTTGGGGTTCGGCTTTCTAAAGACCTTCCCTGGGAAATAAATGAGTCGGAGGTGCCGCCCTGCCCCCGGCTCCCCAGGGTCGCCGCAGCTCGTTAGCCTTGACGAAGCAGGCGCGCCGGCACCGGCACCTGCTGCGCCACGGTGCCGAGGTCACCCTGCCATGGGGACATGGGGACATGGGGATGTGGGGCACCCCATCCGCAGGGCTGCTGCCATCAATCAGCCTGCGAGCTTTCGGGGCCGGACTGAGAGCTTTCGGGGCACAATCCAGCCCTGGACGTGGGTTCTGCGTGGTGCTGTTGTGAGCAAACAAACCCCATCGTCACCGCTGCAGGACTGACCAGCCCTGCTTTATTTTCTAATTGATCATGGGATTCAGACAGCGCGGGTGAGTAAGTGCACTGGCCAGCAACTGTAATGTTTTATACGCGAGGGCTGGCACGGGTAATTTACTGCGGCCGGCAATAACATATTTCACTTCCCGTCTCCCAGATGAAGATTACTCGTGTTTGAAAGGCCCTGAATACACAGGCAATTCTGCTTAAACTCCCACAGCCGACCCAATGCTGTGGTCCCCATGGCACGGGCAGCTCAGCCCCATGCCTGGGCTCATCTCCCACCACTGCAGCCACCGGAGCCGATTAAGGATTACGGTACCATCGGCTTCGGTTTGATTGCAGATGTTTTTAATTATATCGTATAAGATCGTATTATGTAATTGCATTTATCTGATTGAAGCCTTAATTGTAGGATTTCATAATGGTATGACTGGGTAAATATACCATTGCGTCTGTTGTCCCCCAATGAAAATTAGGTGCTTCATGTCTTTATTGCATTATCCTGGAGAAGATCTTAAATTGGGAAGAAAGAAATTAGAAAAGAGGGAAGGAAGGAAAGGCGAGGTGGTCTTACCTGACCCAGCAAGCATGGTCCCCATCATGGGGTATATGTAGGGTGGGATTTGGTACCCAGCCCTGCTGGAGGCTGTCAGAGCATCACCTCACCTCCTATTCAAGCATCACGTTCCACCCGAGCATCACCTTCCACCCAAGCATCTCCTCCTCTCCAAGCATCACTTCCCACCAAAGCATCACCTCCCACCCAAGCATCACCTCCAACCCAAACATCGTCTCCCACCCAAGCATCATATCCAGCCCAAGCGTCATCTCCCACCCAAGCATCACCTCCCACCAAAGCATCATCTCCAAACCAATCACTACCTCCTGTCCAAGCATCACCTCCCACCCAAGTGTCATCTCCAACCCAACCGTCACCTCCTGTCCAAGAGTCATCTCCCGCCCAAGCATCAACTCCCACCCAAATGTCGTCTCCCACCCAAGCATCATCTCCAACCCAAATGTCACCTACCTCTGAAGCATCACCCCCCACCCAAGCACCACCCCTTGCTGCGGGCTGAGCTCCCCGTGCAGACAGGGCCCTGCTGCCCAGAACAGATCCGCCAGGTGCTGCAGGACGGCCAACTCCAGCCCGGCTCTGCTGAACTGCCCTTCACCTCCGAGTGAACACGCAGCAGCCGGTGTTTTCTGCAGTGATTTTTGCAAGATCGATGTTGCAATTATCATTTTGTTAACAGCGGCTGGTACAATACATTAAAGGTGATTACAATTAAGGAACAGGAGACCGGAAAGCCGTTGTGCCATCGGTGCGCGAGGTGGAAGCTGCAATTAGACCTAATGGGGGAACGGAGCCAAAAACCCTCCCAGCACATTCCAGAGCATCCTTGGAGCCACAGCTGGCTCAGGGCTCCATCAGCGTTTGGTGAGCAGGAGAGAGGTGGAAGATGCACTTCTGTAAACTTAATATTTCCATTAACAACAGCACACAGCAAAATAATTGGAAAGCCCTCCGCCTTAATTGCAGGGCACGCAATGCCTGAGAACCGTGCTAACAGAGGGCGAGGAGCGGGCACGGGGTTGGGATACGCAGGGCTCATTAGCGGGGCTGGGGGCTCGTTAGTGGGCAGCACCCAGAGCAGGTCCAGGATTTCCTCAGAGCCTTTTCCTCGGCCGTAATCCACAACATGTGGCTCGCACGGTGCCTCCACGCTAATGGGTTTAGGATTATCGGTATATGCGCAAATCCAGAGTCTCGCTGTCACTCTGCTCGGTGCAGTAAGGTGATTTCATTAGGATTTAGGTTTAGAGAACAGCCTCTCTCTCTCTCTCTCTCTCTCTCTCTCCATAATATTATTTTTATTCAATTACATCAGCAATTCATGAAACTTCAAAGACGTTTCATCAGCACAACCTAAATGCTGTTGGATTGCGGTATTGAAAGGAGGGAAGAGAAAGAAAACATAAGCTACGGCCTTAATGGAATTACTGAAAGGGGCTTTTTAATTAAAAACAAAGGTTGGGGATAAGGCCTATCCATAATTTAGTGCTGCTGGATGTAATATCTGCTGGTGGTTTAATTTTAATAAATGTATGTATTATTAACGGTGTGAAATGTATTTCCCCACCCGGCAAAAGGCCGAGCCGACCCCACTGATGCCGTGTAAATGTTTGCACTTGGTGGCCAAGGAATGAGGACACTTTGCAGCCCATAGCTCCCAAGAGGCTCTCACACAGTGCTCTGGGTTTGGGGCTGGCTCGTTGCCTGTGCTGCAAGGGGATGGTGCTATCCCCATAGAGGCAGTGCTGGGGGTATCACAGAATCATGGAATCATTAAGGTTGGAGAAGACCTCCAAGATCACCAAGTCCAACTGTCAACCCATCACCAACCCCCTCACTCGTAGATTCATTAAGGAGCCATTAATAGGACTATTAAGGTTGGAAAAGACCTCTAAGATCACCAAATCCGACCCCAGCTCTCCCTCACCATGCCCTCTGACCATGTCTCCAAGTGCCACATCTCCATGGCTCTTGAACGCCTCCAGGGACAATGACCCCACCACCTCCCTGGGCATGGGCATGGCATTCCTCTTAATTAGCCTATTGATGAGATGTGACCTTGTCCAGCATCCTTTTGGGATGAGGCACTGAGGAGATGCTGCCTGGTCAGCATTGCCCCATGGCTTGGCACATCCCCCAGCGTGAGATGGTGTGCAATGGGGACGGTGATGGCACACAGATGCCCACGTCTCCTTGTCCCCATCCGCGCTGCCTGGCGACGCGTGCTAATAAAAACAAATTAACTCGTATAAGCATTAATTTTTCCAGCATACATACATCCTGGCCTCATTATATCGGAGCTCCCAGGAGCCAGGGGTTTTGGCACATTGTAATGAGACGCATGCGGTAGTAAAAGTACTTCTAATCGGATTTATTTACTGTAATTGTGCTTCAAGGCACAGTGCCATCACCCGGAGAGCTGAGGAGGAAGGGGCAGCATGATGCTTGGCAGTGGGATTGGGAAAACCAAAGGGTGAGGAATGGGGCTGGTGGATCAGTGGATGAGAATGAAGCTGCCCCCAGGGCCAGGAGAGCCCCTCTGCGTGGTGCAGAGCCCTGAGGACAGAGCGATGCTCAGTGCATATCTCTTCCCCAAGCATCCCATTCCTGCAGCCAGCCCGAGCGCTTGCAAATGCACTTCTATTATCAGAAGTACCCGAAACCACTAAAAAGTCCCAAGAGGAGGGAACGGAGCCATGAGAGCTTTTCTCTCTCTCTCACTTCATTATTGTTGCTAAGGAAACCTCTTGCCGGGATCTCATATTTAACATGTCTGCATTCACGGGGCCGCACATCCATCTTGCAGAAACTTCCCCATGAGCCTGCGCCCGGAGCAGACAAAGGCAGGGGATACTCCCAGAGCCCATGGATGATCCAAAAGCCCATGGTTGATCTCGAAGCTCAGAGATGCTCCCAGACCCCATGGATGATACCAAAGCTCATGGATCATCCCAAAGCTCAAGGATGCTCCCAAAGCTCAAGGATGCTCCCAAAGCTCAAGGATGCCCCGAAGCCCGTGGATGCTCCCAAAACTCAGGGATGCTCCCAAAGTCCAGTGGTGTTTCCAAAGCCCACGGGTGATCTCAAAGCTCATGGATGATCCCAAAGCCCATGGATAATCCCAAAGCTCAGGGATGCTCCCAGAGCCCACGGATGCCTCTACAGCCCAGAGGGCTCCCCAGCAGTGCCATCACATCCTATGGTGCCCTGCACCACCAAGGGCCCTTTGTCTCACCCTCTCCAAGTCGCTATCTCTTCTTCTCCTCTCTATTTTTTTCCCCTGCATTCCTCATTAAAGAAGACTACAGATTTCCCAGCCTGTCTCCTGGTTTTATATTGAAAAGGCTAAATGATATGCTGACACCTTAATTATACCCTATTGTCACAATGTAGCATGGAAATGGCGTGAGTGATATGAGAAGAATGGGTGGCAGCGTGCGTGGCAGCTCCTTTGATTCACAATGGCAGGTTGGAAGTGACACAAATGGGGGCTCACCCCCACGCGTGGCATCTGCATCCCCACTGCCCCACCGCACTCAGAGCTCAGTATGCATGGGGATGGATGTTCTGGGGATGGGACAGCTGGCAGTGAGGTGTGCGCATCCAATGGTGATGCCGTGGTGTTGGCACAGGGACATTATGGTGGCACATGGCCGACCCCATCCATCCACCCATCCCCAAACCTGCCCAGGCTAGAGGAAGAAACAGCCCCGAAGTGTTTTCCATTAACAAAACGTTACCTTTAAAAGTGACACGATGCAGGAGTGACACATCAAACCCAGCCAGACGGATCGCCCAACTGAGAGGCACTTTTCCATATGCATTCAGCGAATGCATTTGTTTTTGAAAATTAAGTCTCCGGGGAGAGCGGGCTCGGAGAGGGGAGCTTGTTCAAACAATTGTAAAATGGTTTTGTACAATAAACAGAAAAGTAGTCATTTCAGAGGCACTTCTCAGTGTGACAGGATAGGATTTCAGAGCCGACGTGTGACGCACAACAGTGGCACGCTGCATCGCAGGCACTGCAGGGCTGGTGGCTTCCCTGGCTCCTGTGCTGTGTCTCCGTGTCCCATCCCTGTGTCCCATCCCTGTGTCCCATCCCTGTGTTCCATCCCTGTGTCCCATCCGTGTCCCATCCCTGTATCCCACCCCCGTGTCCCAACCCTTTCACATCCATCTTCCATCCCTGTGTCCCATCCCTGTGTCCCATCCCTATGTTTCATCCCTGTGTCTCATCCTTGTGTTCCATCCCCCTCACATCCCCATGTCACATTCCTATGTCCCATTTCCATGTCCCAAACCTGTGTCACATCCTCTTGTCCCATCCCTGTGTCCCATCCCCCTCACATTCCCTGTTCCACCCCCATGTCCCATCCCCATGTCCCATTCCCGTGTCACATCCTTTTGTCCCATTTCCATGTCTCATCCCCAAGTTCCATCCTTGTGTCCCACCCACATATTCCATCCCGATGTCCCATCCCCATGCTCCAGCCCCATGTCCCATTCCTTTGTCCCATCCCCGGGTCCTATCCCTATGTCCCATTCCTGCATCCCTGTCCTGTGTCCCAGTTACATGTCCCTGCCCCACCTCCTGGCCCCACGTCCCAGCCCTGCAGATGTCAGTAGCTCGAGTTGGTCACTGCAGGGCAAAACAGAGATATCTGTCCCAGCTCGATGTGCCATGCCATGCTGCACCATGCCATGCCATGCCGTGCCATACTGAGGGTGCCCAGGCCTGGCAGGGCACTGGCTGCAGGCCTGGATGAGTTTCAGGTGAGTAAAGAGCCAGGAGCCAATTTACATGCAAATGTCCTTATTAATCAAGGACAAGAGGAGGAATGAGCAAAAAAACACCAAATACAAGGGCAGAGTGTTTTTTACACCGGATGCTTTTCAAAGTTGTTAATGAGGCATCAGCAGCTCTTTTCATATCCCAATGATTTGCTGTCTGAATTCCTTAAGGATTCTCTCCTCCCAACCCCAGTGCTTCCCC
This sequence comes from Pavo muticus, assembly GCA_016647715.1. Taxonomy (NCBI): domain Eukaryota; kingdom Metazoa; phylum Chordata; class Aves; order Galliformes; family Phasianidae; genus Pavo; species Pavo muticus. The sequence continues at coordinate 5,668,016 of JACDJE010000004.1, forward strand.
TTCCCAGGCTGTGCTCAGCCTGGCCATCATCCCAGCAGCTGCAGGGAATCCAGAGCAGCAATGGGATGAAGTGAGAGTGATAAACCACGCTGTTGTGCTGTGGTGAGCATGCACCTGACCCTGCTCCATGCCCCCGAGTGGGATCCATCACCCCAAGGGCAGAACAGGGACACAGATGGCACTGGCATGCTCAGGGACACCAATGGCATTGGGGTGCTCAGGGGTATCAAGAACCTTGGGATGAATGCTCAGGGACATCAATGACAGCGGGATGCTCAGGGACATCGATGGCATTGGGTTACTCAGGGACATCAGTAACACTGGGATGCTCAGGGACACTGATGGCAGTGGGATGTTGAGCTGGTATTTCACACCAAAGCCCCAGGACCACCCCAGGTCTGCCAGGTCCCCCTGCCCAGCCCCACTGATGCACTGCAGAGCCAGAATTCAAAACCACTCCCAAAACACAAAACCAGTCAAAATAAAATAGACTCGTTACAGTGAAACCAACCTGAACAAACAAACCCTGCCACGATTCAATTAATGAAGCGGTTAAGCATATCATATCGTTAAGCAAAGCAATGCAGCCTTTTGATGTGCTAATCACGCTTGTGCCAGGCAAAAAGAACTAAAAAGGAATAAATCCAGGGGTCCCACCTAGAGTAGGGGCAGCACCGGCGCCCCCAACCCCTATAGGGTCCCTGGGGTGGCCGCGTCCCCCATGGCACAGCGCTGGCTGCCGGCCCCGGCGAGCACCACGGCCACTGCAGATAGTGCCATAAATCACGGTGACACCTCCTCTTGGCAGGACGGGGACGATGACAGGGGCTATTTATCTGCGTGTCACCAGAGGGGGGGAATGGGCAGGGACAGAGGGGGCTTCGGGGCTGGGAGCGGGGCTCTGCCTTGGGAGCAATGGGGATCCCAATGGGGCCAATGGGGATCTCAATGGTGCCACTGGGAATCCCAATGGGGCCACTGGGGATTCCAATGGGGCCAATGGGGATCCCAATGGGGCCAGTGGGGATCCCAATGGGGCCAGTGCGCATCCCAATGGGGCCAAAGGGGATCCCAATGGGGTCTGCGGGGATCTCAATGGGGCCGGTGGGGATCTCAATGGGGTCCGTGGAGATCTCAATGGGGCCGGTGGTGATCTCAATGGGGTCAGTGGGGATCCCAGTGGGGCCAATGGGGATTTCAATGGGGCCACTGGGAGCAGCAAAGCAAAAAGGGGCTGTGACCAACTGTGCTGGGAAATTGCCACCAAAGCCAACAGAAAGTAAGTTGGTTCACACCATTCCCCACCCCAGTCTCCCCAAATGAATTTGAAAGCATCTCTGAATCAATTCATTGGTTTTATCGGGGGCCCAAAGTAAAGGTTAATGGCACTCCAATGGATCCCATCTGAATTGTAAATCCTCTCGGAAGGGCTGGAGCAGTGCTGCGCAGCCATTGTGCAGCCTGACTTTGCGTAGAAATTGAATAATTGATGTAATTTGAATAACACTAGGATTTGTAATGATATTGAAATGTAAAGATAAAAAGGAATGTAATCAAAAGCTGATAGCAAACAGTTGTTAATATGCACTTTGGGGCAGGCGCGTTGCGAGGAATGTGCCATTTGAAGTGTGTGCTGAAAGCGCGTTTAATGAGCGGGGAAAGGGAAAGGGAATGACGAAAGGAACCCATATTCATAAATAAGATGCAAAATTTTCACCCGACTCAGCAGAGCTAACGGGGAGAGAGCAGATAATTATTTAAATGCAAAATCATTATAATCCCAAATTGTGGCTAAAGGAATTGGTTGCTTTGCTTTTTGCTCTGCATCCGGCGTTCAGGTGGAGCAGGGCCATGTGGTGGCCTTCCCCGTCCCCAACCCCATGCTGCAAGGCTGCTGTCACCTGCTGTCCCCTTCTTGTGCTGTGCCGTGGGGATGCACCCATGGGTGCCACCTCTGGGGACACAACCTCAGGTGCTGGCACTACTTTGGGCTGTCAGCCTCATGTCCCATGTCCCTTTGTTCCCATGTCGCCATGTCCTCCTGTTTCTGTGTCCCCCCCTCTCCATGTCCCCATGTCTCCATGTCCCCATGTTACTGTGTCCTCATGTCCTCATTTCCATGTCTCCATGTTACTGCTCCCCATGTCCCCACACCCCCTATTCCCATCTCCCTACATCTCCCTATTGTCCCCACATTCCCACATCCCCATGTCCCTGTGTCCCCTGTACAGCAGGGATGGACACCATCTGCCCACACCATGGGGTGTCCCCCGGTGCCGCTCACCGCAGCCTTCTGGTTGATGGCAAATTGAGCTCATTCCATTGATTTTTTTATTCTTTTTTTTCCCTTTTCCACGCTCAATAAGCATTAAAATTAAAGCTGAGCTCAGCCCCTTGGTGGCAGGGCCCTGCAGTTGGGTTGCTCCCCATTTGGGGTGGAGGTGGCAGTGCTGGGGTCCCCTCTGGCTTTGGGACTGTGCAATCACACTCTGCCCCCACCACCCTTGTGACACCTCCAGATGGAGGGAAATTTGGCTGTATTTATTTACCCTAAGTGTGTATTCCTTTATTTTCATGGCTTAACAACATTTCCAGCTTCTTCCAACCAGAGTGGAGGCAGCTGCAGCCCCAAGTATCCCATGCCCCCACCCAGCCCATGAATCCTATGCAGCCCATGCATCACGTTCAACCCCATGCATCCCATGCATCCTATGTCTCATGTTCACCCCACACACCCCATGCATCATGTTCATCCCATGCATCCTGTGCAACCCCATACATCCCATGCATCGTGTGCATCCCACGCAGCCCCACCCCACCACAGTGACACAGAGCAGCACAAGGACTTGCAGAAGTTCTGCAAGCTGTGTTTGCCCAGCAGCCTCCAGGCGCTGTTTGTAGAGAGAGGTTATTAAATTGATTTTTTTTTCCCTTTAACATGCTCGATGAACATTAAAATTAAAGTTCTGCTCAGCCTCCCCCGGGGCTGGCAGGGCAGGGCTCGGTGGAGGTGTGTGGACACATCGCACCGTGTGGCAATCGGCAGGCACCAAGTGCTGTAGGGTTAGGCAGGGCTTCCCATCGTGCCAGCTGTGTGCTCTGAGTGGGGCTGACATCTGCAGCATCGCTGTGCTTGCTCCCAGCCCATGCCGCAGTGGGGCCATGTGCGTCCCTCCCGCGTCCCCACCTGCATTCCTGCCCACCTCCAGTCCCTGGAAGGGGCCAGCAGGGATGTGCTCAAGGATTTGGATCACAGCGAGGGGCCGGGGTGGTCAATGGCTCCCAAATGGACTCCCAGGCTCCAGGGCTGTTAGTCCTCAGGGTGCTTGGATTGAGCAGTCCCAAGGGAAAGCGATGTTGCACCCCATATCCCCACGCTGTGGTGACATCCCAGCAGGCATCCCTCCTCCCCCATCATGGCCAGCCATCCGCTCGCCGTCAGAACGGATCAGGCACGGAGGGAACGTCTTTAGCTGAGAGCCAGCTCCGTCTCCGATAGCATTAAAGGAACTATTGACTGAGGACGCAAGTGGAAGTCAGTAGCGATTTAATTAGGATGAGTGATTTCTGACATCCGCCATAGCAGCAGGAGCGGGGGGTGCTGGTGCCATGCGGGGACTGGGATGAGTGAGAGGGTCACAGCCCTGCCGTGGGGCACAGCTGGTGTGGGGCACAGCTGGTATCGGGTATAGCCAGTATGGGGCATATCAGGAACGGAGTGTATCCGGAGATGGAGCACATTTAGTAATAGGACACATCAGGTAAGAGACACATCTGGTATGGGGCACATGTGATAAACAGGGCACACCCGGTAATAGGGCACACCTGGTTATGGGGAACATCTGGCAACAGGGCACATCTAGCTATAGGGCATGTTTGGTAAGGGAACAACAAGTATGGGGTATTTCTGGAGATGGGGCACATCTGACATGGAGCACATCTGGTTAATAGGGCACATCTGGAACGGGAAACTTTGGTATGGAGTATATCTGGAGATGGGGCACATCTGGTGATGGGGCACTTCTGGGCACTGCTCAGGGCAATTCCTGCAGCACGGCAGATACCCCCCCCAGCTCATCCCCACCACTTCTCCCCCAGACCCAGCCAGAAGGACTCAAATCATAGCCTAATTTAGAAAAATGATGGGGAGACGCTTTTCCACTGACACAGTCACTACTGAAAATTTACTTCAAGGTTCATTGTTGGCAATGTCAAAAGTGATGAAAACCAATAAAAAGAACCAGCACAGCATGAATGTCTGGGTGACAGCATGCGGGGGGAGGAGGGGTAGGGGGAGGCGGCCCCAGCCCCCTCGCTGCCGCCTGAGCCTGTACAGATAAAAGGTAATTGAAATGTTAGTTCCATTAATATTTCAGCGTGCCCCATATCTGACAGCCGTGCTCCTTCAGTGTGCCCAGCCCTGTCTCTTCAGGGTGCTACGTGGGGAGGATTCCCACAGCCATGATGCTGTTGGGGTGCTGGGAAGGGTTGGGTGGCACAGGGGGGTGACAGTGGCTCAGGGTACAGTGCTATATGGCACAAGAACACATGGATATGTGAGCACATGGACACAGTTCCATGAGCACATGGCACATGGGCACATCATACACAGTTCCATGAGCACATGGCACAGCTGGTACATGGCACAGCGGCACATGGCGTACTGGTACATGGCACATCCAACCTGGGATGTTCTGTGGTTCTCTGATTCTATATGGATACATGGCACAACTGGTGCATGGCACACCAGCAAGTCACACGCCACGCAGACACCTCCCACGTCCGACAACTCTCATGTCTCTGAGCCTGACTCGCCCCGTCCTCATTTATATCAAAGCATTACGCAAATTAAATTGTTTGCAAAGCACTGTCTGCGTGTCTGCTTTATGCCTGCTTTGGGAAAACACGCCGCCGCCGAGGCTGTGTGGATGTGCCATTTTGTTGAGTTTTCCCTGTAATGCGTGTTCAAAGGCTGAGCCTGCCCCGCACGCCCGCCATCAGCGCTGCGCCTGCCGCGAGCATCAAAGCGCCGTCGGATCCTGAGCCCACCTGTAAGCACCTGACAGCAAACAGAGCGGGCCTGGCGCAGTGTGGGGAGGGTGTCTGCTGCTCTCACGTGCTCCAGCTTCAGTCTGAAGGCTGCGGGTGGGTGCTGGGAGCTGGTGATGGGGGAGTGTGCGAGCAGGGCGGCTGCACCGGGAGACAGCACAGGTCAAGTCACCCATCTGCCCGTGTGACTTTCTGGCTTCTGACACCCTCTGGCTCATGTCGTCCAGTTGGTCTTGTCACCCATCAGCTCATGCCACCAACCAGCTCATGCCACCTTCTGGCTCACATCACCCATCGACTTATGTCACTCTCTGGCTCATGTCATTCACTGGCTCATGTCACATTCTGGCTCTCATCAGACCCTGGCTCATGTCACCCATTGACTTGTGTCATCTACTGGCTTGTGTCACCCACTGGCTTGTGCCAACCTGTAGCAGAAGTACTGAGTCACAGCTTGAACCAGTGATTGAGCACCTGGTGGAAAGGCAGGGCCAACCCAGGGGAGCTCAGGTTCGTGCAATGCACCTGAGTGATCAGAAAGGATGGAGACAGGATCCAGCCCTTCCCTGATCTCATTTGAAGGTTGGCAGTGGAGGTGAGGGGGTCATGCTGGAGATCCCTGTGTACCTGTGCCTTTCTGAAGGTAAGCAAGTTCTTCCCTTTATTTCTGTGCCCATGGCTGTTGCATTTGAGCAAATTCTCACTTGCTGCAGCCCAGGACCTTGCTGCTCTGCTGTCACTGCTGTGCTTTCCATCATGTTACACACCCATTGGGTCTTGTCACCTATCAGCTCCTGTCACCTACCAGCTGATGTCACACACTGGCTCATGCCACACCCTGGATCTTGTCAGTCCCTTGCTTGTGTCACCCATTGGCTCATGCCACCCCACTGTCAGCTCTGCTCCTGCTGCTCCCAGTGCCATCACAGCCCCAGGGCTCTGAGCAGCCCCGGCCAGAAAAGCAAACAAACCAAATAAACTCTCTCCGCCAAATTGCTTCCCATAAATCCTCCACTCCCCGCCGTGCTCTGCAAAAAGCTCTTTTTCTTCCCAGCAGACGGGCAGTGGCTGCGAATGGCCACATCCCACTGGCCCGGTGGCCCGGCGGGGACGTTTGTCACCGTCTGCCGGAGCAGCGACACGGGGAGAGCGGATGGGAAATCAATACAGAGACTGCGAGCCGCAGGACTCAGGGACCCGCTGCGCCAGGACCTTTTATTGAATTTGCGATCTTCCTCATTGTTCCTCTGCTGTTTTGTATCCCCTTCTTGCTTTTATGGTGCAGAATTGGATTTGACTCGATTTTTCCTTCATATTGCGCTGCAGCCAGCCTGGCGCGGCAGCACCACAAGCCCCAGCCCTGTGGTGATGCCTTGGCCTCACCCTGGCACCTCCTGGGGTGATGGGGTTATTTAGGCTGGCAAAAATTGGACTAGAAGGCGGGAGAGCAATCGGGGGCTGCTGAATTGCTAAGGCACTCTGTGCAGCGGGATCTGCTGCAGTTGTCTTGGTCCTGAGCCACGGTAATTGTATTCTATGAAATATTTATTCATTTTCATTTCAATTTCGTTTCCAACTTGTATTTCCTATAAAATGATGTGGAAGGGGAGGGGGAAAAAAAAAAAACATCCTCAGTGCATTTATCATCATAACAGGTTCCTTCCCAAACCTTTCCCCAAAGTGGCACCGGCGGGCAGGACCACACAGTTCTGCTGTTCCTGCACCTCGAAGCGTTATCTATCATCAAGCCGGGGGGGCTGGGGCTGCAGGATCCAGCACAGCCTCCAGCAAAAAGCCCCAAATCCTCCACGCATCCCTGGGATGGCTGTAAGGGGATAGCATCTGCCAGCGGGGCCGTAAATTCCAGATGATGACCATATCATCTCCATCCCCATCGATGTGAAAGTGTTTCCCCAGTTATTATTATTTCCAGGCTGATCGTAGGCGCTGTCTGATAACAGCTGATTGCTTCTCCTCCCATTTGCATACAATAAATATCACCGTCGAAGCATGCACAGGAGAGCTGAACTGCGCTCATGCCTTATTTATGAGAAATAAACACGAGATCAAGTTTGCATAATCAACACATCTTTAATTTGTGAGCTCTTCCACTTGGGTCTCGGGCTGCAATCAGACCCCGTGGCAATCAGGTTGGAAAAGTCTTCATTAAGCGCCTGTCACATCCCAGATCCTGTTTTAAACTTCCGATAGGAAGCAGTGGAGTCGCCGTCCCTGGAGGTGCTCGAGGATCGTGCAGATGTGGCACTGAGGGATGTGGTCAGTGGGCACGGTGGGAGTGGGTTGGGGTTGGGCTTGGTGATCTCAGAGGTCTCTTCCAACCTTAATGACTGCGATTCTATGACCGCCCAATTCAGCAGTGGGCCGTGGCCGTGGTGGGCCCATTGGCTCCATCTCCTCAGCACTGGGGCTGAGATCCCACACGTGCTTCTGAGAAGTTCCCCTTGCTGCCGTTAAAACCGATTTTTACTTTGCTATAATTTGTCGATCTTCGCTTCCTTCTGCATGCTAATATATGCAAAAAAACACCGGGGCTCCTATTAAAATGCCATGCAAATCTAATGAAATTAATGTTGGCAACAAATATTACCTAATGGAAGAGCCTCCAGGAGGAAAAAAAAGTGCAAATATATATTTGCACATATTTAAAGGACTCTGTCAAGTATTTTAGCTTCGCAGTTTAGGTTTTATTAAAAAGGAGGGGGAGGAAGAGCCGAGTGTTCGCCAAGCCCAACATGAGCAGAAGGGCTTTCATGAATTATATTTTTAATTTCAATGAAAACTGTTGTTAATATAATTGAGAGCCTCTCAGCTGTGCTTGTGGAGAGGAGCATGGGGCAGAGGTGGGAGTGAGCCCTGGAGGAAGCAGTGAGTCCATCCAGCGAGCAAGTCACTGAGCAAGAACCCTGAACAGTGAGCATCCCATCCATTGGGCGTTCCATCCATTGGGCATCCCATCCATGGAGCATCCCACCCAGTGAGCTTCCCATCCATGGAGCATCTCATCCAGCGAGCTTCCCATCCATGGAGCATCTCATCCAGCGAGCTTCCCATCCAAGGGCATCCCATCCATGGAGCATTCCATCCATTGAGTAACCCATCCACTGAGCATCCCATCCATAGAGTATCCCATCCACTGAGCACGGCACATCATGGCACAGCGCAGCACAGCCTCCAAGAAGCAACAGCTTCACAGGTTCCCTTGTGCTGGACACAGGGAGCAGAAACAAAGAGCCGTCCCTGGATGGGGACACCCAATTACACATCTATTAACGTACATGTTAATGCTCTAAAGCTATCCAGCAATGACAGCTTATTATAAGCTTATCTCCCACAGAAGGGTACTCCTTCTCGTGTGCAATTACAGCAGCTACTACTAATTCCTCTTTAAAGGAGCCCTGGCAGGTAATAGCTGCCCCTAAATTTAAGATTTGCAAAAAAAAAGAACCCTAAGACCTTTGTGCAAATATTCTCATTAATTATTTTGTGTTTGGAGGGCTTTCAATTTCAATTTGCACCAGGCACAGCACGTGCTTCCAACCCAGGTTCCCTCACAGCTCCCAGATCCCACCAGACATCTCTGCAAAACTCATTTTCATCAAGCGCTCTGAGGCAAGCCCTTTCCCACATCCCTACTGTCACCCCCCATGCAGCGTCCCACTGTAGTGGCTCCCATCCATAGGAATCCTGACCAGTGTCTCTAAAAATGGGATGGTGCAGGAGGGGACCGTTGCCGGCACCCACACAGCTGGGCTGGTGGCTGCAGCGAGCGGTAATAATAGATTTTATGATCCATAAAAGCCAACTTTAATGCTTGTATCTGTGGTGTAATGGCATTAAATGCTACTGGCGGGCAGCCATCCTGTCTGCCAAGGAGAGGGCCTGCTGGCGTGCTTTTCTTCCCTGTGTGCTGCTGTTGTACCCACAGAAATGGACACGGAGTTCTGGAGGGAAACCTGCTGCTGTGTGCTGGGCTCTGGGAGCACGGTGGTGACAGGTCCCCATCCCTGTTCCCATCTCATCCATGCCTTCATCCTCATCTCCATCCTTATCCTATATCCAACACCATCCCTGTCCCCATCCACCATGCAGTTGTTCCCTGGAAATCTGGATGCTGGTCCCACATATATGTATCACATGCATCTCTATATACAAAAATGTGATGTTCATATCTATGTTTTTATACAAACACGAAGTTCATTTTTAACCATTTCCAAAACCAGAGGCAGAATCCTCTCTGGAAGCCTCCACGAGCAGCTCTGAGCCTCAGCACTGATTCATGGCTTCCAGCTTGTCCAGACCTGGCCCCCATGGGCTGAACTCTGTTTTCATTTTGAAAACCAATATCATCCTGCTCTCACCCATTTCTCTTCCCAAGTCTGAAATTGCCCAAGTGGCACCCGCTCAGCTTTTCCAGAAAGGATTGTTCAATATTTCTCCCAGAGCCGTGGGATGGCTGATGTTGGTGAGCACATTAAACAGAGGTATAAATTTGTAATGAGTTCCCCTGAAATGAATGGTTCTTATCATTTATGGATGGAATAATTAAAGATACTGTACTTGAAGGTTTTACATGGGACTGTAAATTGTGATCTGGGCGAGGGAGGGATGAGCAGAGTCAAAGCAGCATCGCTTGGCCCTGGTGACACCGCTGCTGGTGGCCACGGGGACATCCCAACCTCTACCTGTGGTCCCCTTGGGTGGCTCCCAAGCTCATGAGGTGGGGGGTCTGGCCATGGGGCACCCCATGGGGCACTGTGGATGCAGGGAGCACCCCCAGCACGACCCCAGGCCCCCAGCACCCTGTCACCCATCCTATTTTAACTCCAATCATCTAAAATACTGTCACCATGGCAACCGCTGCAGGTGAGACTCATTACAGTTAATCCTCTAATTACTAACTACCTCTTCAATCAGTTGTAATTACTTTGGGGACACAGTTAACCTCTCATTAGAAACGCATGGCCACGTTTTACCAAAAGCACAAACAGTGACATGCCTAGTAATTTAGCACCAAGGCACTCAAGGCCACTCACTGCCTTTTATGCCGCCACAATCTCATCCCTGTCATTAACCAGGAATGGTTGTCATGACAATTAATCATTCAATCCCTCATCAGCAACTTTTGCCAAATGTCACCCTGCTCTTGATCAAATGAGAAGGGAAAATTAAATGAATCCATTCAGCACCCTGGCGTTTGGTCCTGGTTTTTTTAACACTGGGTTTAGTGGGGAACTTGGAGACAGACGGGCCACATTGCTTCACCCCACTTTGGTCAACTGTGCCTGGGGTTGGGGGCAGCGGGTGCCACCGAGCAGCCCCAGGGGTGAGGGTCCCTCTGTGACCCTTGGGGCTTCATGACCTCATCGCAGCAGGGCCATTGCCAACCATGGGACATCACCAGCTTCTGCTATGGCCAGCCAGATATGACACCCCTAGATGTGACATCCCTAGATGTGACACCCCCAGACGTGCTGCAGCGCCTTGGCCAGAACTGGGTTAAAGCTGTTAAGCCTCCTGACCGCAGTGCTGCTCCTCTGCTGTGCCCCAATTTTGCAAACAATCCTATCTCCAATCATTTTCCTTTTAAACCTGTAATTAGCTGGAATTATTTGCTGCATGCAAATCCCAGCCCTTAACTGCCAGCGCTAACCTTGAGCTGCGCTGGAGCTCCTGGTGGCATAGCCTCGTAGCCTCATCCCCTTCCCCATCCCCATCCCCATCCCATCTCCATCCCATCTCCATCCCATCCCTGTCCCCATGGCTTTCCGAGACCCCCATTGGCCACCACTTATGCACCGGTTTCCCAGCTCCAGGGTAAGGACCTGAAAACCCTGGAAGGGACAAGCTCCCAGACATTACTGCACCAGACCCTGCTTGGGATGTAGGACTTGTGGCCAGGGGTCCTGCCCTCCTCTTCCTTATCTCCAAGGGTTTTTTACCCCAAAAATAAGGTGGCCATTCATTGGCATGGCTGTGTTTGGGGCAGATGTGCATTGGCCATGGGGCTAGCTGCTGGCCAAAGGTAGCTCCTGGGGCACAAAATTGCATTGCCCCCAAGCCATGGCTCATCCCAGGTGGATTTTCATGGCTGGGGACAGCGTGACATGGTTTTTTGGGGGGGTACGATCTGTCAGGCCGGAGGTTGCGGCAGGCTGGGGAGCGCTGAATTCATTCCGCCTAATTACCAGGGAAGGGGGGAAGTTTCGCTGCGACTCAATTATAGGAAATTGTAAAATCGCATTAGGAAAGCTGGCATTTAAAGGCTGATGCGTTTGGACAGTGCGTCTCTCTCTGACTCAGGGAAATTGATTATCCGTCAGAGGGCCGCGCGGCGAGCACCGCGGGTGCTGCATGCGCTGCTCCCACTGCATGCACTGTGCGCACTGCATGCACTACATGGGGCCGTGCCCCGTGCTGGGGCCACGCTGCTCCCATGGGGCTGTGGTGAGCCGGCACAGCTCAGTGCTTTCATAGCCTCAGTAGTGAATTCCTGTCCTGTTTGCTCACGCGTGCGTACAGCCGCCTGAGTGATCCCATCTGCTGCCCAAAGCCCCCAGCACTAGCAACAGTGCCCGCCTCATTGGGTCGTCCTAGATTGGGTGCAAGGTGGATGACAGATGTCATTCAGCATCACCTATGACAGCCCCAGATCCCATCCCATCCGCATCTCCTCATCCCCATCCCCATCCCCACCCATTCCCATTCCATCTCATTCCCATCCCTATCCCCATCCCCATCCCATCCCATCCCATCCCATCCCATGCCATCCCATCCCATCCCATCCCCATCCCCACCCATTCCCATCCTCATCCCATCCCTTGGTGCCACAGCTTTGGGCATCATTGGCACCTGAGTCTCCTTCCTGTCAAGCTTCTAATTAATTCCCAGAAATCTGCAGTGTGCAAATGAATAATAATACCAATGAATGCTAATTGGTGAGCTGCGTCCTGACTAATTGATTTGTCGGCACGGTGGCACAGAGGGGCTCTGTTAACATTGCATGCCCTGCTGGACCTAGAACTGAGGATGAGGGAGTTCCCACATGAGAGGATCGCACATCTAATATTGACCCCAAGACTGGATGGGACTGAAGGGATGCTTGCTGGGGAGGGCATGATGCTGCTGTCCTTCCACCTACAGCTCCTAGCAGCTCCAGGCTGCCTGGATGGCCAGGGAGCACAGGTGAAGCTGGATCTGCTCAAAATGGGATTTCACCCAATGTGGGCTTGGGAGCTGGTTTTTTGTTGTTTTTTTTTTCCAGGGTATGCAAGGTAACAACATGGCAGTACTGGGTAGGAGGGGAAGAAGTTTGTCCTCAAGGGATACCCTGCGGGTGCTCCAGGAATGCCTTAGGGGTGCTCCAGGGATGCTTTGGGGATGCTCTGGGGATGTGCAGTAATGCCTAGAGATGCTCTGGGGATAACCCCGCAGATGCCAGCAGCCAGCACCACCTTGGTGCTTCTGTGCAGCCAGGGGGGACCTGCTGGGGGCAGGGTTGGTGCGAGGAAGCTTCATTTCAGCCCCTGCTGTGAGGATGAGTGTGGACAGACCCTGCTGGGAAAGGGACAGTCAGAGAAGTCAGGGATCCAGACCCTCTCCCATATGAGGGGTGACATCCCCAGGGCTGGCAGCTCCCAGATCCAGACACTGTCCCCCACAGACGGGAGGCTCGTGGGACACCCCCCACCCACTTGTTGCTGCTGAGCTCTGCATGCAGGAGCAGGGCTGGAGCTCCGCCGCTCCTTTTCTCTCTTCAATTCTTTATGGCACTGCATCTTTAATAGCTTTACAGAGCCCATTTAATGTGCTCCGAGACATGAAGTGCTGTCTAATCAGCACATTTAGGAGAATTGCCCACATCCTGGTCTCTCTGCCATAAAACAGTGCCCACAGAAGCATCTGTAATTAATGCTTTTTTTCGCTCACTCGCTCTCTCTCCTCCTGAATCAATTTATAAAGCACGGACTTCCTCTGAGCTGGAGCTTTTAGGCTGTTTTACTCCGGCATCCGAGGTGACTAGGCAGCACTCGTCAATTAAGCAGCTGTGTATAATGGATGCTTCAGAGTAAAAAACACAGTCTGATTCCCAGAAATGATCAATGCGTATTTTTCTCACAAAAACACACGCTCACACGCACACACACTGGGCTCCTCTTCCCCTCCCAGGGTTGAAAGAGGCCACCGAGAAGGGAAAAAGAAGGGGGGTGGGGGGCGGGTGCCAAAAAGCAGCTCTTTTCTCCTGCCTTTGAAAGGTAAAAGATAAAATGGGGTGAGAATTAGGGACAGGGCTAATTGCTATAATCCGCCTAATCGCCCGGCGGAGGTGGAGACCTGCTTGCTGTCACCTGGAGCCACGTGAGGTCCCCAAGGGAAGGAGCTGAGCGGATGGCAAGGGCAGGGCACGGACTCTGGGGGCAGGTGGGGGCTGTGCCAGGGCCCTGAGTTATTCATCATTCCCATCGCATCCCAATCTCCATCCCCATTTCATCCTATCCCATCCCCATCCTATCCCATCCCTACCCCCATCCCCATCCCTATCTCCATCCCCATCCCCATCCCATCCCATCCCACCCCTACCCCCTTCCCTATCCCTATCTCATCCCATCCCCACATCCCACCCAGTCCATTTCCCCCCCTGGGGCTGCCCAGAGAAAGTTTGCATGTTTTATGGTGTGAGCCAGAGGCAGCTTCTAATTGAGAACAAGCAAATAAAAAGGGAGAGGAAGGCTCCTTCCTTCCCATCTGAATGGCAGAGGAATAAACAGGCGCTGCCTTTGTGCCTCCCGTTTGATTTTGGGAGACTTCAAAGCCGCCCTGCTCCCACTGTATAGGGGCCGGCTGCATTTGCTCTTTTTCCACTGGGATCAAAGCCCCACAGCAGGGGGACACCCATAAATGCTTGTAAAGCTCAGCAGTGCATGACGCCAGCCCTGCCCCCCCGCTCCCATGGAAGCCAAACCCACGCTTGGCATTACCCCCAGCCCATGCACCCAATGCCAGAGATGTGATGGGTGCCACTGTATGGGCAATCGCTGCCCAAGAGAAATGAATGGAGCATCTCAGGTACCAGTGGGATGGGTGCACAGATGGAGAGTTCCCAGTCTTTTTCCTTGGTTTCCAAATTCTTCCAAATAAATCCTTCCCGAGTCTGAAGCCCCCAGAGCCCAACCTTGTGCTCACCCCGACCTTTGTTGCACCAGGGATTCTGGTGCCTCTGCCTCTGTCTGCCCTCTGCTCTGAGCCTCCATAACCGGATTTATGGCTGAAGGCAGGAATATATCACATGGGGACAGAGCTGTTCGTATGCTGTATACATCTTCATTCATCTTCCTGCTGCGTTCGCAGTGCCTGAGACGTCAGGAAGGCAACCCCACGTCCAAACAGGATGGGATGGGGATGGGGTCCTTCCGCCTCCTGATCCCGTTGGAATGAATTGGGAATAGTGGGGCTGAACCCAGTGGGATGGGCATAGATGGGCAGGAACAGAGAGGGACAGGTAGGGACGGGCAGAGCACAGGCAAGGCTGGGCAGGGATGGGCAGGATGTAGAATAATTAGAGTTGAAAAAGACATCTAATGGGCAAGTATGGGCAGGGCACGGCAGGAACAGGCAAAGACAGACAGGGATGGGCAGGGATAGGAAGGGCATGGGTAAGGAAGGGTAGGGATGGGCAGGAATGGGAAGGGCATGGGTAAGGAAGGGCAGGGATGGGCAGGGCATGGGCAGGACGTGGGCAGAGCGTGGGTTCCTTCGTGCCATGTCAGCATCTCCCACCGCCGCCGCCTTTCCAGAGGTCGCGGATCAGCTGTAATGACTCTTGAAGTCTGAATTTGTTTGCCCGAGGCAGTCTGCTGAAAATTAATATGCACAGTGGCGGAATCCTTCTTATCCAGCACGGATGTCATCTCAGGAGCGGTTTGAGTGAGGGGAACATAAACCAAAGCTGAGCATATCTGACACAGGAGCGGCGCGGGAGACAATGCTCTTATCAAGAGGAGAGACACCAACAACCGGGCTTTATACATTTTTAATAAATCATTTTAAATTCTTGACTGTCAAGAGAATTGAATCAGGTGGAAGGGAAATGCACCGGCATCCCTATTCTGTCTCTGCACGGTCCTAAGCGGGCCCCCAGGACACCGGTTGTGGAGGTAATCTGCATCCAGTGTACTGGGGACCCACTCAGGACCATGCTCTGTCAAGTCACCTCCTCGCACACATCGGGGTTATTAGTGCCAAGTGCTGATGCCCCCATGGAAAACGTGCCGGGTGATGCACGGCTGCTTGGGAGATAATGCAGGCTGCCCCAGGACCCGGCTGGAAGAGAGATTTGTTGCAGATGAATAACTCACAGCATCTATAAATAAAACAGGGGGGTGGGAAAGAAAAAAGAACAAACACGGAGCGCACGAGCTTCTGCCTCTTTGACCCCCAGCACCCAGGTGCCAGCACGAAGATGCCTTGGGACATGGAGCCTGGATGGAGATGTGCATCCTGCAGTGTCTTCTTGCCCAAATTGGGGTTTTCTGTACCCTGCAGCAGTCCTTGGGCTGACCCCTGGTGCTCGGGGTGCTGCTGGGGCTCAGCAAAGGATACAGTGGGAGTGATTTCTCTCCTTGGTCTCTGCTCTGGGCCATGCTGGGGACATTTGGGATGTGGGGGGTGCTGGGGAGCAAGCCCATGGCTGGATGGGGAGTATAGGGTGGCAGATCCCCCAGCACAGTTTGGGGAAAGCCCTGCTCCTGCCCTGCATCTTCCTCCTCCTTCTTCCTCCTCCTTCATTTTTCCTCCTCCTCTTCCTCTTCCTCCTCCTTCATCCTTCTCCTTCTCTACCTCCTCCTCCTCCTCCCCATTCCTTCTCCTCCTCCTTAATGCTCAGCTGCCCCATGGCCATCTCCCCTCCGTTCGCAGCTCTCCATTTGCTTCCCCAGCAGATGTTGGTGTCTGTCCTCTGAAGAGCATTTGAATGCTGGAATCTCTCTCACCCCCCCAAGACCGGCAAGCAAAAAGCTTGACATCTCCCATCAGCATCAACGTCACTCACCCCAGTGCCCCGCACCGCCTGCTGCCATCCACCCAGCATCAACTCCACCTCTGGAATGGAGACAAGGTGATGGCACCAGAATGCCACCACCCATCATCCCCGTGCCCCCTTCCTGCCCTAAAGCCACAGACCTTTTGCTGGCATGGGGCTGAACTGATGTCCTTTGAAGATGCTGTTGGAAATGAATGGGAATGCCTTTATGGGGATAGAGGTGTTTTCTGCCTTGGGATTTGCAGTGTGTATGGATGGACAAGGGCTGGACAAGGACTGTCCCCCAGGCAAAGGACCCCAAGTGTCCCCCCGCAGCAAAACAGGGAGCAGGGATCCCCCAAAGCATACAAAGTGGATGTGACCTTATTAAAGTTGCCAGGTGGCACAGGGCTGGGTGATGCCCACCCATAACGAGGTGCATTAATTAACAGGAGGGAGGCACAGCCCACCCCTGCTGTCCTTCAGCTTCTCCTTTGTGTCCGGGAGGACTCCGAGCAGGGCAGGAGCCAGCGATCCCAAATATCGATGCCGGCCCCAATCAATGCTATCTCCTTTTTCCATGCCCATGAGCTCATTGATTTTTTTTTGTTGTTACCTCTCTGTTTATGTAATGTCTGAACTTTGCACAACTGAACCGTTTAATGTGCAGAAAAGAGCCCTGTTGCCATGAAAACGGACCTGCAAATGACAGCATGAATGCTGAGATATCCCTGTTTTATTGGACCATACTGAATGTATTTTAACCTTGATAAGTCAATAACTTTTCGTACAAAAGGAACCAAAGCAGATAGGCTTTCAGAGCCTTGAATGCATTTAAACCAGAGAGTAATGGCCCGGTTTTAATCCCCTGGAAATCTCTCTCATTCTGAGGGCCACTCATTTCCCGAGCAGACTGACATTTTGGTCAAAGAATTACAGCGTGTATTTGTCACAATGAGAGATGAAAACGCTCAGCCCTTCGGATTGCTCGCACCAGTCAGAAATAATGATATTAAATTAAAGGGACACTGCCAGCTCCCAGATCACGGGGCTGTGCACCTCGCCGTGAGATCAGCCCCGCGCAGATGGGATTTAGGGCTTTGGGCTCCGCCGCCGATCCGGCCGATGCATTATTTATTTGTGCTGAGGCTGAAGGACTTTCAGAAATCTCTCTCCTTTGGCAGCGGTGGCACAAAAGCCCTCCTGCTCCAGAAAAAAATGAATTACGTAGATATATGTTTTAAAAGGATGCAAATGAGGAGGTCAGAACTAATGGCATAATGGAACTCCCACCCCTCGGAGCCGGCCCCGGACGATTGGTCCCCTCATAGAGTGATTAAGGTTGGAAAAGACCTCTAAGCTCATGCAGTCCGACTGTCAGCCATTCCCCTGGAATCATAGAATCATCATAGGATCACAGAATGGCCTGGGTTGAAAAGGACCACAAAGATCATGTAGTTTCAACCCCCTGCTATGTGCAGGGTCGCCAACCACCAGACCAGGCTGCCCAGAGCCACATCCAGCCTGGCACCCTTTCAAGTGCCCGAGAGTGACTTGGAGTGCCCCCACCATTTCCCAAGCAGAGCGAAGGTTCCTCATTAGGCTGAATAAAAAAGCAATCCTTCTTTCTGACTCCCTAATAGCTTTGATTAAATTATCTTTGAAAAATCTAAGCGCCGCTCGCGAACCTATAATGGCTTTATTCTTATCGCCAGCCAGCACTGCAACATGGCGAGCAGATAAATAAGCTGCAGAGAACTTCCAGCTCTGCACAAGGACCTGCCAGATCGACGAGCTGAAAATGTTTGAACTGAAACAAATGAATAGTATGAATAGCCCCACTCAAAGAGGGAATTTATTCAATATAATGTATTTTCACAGGGAGGATAATACGTATTATAATTACACAGAGGGATCACTCTCCTGAAAGCATATCTAGCTATTATTTTAATTTCTCAGCCTTCAGTGCTTGCTGGATAAGCAGTGGGGATGGGTGCTGCTCGGTCCCAGCTCCACTCCATACACCCAAACACCAGAGGGACTGGGAAGGCTCCGCGGGAAGCCAAAACCCTCTGAAACTCCCCCAGATGGGCAAGGAGGAGCTGGAGGACTGAGGAGGAGGGCGGTGAGCTCTGGGTTGCCCTGGGGCAATGGGTTTTGAGATAAAGGCAGAATGCTAGCGACCAAGAGCAACAGGCAAACGGGAATGGTGCCCATCTCACGGCTGTGAGCCTGGAGGTGTGGTACAATGATGACATTACACAGCACAAAGGAGAGCTTTTGCTATGCTGAGACAATGAGTGAGCAATCAGTGCAAGCGAAGGGGAGCGGGGAAAGCAGCTCTTGTGCCCTCAAATAGAGGATGGCTGCAGCAGGCAGCGGTGTTGGAGGAGCACGTGGAAACCAGCTGGGGACAGAAGGCTCTCCTGCATGGGGAGGTGTCGTGGGGCACCGTGGGGGTTGAAAAGGGCACATGGGTTTGAACAGGGCATACGGGGTTGAACAAGGCACATGGGGTAAGATTGAACTTTCCTGTGTGGTTTCACACTGCGCCTTATAAAAGAAACTGGAGGCTGTGGCACCCTGAGGGAGGCCATCCCCGTGTGCTCCAGGACGGGGATCCCCACGATGACGAGTTCCCGTCGCACCTGTTAAGCAAAACTACAACTCCCATCGCGCCCCGCGGCGCCCACAGGCACATCAGCGTGGCGGCCGCGCGCTGGGCACGCCGGGAGTTGTAGTCCCGCGCCACCGACGCCGGGCGGGGAAAGAAGCGCGGCGCCCCCGCTTCGAATTTTCCCGCGAAAAAAGCCGCGTGGCCGCCAAGCCCCGCCCCTCCCCGCAGGACGCGCGGCGGCGTCTCCACGGCAACGCGCC